>OZ026624.1:44365331-44492831 GCA_964020975.1 Hermodice carunculata | reverse complement strand
GCGTGCATATTTGTCTATGCAGTTTCCCCCTGAGAGAGAGGATAGTTTCTGAAGGAGATAGAAGAAAATAAAGTGTTGCTGTGACTTTAAGAGTTTTTTTTTACGATTTTTACAAATATTATGAACAAAAAAGCTGTGTGAGTCACTTTTACGATTTTTACAAATATTATGAACAAGAAAGCTGTGTGAGCCACTCGTGGTCAGCTGACCTAGAAATGTCCATCTAGAAATTGTACTAAACTGTATAGTATCTGAGGTGGGCTTCAACTACAGTTTGAAATTAGCCAAACTGAGCAGATGCTTGGGCAATTGACCAATTGTTATCACACCACACATATTTGAGTAATTATACATATATGTGAGCAGTTTCAAGTGACAAACTCAACGTAACGGGGATATACCCATTAAATACATAGTTTGAGGAAAACTTAGCCAAAGATAACAGAAAGTATATCTGAGGAAAGTACATGGATTCATCAATGTGATCCAAGCATTCAACCTGATAACTTGGCTTTTTACATCGCACACGAGGGTTCTGGTGCGTGGACTTGTGTCAAAGTGTAATGAAACTATAACTCAAATGTCAAAAATATTTGAATTAGTAATGCCATTCCCATTGATATGACTGTATGCCAATCAATGGGAATGTATACTCTTATTGGATGTGATGTAACGAAATGGTACCAATCTCATGTAATGGAGAGTTTCGCGTAGGAAGTTTTAAGATGTATATTCCCATAAAGGTTGAACAAAATTCAATGTGTACTATTGGATAAAGAAGAGGTAACAACAGCAACAGATGAACACCAAAAATGTAATAAAAATAAAGAAAAACACTACATCTGCTGGATTAGGAGTCAGAATCGATTTATCTAATGTTTTAAGTGCCAAATTTTGGACTGTGTGACCAAGTTTAAAGACAAGCATTATTGTGATTTTTTCAGATTCTAAATCTTTTGCAATGTGACTTTTTAATATTGAGTAGTGACTCTGCTTTCAATGCGCTGTTAACGGTTTCAATATAAATTTACTGGTTTAAGCAAGCTTTTCTATGAATGAAAATTTACAGATCATTTAATGTCTGGAGCCAAACACTTACCTTCCATCAGGGAATAATAAGAACTATTTCGGCCAAACTTTTTTTTTGGCAAATAGCAACAAACACCGTCATTACTGACGTAAAGTCACCATTTTGGCTTTGTTCAAGTACAAATTATATGCTTTTATTTTCTTTATGGTGGAAGAAATTGATGCTTCCTCCTCATAACCAAATCCAGTAGGCCATCAAAACAGATGTTTTTAGATGAATGCTCGAGAAGACATAATTCACACATGACTGATTCTGAAACAACCTGGTAATCATCTCAAAAAGTGCCCACGTACTCTTGCTCGGAGTAACGTCTCATCAAATTGAGCACAAGATTTTACGAATGTTGGTTGGGTATGGCCATTGGTAGGTGTGTCGATTTCAATTCATAAACAAATAAAGCTGCAGGTATATTTCCTATCAAAATCCCACAGCAGTTTTATTTGGACACCGCACACAGACAAACGTGGTGCCCCATTCGTGCCCAGAATGCATTGGCAAACCGGTGTTAGTTTGCATCTAAACATACATGTACACATATACATACATACATACATACATACATACATACATACATACATACATGCATACATACGTACATACATACATACATACATACATTGTTTGTTTGTTTATCAATGATATTATACATATGCCCCATTATTTCGATTATCGGGTTGGAAGTCGCTTTGTTAGAACTGACATACAGTTCACCCATGTATTCGATTTCTAATGATTTTATGTTGTCTTATGGCTACTTTTTTTTTACTGTTCTAAACTTTTAACGGTAAAATTCGACAGGGATGTCGACCACGTTGTCACTTGTATTGCGTGTCATTGGTAGCAACCATATCCGTCACATGAACCATTTTTGCCAGATATATCTATGATGTGGGTCAAAATCTGACTTTCGGCATAATTTGGCAATTTCATGTCCTAGACAATTAAAATATTGTAAACATCAATAATATATTATATGTCTTTATTTTCTAAAGACTGCACCAAAGTGGTAAAACAGACCACAGGATAGACTATCTTACGTCGATAGTTCTGGACTCATGGTCACCTACCAGTGTCAAGAACACGCAGATGAGCTGGGTCTGCTCTTACACCAGTGTCCTAAAATACATTGTCCTTTTCTATGCTTGTTAGTTGCGTGTCTGCGCAACTTTGTTCGATGTATAAATGTTAGTGAACACATACATTTCATTTGGAATATGCACGGCACCGTGTAGATGTTAAACGTATCGACAAATAAGAGTTGCACATTTTCATGTAACTTCAAGGTTACAGTTCTATAAACGAAATTGAACTTCCATAGAACGATGACTTAAGGGCAGTTGAACCCCAAATCGGGATGTGTAATTTTTTTGTTGCAGCTCTAGGCCTTTTTGTGTGTCCCAGTATCTCACAACTGTGATTAAATAAAGATACAGGACGCAGATAGGCCTTCAGTTGCATACACATATGACTACACAGAGGAAGGCATTGAGACAAGTACATATTTTGTTGTGTCTGTAATCTATTAACAGCAGTGTTTTCTTATTTTTATACGTGTCATATCTGATTATTCTGTCATACATCATGTATTACAAATAAAGGTACACTGGTACAGCTCAACAATTGAACGTGAGATATAAAGTGCTGGTTCCAAGTGCGTATCGACGTTTGATATCGTGTGATGTTTCATTCGTTGTATTGTTCTTTGATGCGTTCTGGGATACGAAGAAACAGATCGAACACATATGCCCATATTCAACAGTGTACTTCTAGTATCACTGAAAAACTGTCAAATTCATTTATCCTTACTCAACGGGAATAAGCATGTCTATGTCTCATTATCATACCCGTCCTAATGTTTTGAAACTTTTCAAGAAATAGCTCGTGCTAATTTGGGAGGGGGGGGGGTCATTGTGGAAGGCGAAAATATGAACTCATTCTTAGCGTCGCAAGATTCTCCAAAGAGCTTAGCTGGATGGAATTGCGTCTGTACAATAACGTATCCATATCATAGAATACTTCAGGTAGCAGATCTGTAGCCAGAACTTTTGGGTTATCTCTAATCACCTTTTATCATTTTTGGCGTGTTTGATACTTAAACTACATGCTCCCAAAAACTCAGATGTGCAAACATAAAATTCATATAAGAAAATTGAGCACAAAACTTTTGTTTACACTGAAGAGTTTCAGCAATTCTAACCGCATAGCGTTTGTTTACATGGGTATGATAATGAGCCATGTCATTGTTTGCACAGTCACTAGTCCATGACCCGTGGCAACCAGGTGAGCCACTGACAAGGGCCACTCATAGAGAACATGAAACCATTAGTCATGGAGAGACGAATGGGCCAGTTCAGACTAATCACTCCCATTGTTCTTAAATCGCTATTGATGTAAAGACAAATTAGCACAGTCCACTTACCGGGCCCCAAATGTGGAAAGCCGTCTGTGAATCCCCACTCAAACAAGCCAAGTGTGGTCACGTTTGATGTTCCCAGGTTAAAATAAACTCGAGTTTTAAGCCACAAAAATATTTAATTTGAATGACAACATCACAGAGGTAAAGCTACAAGTTTATTTCACACAATAACAAATAATCATGTTTATTTAACACAATAATAAAAACACAGGATAGAAGAAGTAAGTTTGTGTCATATTACAGCCATAAATGCATAAAAATCGGCAACAGTTTCTTTCAGTGCGATTTTCTCCGAACTGTTTTTTTTTTTTTTTTTTGCTCAACCTATGCAATTTGTTTCTCCTCACAAACAAACAAATTGCCCTATCACATTAAAATTAACAAACATCAAATGAAACGTATCATGTCTAAGAGCGGTTCTGAGGCCTTTTTTTCTGAAAACCCCTTTCCTGACATTTGGTGCAATTTTTAGAAAGAAAATGAACAACCTGTTAGAACCACTTATTAATTTTATTTTTGATTAATACTATTTAAAGATCCACCACTGGATTCCACCCTGGAGATATATATATATATATATATATATATATATATATATATATATATATATATATATATATATATATATATATATATATATGTATATATATATATATATATATATATATATATATATATATATATATATATATATATATATATATATATATACATATATATATATATATATATATATATACATATATATATATACATACATATATATATATCTACATATATATATATATACATATATATATAATTTCTCTGATTTTAATTTTGAAAAGGAATTGTGAGACTTCTCCTTGAAAAATGTGAAAACCCTACCAAGTCAAAAAGAATGCTATAAAATATCAAAAAACTTCCAATCCTGCAAAAAAAAAAAAGAGAGAGAGAAAAAAAACAATGGATACAAATGTACGGATGTGTACTAATCAGAAAATATATAGGTTTACTGTACTTGTGGAAAAATTAAATGGATAATATTGATCCAAAGTCGCTTGTCTCACTGCGCACTGGCTACAGATCTTACTCCTGAATGTTATCTTTCCTCCTCACGCAGAAAAGTTACTGCTTTGACACAGTTAGCTTGAAATTATTATTAGGCTGAGCTTTGGTATGCTAGGGTTCACTCATTTCCACGTAAGAGGGACACTGTGTGGACTCGAGTGTTTGTGGCGTGATATTTGAGAAATTATAGCAAGCGCGGAATATATACTGGGCACACGGTACAAAGACGTCAGACTACCCATGGTGACCTTTTGACCTAACTCTATCCTCTTCAGTGCATGGTGAACTGCATTGATGCAACAGCCAATTTAGGGTGGGTCATTGTTCAAGCAATTATACCATATGGATTGTACATATCCAGATTCAAGGCCGGTAGAATAAAAATACTCCAATCTTCCATGACAATTTCTGACGAATGCAAGCCCACTTGAAAAGAGAAGACCTTGTCAATTTAACGATAACATACAATGAATTTTGTGTTACTTGAGAATAAATTTTGTTTTTCAGTACCGATTGATAACAGGAAAACATTTGCAGACAATTAAATATAACCTCCTTTTTTTTATGAAGCGAAGATTGATGATAAATAAGATTGGAAAAATTGACTGGGAAGTATAATAATTGAGTAGAAAGGAGAATGTATTTTGGATCTTAGAAGTCTTTAGATGGTATCGGTGCACGCCTCATTGAGGCAGCCATTTTAAAACTTCCTGCATGGCAACGGACGCAATATTAGACCTCTGGCCAAATGTAGTGTAGTCCCAATCTTGAAAATGGAGACTGACACGCTGTATCAACAATTGATGTTTCTTGTTCTTTTTCAGTAATGTATTCAACGTCTTTCGACATAATGTCACCTGATCAAGACTACAGTAAAATAATAGCATGGTAATTGTCTTTGTGTGTTTTTGTCCAGAACGACTTCCTAGTAATTATTACCCTATTCCGCAGTCCGAACTCTTTACTCTCCATAAGCAAACCTGTCACTGTCTTACCAAGCATCTTATATACCATTACTGCAGGTCATTCACGAAAACCTACATCAGAAGTCGCCACTTGTGCAAAGACCTAATACAAGCGTTCTCAAGCACAACAAGGCAGACATGTTGTACTTACAGTTTAAGGTATACTAACCTTGGAGATGTATTGCGTTTGGTAAAAACTTGCAAAACATAAGGAAAAGAACAAGCGATTGTAATGCGGTACATAATAACATTGTGTTTCACTCATCTACAAGACACATTCCATACAGGCTGATAGTACCCATGTATATCATGTTCCGTTTATAACAAGGCTGCTACATTGTACCTAAGAAGATTTAGAGCTTTATTATTTAAAAATTCAAGGGCTCAAATTTTCTTATCAGAGTAGCTCATTAAAATTGCAAACTTCAGACGATACACACACGTGCGACAAGACAGAGAAATGTTGATGATACGAGACAGTCTTAATGTTATGTACAGGACCTGAAGTAACTCTGTTATAACAGTGCCCAACGCTCTTTTGTGTCACTGCAACTTTTGTTCAATTCATAAATATCAATACACAGAACAAGAGTTTAGTGGGAACATGCCTCCATCAAGCTACTTTGAATGAGTTGAAAAAATACGAGCTTCCGTTTTTTTGTTTTTTGTTCTTTTCAAATAACTCGTACGTGAAAATACTTTAAAAGAAATTACACTGTTTCCATTTGACCGGGCATCAATGGATATCCAACATTAACAAGGACTGTCTTGTATTTTTGTGATGCTACTTTGGGCTTTTCTGTTTGCCTTACCATCTCATCACTGTCATCAAATAAAGGGGAAACAGATAAGCTTCCAGTTGCAGGTACATATGCCCACATGTCGCCAGGCTTGTGTCTGTTGACAATTTTTATCATTTCAGTACATGCCATATACGAATATTTTTCTGTGCTATGCTGTATACGGTGTCAATTTGAAATAGAGACTTTACAAGTACCTTTTGTAGGTTTTATCCCAGCAATTTTACACATACGGAGTGGAGGTATTTTGGTGCAGTTTCATCATTACAGGTTGGGCACTGAATGGTACCGGTGTAATTGCCTTTTTGGGCATCGATTTATATTTTATTTATCTATGATTAAATACGGCACATTTGAGGATAGTTCATAATATGTCTACATTCGGGGTAGCACAATAGTGTGTTGAACGTCAAAGTTCAGTGTCAATTCTCTCCGACATAGCAGAAACTTACATACATGTGCTGGCAATTAACACTTTGGGTTTAATTTAATTGAGAATTGATGATTCTTTTGTCATTATATTTGCTTGTAGTTACTGCTGAAGACGTTGGCATTGATATATTGCCCAATAAAACATTGATCACCATGTCAGCAGTGGAACAGTTCTATATGCTTTACGAAGTCAACTAAAATATTTTACTTCCATAGAAAGATATACTTTCAGACCATGAACTTCCTCACCGAAAAATGAATATGTGAGACCTTAAGTCGCAGCACTACCAATTTTGACATGTGACAGACGCACGCACAAACACACGCACACTCACTCGAGCGTACCCCCCCGCGCAATCACTCACGCACACACACACACACACACACACACATATATATATATATATATATATATATATATATATATATATATATATATATATATATATATATATATTGTGTGTGTGTGTGTGTGTGAGAGACAGAGAGAGAGAGAGAGACAGAGAGAGAGACAGAGAGAGAGAGAGAGAGAGAGAGAGAGAGAGAGAGAGAGAGAGAGAGAGGTCTTATTTGTATAGGATTGGCAAGGAGTTACTATCATGAATTAACATATATGCAATGTATACATCTATTCATCTTGGACACGTGGCGATATTTCACAAATGCAAAGATGGCCATATAAAATATCAGCCTCAACTACATTTGATTTGGCTCAAGTCAATATTGAGTTAGTGTTAAAATGTGATACAAAAGCAGCTCATGAAGACGTACGACTACATTTACAATACAATTGTCAGGATGTGCCAAGTTGCAACTGAAATTCAAATTGAAAGAGTAGAGTATGCAACCATTGGGTCCAACATAGTCCAATTGGAAGAAATTTTCTCTGACACCTGAAATCTCAGACCAGGGCCCACCGGGCCTGACAGTTCCTCACAAAGGAACAACCGAATACAAGTCATGTATATGGGTAAAACCAGGTTGAACACAAACTTATTTGAATACAATATAACAACGCGCGTACTGTTAGATTACTATTATATTAGTTGTACATGATGACACCGAATTGAACGTTTGGATAAAAGTCGCAAGTATACATAAAAATATTCATATACGGGTAACATTACTGGGCCGAATACCTACATTTGGTTGGCCGATACTATCTTTAACTGATCTCGTTTATTAAAAGTGTGGCGTAAATTGTCACTATTTGTTACTCACTGTGACCAGCGATTGATTTACACCAGCATCGATTATTGAAATCAGTAACACTCAATTTGTATATTTGTGTTCATTTCGAGCTTCCCAGATACTTTAGTGGATATACATGTTGTATGCCATAATGTTCAGACTAGTAGGAGTATAGTTTGGCTGAATCTTCGAACAAGGGGCCCTGAGTTGTTTCCCTATTACTTGCTCATTTTTTATGAATTCTAAAATTATGTAATGGTCGTCAAAAAAACACCCCCAACTCTTTCATTGGGTAATGATGCTGAAATTGATGCATGAATATGCAATTTTCTCTGAAGCTTTTGACCAGAGTGTCTATAAATGCAGAAAGGATAGAACATGCACCGGTCGCTAATTGCGTGTCTTGTTTTAATACTGTGGTGATCAGTACGAAAGACCACCTAGCACACACTAAATAACGCACAGACATTATATATACCTGTAATAATTGGTTTTCAGATAAAACCATTCGGTGGATCCTCTTTCAACCCACATCACAAATATGTGAGAGTGAATCTTGAAACCAAATCATGTTTTCTTATCAGCATGAATGGTTCCCAATATTTTCCCCATGCTCGACATATTTTATGTCTGCAATAGCAAACAGAATGTTTCAAGCTTCATGTATTCTGCACTTTTACTGTTCTGTAATCTGTAGTTTACCAATGCTATACAATGTACAGAGTAATATATATATCGTAATCGTGTCTTTTTTGTCCAGAAGCACTTCCTGGTAGTCATTACCCCATTCTGCAGTCCGAACTGTTTATTCTCCATAAGCTATATATATATATGTATGTGTGTGTGTGTGTGTGTGTGTGTGTGTGTGTGTGTGTGTACGGTTTGTGTGTGTGCTGCACTACTCAATGTAATATTTTGTATTTACATGCATTGTTGGCAGTGTAGTTGCGGCTTGATGCCCTTTGATGGACATTGATGAAAAGCTTCATTCCCCAACTACATTTCGAAACTGTTGAATGACCGTTTCAATTTCCTATTTAAACCTGCCAATGCTGATTTTGTTAAGCTTGTTTAAAAAAAAAAAGAAAAAGACATGTCCCATGTTTGTCCTACTGCAGATGTGTGGTTAAATTCGTGTGTGGGCTCGTCAAATCGTAAGATTTCTTGATAAAAAAGGAACTGTGAACTGTGTGATACACTTTGAACTGCATTGTATTTGATTGCAATTGACATTAATTTTTGCAAGCAGGACAATGGTTGATGTGGTGTTGGATAGGATCTGGTCATTTTAGCCTCAAATACTTGCTTAGTTTCGCGTGTAAAAATTTTCATGGTTTTTGTATTTTTGACATTTCGCTGTGGTTTTAATTTCACTGTTTTGGACATAATTCTCATTCAACCAATGTTAAAATACTATGTCACTGTGTTAATATTTTCACGGGTTTGTGCCATCAGCGAAATAAGCGAAAATAAGAATACAACGAAATTAAAGCAATTTACCGTATTATGATTTAGCAGATACATTTACGCACAACTAATCACACCTGTCCGTTTACCGTTTAACCAGCGAGAATTGCAGTCTGGTGAAGTTCAAGCTTTCAAAAAGGAAATTGGATCTAACTGCAGTTCAAGCAATCAGCTTGTTGGGGTACATTTTCCACTTATCTGTGACTAAGCTCTTCCAATTATACAAAAATAACTTCTATAAGATGCAGATTCTGATGAACCATGGAGCCCAGACCATGGACAGTGGTGTGTTCTTACACACGGAAATCAAAATACAATGTAACCCTTGTGTCATGTGTTTATGTGTGTATATTTTTTTCGTTTGACCCAACGGGCAAGTATGCGAAGACAAAATACGGCAAAATTTTGACACCATACTGATATTAAACAAATTGAAATTAAAGAAAAAATGGGGACTTGGTCATATTAACGGAACTCGACTGTTATTATAATTCAGTGTTAACGAGGATCGGCAACCAATCTTAAATCGTAAGTTTTATTTATTTGTGCGACTGTGTGTGTGTGGCAAGTCGAGGCCTCGTGTTTGTCTTTGCATAAATTAAACCTCCGGTCTCACACACATAGATGAACACAGATAAATAACCCACTGACACCGCTACCTTCACCCACATGTCAATACGACTGAGACATCATCACAATAGGTCTTACGTAATGCACAGGGCCCAGCGCAAGCGTCATCTTTGGTTGTTGCGGGTTGCATTCTTGGTACTTGGTAGTCTTTGAGGTACAGTGGTGTACGGTTCTTAATGTAGAATCACGATGGAGCCCAGCACACACACACACACACACACACACACACACACACACACACACACACACACACACACCAGAAAAAAAACCCGGCAGACCTGGACCAAGCTAAAATCCGCGGGGCAATTTCATGACGCCACTTTAATTTTATAAATGAATGCATAGTAAATATACTGCAGTCACAAACAGGTAAAATTTGGAATAACATCATTTACAACACCCCAAAAATATGTTTAAACATACAAGAAATTACGTTCCATTTTAGACTGGCTTACGACATTATTCAGTCGATTTTGGCAAATATAAAGATGTCTTGACCATGGATGCATTATGCATTATGTGCGAACGATTCGTTACCCAGCCACCCCAAGCACCCCATAAAACTATCTTTATATGTGTGCAAGCACATTTGCACTTTTGGAGAGCAACAAGCTAAATATTGAAATGGCGATCATCCCATTTTCATAACGCTTGCTATGGTTGATTTCTGGATTAGCAAAATATTATCTGGTCCATCTTTCGTTTTAATACAATGAAGAAGATCCGTGTTGCATGGAAAATCAGTTGTTCAGTTAAATTTATGCAAGCTTTCACCGGGCTTATTAAATCTTTATACAATTGTAGCCTTACCGCATTTTGCTTTGATTTATATGTTCATAAGGATGTTGTGCCTGAAATCCTATTCAATAAGAAGTGTTCAATAATTTTAGGTGGTTTATGATTTTTATCTTAGTGGGACTGCTGACCTTCGATTATTTTAAGTAAGAAGTTCATGATATGGCAAAATTTTTATCACTAAAATAACCCAAATATAGAGGTATTGCTTAAAACTTCCCCATTTTGAAGTTATTATCCGATGCATTATTACACTCGTCGTATACAATTGTGCAATCCGCTGAAATAGCACCGTCCAGCGGTAATTAAGCCCCTGTGGGTTTGCATCGGACTTGAAAATAATAAGGCATGCAAATGAAACAACAACAAATTGGCAAAGCAAGCAAATGAAAAAACAAGAGGATCATGATGATCCTGTGCTCTGCTGACTGGGATCTGCTTTTACAGTATTGGAACACATGGACTGCAGTCTAGATTTGTACAGCTATATACATGTATGTAGAGTGGTAGCAAAGTTTGTCCTAAAATAAATTTTGCGGAAGGACGGACAGACGGACGCAAACGGATTCTATAAGCTCTGCTGATAGTAGTACATGTATTATCAATTGACATACCTTGCTGTTTTAGTGGCTGCCGGTGCACAGTGGCAGCACTCACTTACAGTCACAAAGTCTGATATAGCATAACTTTGTCAAAAATTAATATATCCACATTATTTTCGCAAACTTTTATTGTCTAATGTCCAACTATATTTTGATAAAATTTAAAGCAATTCTATCATACTGTTCTGGAGAAGTAGTCGAAAATAGCCTTAACACGCAAAAATTCATAAAAAAAAGGAAAAAATAGCAGCGCCACCTGGTGGCCAAAATGAGAACTAGTTGACGCCAGGTGACCCTATGTGTAATATCAAAGCAATTGGCCAGGTAGTTCTTGAGATGAAGAATTTTTTTTTTTCAAAATATTCATTAAAAAATTCATTAAAAACAGAAAAATTATTGCATCATCATCTCCTTCGCAAACTTGGTAGAGGTTCACCTGGGCAACATCCATGTGCAAAATTAAAACATTCCATATAGCGGTTTTTGAGAAGAAGTCAAAAGGGTAATACAATAGTGTGATATATGCACTGTGTTGCCATATATATACAGAGCTGCAGCACTTCCTTACGGTTGCGAAGTTTGATATCCCATAACTTTGCCTAAAATTGACATATCCATATTATTTTTGCAAACTTTCATTATCTAATGTTCAGCTATATTCTGATAAAATTTTAAGCAATTCTGTTTAGCCGTTCTGGAGAAGAAGTCGAAAATAGCCTTAACAGTCAATAATTCATAAAAAAAAGGGAAAAAATCACAGCGCCACCTGGTGGCCGAAATAAGAACTAGTTGACCCCAGATGACCCTATGTGCAATATCAAAGCAATTGGCTTCGTAGTTCTTAAGATGAAGAAATTTTAATTTTTAAAAAAAATAAATTAAATACGCACACAGTCTGTCATTAAAAGTGCACGGGGATGGATGACATGGACTTAACAATGCCAAAGGTTGTGTGCGCCATGCTGTTTCCAGAGATAAATACTATTTTGGCAACCTGGTACTTGTCCCTATAATGATTTATATTTCTTCTTTGAAATCAGATTTCCAAGAGGAAGAGATGGATGAAATTGAAGGGCAAGCAGCTGACAAATCGAACAAGAGTCCAGGGCAAGCAGCAGACGAATCCACCATGATTCCAGTACAAGTAACCTGGTAACAGATGAATCCACCATGATTCCAGGGCAAGCAGCAGACGCATCCACCACGGTTCCAGAAGCAAGCAGCAGATGAATCCATCATGATTCCAGGAGCAAGCAGCAGACCAATCCACCATGATTCGAAGGCAAGCAGCAGACAATCCCACCATGATTCCAGGGCAAGCAGCAGACAAATCCACCAGGAGTCCACGGCAAATAGCAGAATCCTCTGCTAGTTCAGCTTGTCCACAGCAGGATGCACCCTCAACAACTGCAACCAATTTCTCAGGTAATGGCTAGACTTCCATGTCTTTTATATTGATGTAAACATTTAAATTTGTAAATCTTTAATTATGCCCCAACCGGATACCGGAGGGGGGTGGGACTATAGGTTTGCAGCTCCTCTGCCCTTCTGTACTTCCATCATTCCATCTGAAATGCATCTCTGGGCCATCTTTTATATCCCGAATCATTTACAGAAACCAAACATGGTCTGTAGATCCGTCTTGGAAACGGATATTCTGCATACTAAATCCATGTAATTGTCATCTTAAAAGTCGCATGAAAACTCGCAGGTGAGAATCTATGGTCACCACAACTAGTTACACCTTTTTATGGACAGACTGGTCACCTGGCATTATACACAACTCTGAATAAATATGTAAGTTCAATCCTTTGGTCTGTGCTGAATTAAATTATCAGCAGAGGGTTGCACATATGTATGGACAGGTTGGTCACACAATAGTACAGGCAATATTGCCAACTATACAGTACTAGCGTGTGGTTGGTTACACCTGCATACGGACAGGCTGGTCACCTTGCATTATGGACAGCCCTGAAGAAAGATGTAACTTCACTCCTTTTGTTCATGTAGTCAACTAGTTCTTATTTTGGCCACCAGGTGGCGCTGTGATTTTTTCCCTTTTTTTATGAATTATTGACTGTTAAGGCTATTTTCGACTTCTTCTCCAGAACGGCTAAACAGAATTGCTTAAAATTTTATCAAAATATAGCTGAACATTAGACAATGAAAGTTTGCAAAAATAATATGGATATGTCAATTTTAGGCAAAGTTATGGGATATCAAACTTCGCAACCGTAAGGAAGTGCTGCAGCTCTGTATATATATGGCAACACAGTGCATATATCACACTATTGTATTTACCCTTTTGACTTCTTCTCAAAAACCGCCATATGGAATGTTTTAATTTTGCACATGGATGTTGCCCAGGTGAACCTCTACCAAGTTTGCGAAGGAGATGATGATGCAATAATTTTTCTGTTTTTAATGAATTTTTTAATGAATATTTTGAAAAAAAAAAATTCTTCATCTCAAGAACTACCTGGCCAATTGCTTTGATATTACACATAGGGTCACCTGGCGTCAACTAGTTCTCATTTTGGCCACCAGGTGGCGCTGCTATTTTTTCCTTTTTTTTAATGAATTTTTGCGTGTTAAGGCTATTTTCGACTACTACTCCAGAACAGTATGATAGAATTGCTTTAAATTTTATCAAAATATAGTTGGACATTAGACAATAAAAGTTTGCGAAAATAATGTGGATATATTAATTTTTGACAAAGTTATGCTATATCAGACTTTGTGACTGTAAGTGAGTGCTGCCACTGTGCACCGGCAGCCACTAAAACAGCAAGGTATGTCAATTGATAATACATGTACTACTATCAGCAGAGCTTATAGAATCCGTTTGCGTCCGTCTGTCCATCCTTCCGCAAAATTTATTTTAGGACAAACTTTGCTACCTCTCTACATACATGTATATAGCTGTACAAATCTAGACTGCAGTCCATGTGTTCCAATACTGTAAAAGCAGATCCCAGTCAGCAGAGCACAGGATCATCATGATCCTCTTGTTTTTTCATTTGCTTGCTTTGCCAATTTTTTGTTGTTTCATTTGCATGCCTTATTATTTTCAAGTCCGATGCAAACCCACAGGGGCTTAATTACCGCTGGACGGTGCTATTTCAGCGGATTGCACAATTGTATACGACGAGTGTAATAATGCATCGGATAATAACTTCAAAATGGGGAAGTTTTAAGCAATACCTCTATATTTGGGTTATTTTAGTGATAAAAATTTTGCCATATCATGAACTTCTTACTTAAAATAATCGAAGGTCAGCAGTCCCACTAAGATAAAAATCATAAACCACCTAAAATTATTGAACACTTCTTATTGAATAGGATTTCAGGCACAACATCCTTATGAACATATAAATCAAAGCAAAATGCGGTAAGGCTACAATTGTATAAAGATTTAATAAGCCCGGTGAAAGCTTGCATAAATTTAACTGAACAACTGATTTTCCATGCAACACGGATCTTCTTCATTGTATTAAAACGAAAGATGGACCAGATAATATTTTGCTAATCCAGAAATCAACCATAGCAAGCGTTATGAAAATGGGATGATCGCCATTTCAATATTTAGCTTGTTGCTCTCCAAAAGTGCAAATGTGCTTGCACACATATAAAGATAGTTTTATGGGGTGCTTGGGGTGGCTGGGTAACGAATCGTTCGCACATAATGCATAATGCATCCATGGTCAAGACATCTTTATATTTGCCAAAATCGACTGAATAATGTCGTAAGCCAGTCTAAAATGGAACGTAATTTCTTGTATGTTTAAACATATTTTTGGGGTGTTGTAAATGATGTTATTCCAAATTTTACCTGTTTGTGACTGCAGTATATTTACTATGCATTCATTTATAAAATTAAAGTGGCGTCATGAAATTGCCCCGCGGATTTTAGCTTGGTCCAGGTCTGCCGGGTTTTTTTTCTGGTGTGTGTGTGTGTGTGTGTGTGTGTGTGTGTGTGTGTGTGTGTGTGTGTGTGCTGGGCTCCATCGTGATTCTACATTAAGAACCGTACACCACTGTACCTCAAAGACTACCAAGTACCAAGAATGCAACCCGCAACAACCAAAGATGACGCTTGCGCTGGGCCCTGTGCATTACGTAAGACCTATTGTGATGATGTCTCAGTCGTATTGACAGATGGGTGAAGGTAGCGGTGTCAGTGGGTTATTTATCTGTGTTCATCTATGTGTGTGAGACTGGAGGTTTAATTTATGCAAAGACAAACACGAGGCCTCGACTTGCCACACACACACAGTCGCACAAATAAATAAAACTTACGATTTAAGATTGGTTGCCGATCCTCGTTAACACTGAATTATAATAACAGTCGAGTTCCGTTAATATGACCAAGTCCCCATTTTTTCTTTAATTTCAATTTGTTTAATATCAGTATGGTGTCAAAATTTTGCCGTATTTTGTCTTCGCATACTTGCCCGTTGGGTCAAACGAAAAAAATATACACACATAAACACATGACACAAGGGTTACATTGTATTTTGATTTCCGTGTGTAAGAACACACCACTGTCCATGGTCTGGGCTCCATGGTTCATCAGAATCTGCATCTTATAGAAGTTATTTTTGTATAATTGGAAGAGCTTAGTCACAGATAAGTGGAAAATGTACCCCAACAAGCTGATTGCTTGAACTGCAGTTAGATCCAATTTCCTTTTTGAAAGCTTGAACTTCACCAGACTGCAATTCTCGCTGGTTAAACGGTAAACGGACAGGTGTGATTAGTTGTGCGTAAATGTATCTGCTAAATCATAATACGGTAAATTGCTTTAATTTCGTTGTATTCTTATTTTCGCTTATTTCGCTGATGGCACAAACCCGTGAAAATATTAACACAGTGACATAGTATTTTAACATTGGTTGAATGAGAATTATGTCCAAAACAGTGAAATTAAAACCACAGCGAAATGTCAAAAATACAAAAACCATGAAAATTTTTACACGCGAAACTAAGCAAGTATTTGAGGCTAAAATGACCAGATCCTATCCAACACCACATCAACCATTGTCCTGCTTGCAAAAACTAATGTCAATTGCAATCAAATACAATGCAGTTCAAAGTGTATCACACAGTTCACAGTTCCTTTTTTATCAAGAAATCTTACGATTTGACGAGCCCACACACGAATTTAACCACACATCTGCAGTAGGACAAACATGGGACATGTCTTTTTCTTTTTTTTTTTAAACAAGCTTAACAAAATCAGCATTGGCAGGAACTTTTAAATAGGAAATTGAAACGGTCATTCAACAGTTTCGAAATGTAGTTGGGGAATGAAGCTTTTCATCAATGTCCATCAAAGGGCATCAAGCCGCAACTACACTGCCAACAATGCATGTAAATACAAAATATTACATTGAGTAGTGCAGCACACACACAAACACACACACACACACACACACACACACACACACACACACACACACACACACACATATATATATATATATATATATATATATATATATATATATATATATAGCTTATGGAGAATAAACAGTTCGGACTGCAAAATGGGGTAATGACTACCAGGAAGTGCTTCTGGACAAAAAAGACACGATTACGATATATATATATTACTCTGTACATTGTATAGCATTGGTAAACTACAGATTACAGAACAGTAAAAGTGCAGAATACATGAAGCTTGAAACATTCTGTATCCTATTGCAGACATAAAATATGTCGAGCATGGGGAAAATATTGGGAACCATTCATGCTGATAAGAAAACATGATTTGGTTTCAAGATTCACTCTCACATATTTGTGATGTGGGTTGAAAGAGGATCCACCGAATGGTTTTATCTGAAAACCAATTATTACAGGTATATATAATGTCTGTGCGTTATTTAGTGTGTGCCAGGTGGTCTTTCGTACTGATCACCACAGTATTAAAACAAGACACGCAATTAGCGACCGGTGCATGTTCTATCCTTTCTGCATTTATAGACACTCTGGTCAAAAGCTTCAGAGAAAATTGCATATTCATGCATCAATTTCAGCATCATTACCCAATGAAAGAGTTGAAGGTGTTTTTTGACGACCATTACATAATTTTAGAATTCATAAAAAATGAGCAAGTAATAGGGAAACAACTCAGCGCCCCTTGTTCGAAGATTCAGCCAAACTATACTCCTACTAGTCTGAACATTATGGCATACAACATGTATATCCACTAAAGTATCTGGGAAGCTCGAAATGAACACAAATATACAAATTGAGTGTTACTGATTTCAATAATCGATGCTGGTGTAAATCAATCGCTGGTCACAGTGAGTAACAAATAGTGACAATTTACGCCACAGTAAGAAACAATACGAGTGTTCTACTTGTGGTAAAGGGTTTAGACACACCAATGATTAAGAGACGTGCATGACAATTGGTGCAGATGAGAAGCCAGACCATGATAAAGAATGCGGCAAAGGGTATTCATGTAATTACAAGTGCCGAAGGCTTGCTGGGGGGGGGGGGGGGTCTGGGGGAATTCCCGCCCCCCCCCCTGAAACATTTTGAATTTGAGCGTCCAACATGATTAAGAGACGTGCATTACAATTGATGCAGATGATAAGCCAGACCATGATAAAGAATGCGGCAAAGGGAATTTATGTAATTACAAGTGCCGAAGGCTTGCTGGGGGGGGGGGGGGTCTGGGGGCATTCCCGCCCCCCCGAAACATTTTGAATTTGAGCGTCCAAATTGGCTTATCTGGGGAGGTTCGAGTATCTTGCCTTCACATGGTTTACGAAATCACAACATTTTAGTCATTATTGTACTGATTTGGCTCTTTTCCCTCAGATTGTACAAAAATCTTATAAAAAATAGAAAAAAAAACACTAGAAAATAACCAAAAAAACCCCATCGCCATGTTCTCAATTAAGATGAGAAAAAAATTTCATTCATACATGAGAGGCTTTACAGTATTTTTGCACACATATTATGTTTATTATATTAACATGCAAATTAACCCGATGTTAATAAGTTGTGTATTTGCTCCACATAAACAAGAAGAAAAAATACATTAAGATAATCACTAGGCCTGAATGTACTTAGCTTTTATCACTGAATGTTGATGGATAATATTTCATGCGCACATATGCCAGGATGGTGCAATATAATTTCTGAAAGCACACAAAACTGTAATGCATGAAATGGGAGTACCAAATGCCTAGGGAATCTTGCCTTGGCTTATTTTCATGGTGGACCACAACATGAAAATAGCAGAAATGCAAGTATGAAATCGGAAAAATATTAAGTTGCTTTGCACAGGTTTTTAGCTTAAATGCTTTAATTATTTATGAATTAAAAGATTTGATCTAAATTTTCAATAAATCAATATTTAAATAAATGTAAGCACCAAAGGCGTACTTTTTATACCTCCAGGGACCTGCTATATATATATATATATATATATATATATATATATATATATATATATATATATATATTTATATATATATACATATATGTAATATATATTGCAGGTCCCGGATCGCACTAAGTCTAAGATACTGAAACTATAAAAATATAAAGCGGTCCCTCTTCAGTACTCCCATCTCATGCATCAAGAATGATTTCACCTAATTTTTGAAAATGTTCTTACAGTCACTCTTTTTTTATATACACTGGCATGTTCTGCATGGGAATAGGTATAACCATGGTACAGTAGTACCTGCAATCACCGACCCTAGTCCCCACCATGGTCAAAACGACCAAATTTCCATGGCACGGGCACTTTTGCAATGTTAAATGACCTGAGGCGCAAGATCACGGCGCTGTCCAATGGCAGCAGCAAAGTTACATTCCCTGGGTCTTTCTCTCAATAAACTTCTTCACATGAGAAACACTTATTTCAGATGAATTCTGTAGCATTTTTCAAGAACTGCGATGCACAATTTTGCCAAAATGCTCCAGTTGCACAACCTTGGACCAGCTGCAACACGCGACCGATCAGTAAAATCACTCCACAAACAACCACCCGTACAAAAACAGTCGTTCAAATCAACCGTAACCATGTTGTAAGACAAATTAACAGAAAAGCTGGCCAATGTGTGCCGTTATTTTGCAGTAAAGTCAACTCAAACACAGCATTTCATTTCAACTTGTCTGGACGGTCAACTTGGACCGGGGAAGATCACAGCTGTTGTATATAGCCCATTGGGGCAGTATCAGTATCTAGTATCGTTGTTTCATGTGTCCGTTCTCCGAGTTACCGGAGCAAACAGTGTCAACGTATTTTTAAAAGATGACTCACAAGCTTAATTGTAATCTGCCTGCTCGGTTGTGTCTGAAGCAGTTATTATCATTAGTTATAAATCCAAATGCAATACGAAGGCATGGTTGCACGCACATTGAGCACCCATTTGAACATGGCGCAATGAATTGTGGGAAAGGAAAATCACAGTGAATCGTTGCCACCTGTTTTCAGGACGGTTACAGGTGTCTATTCTCCAAGTTACTAGGGCAAACGGTCGTTAAGGTACTTTTGAAACATGACTTACTATCGTAACTTTAATTTGCCCGCTCGGTGGTGTCTGAAGCAGTTATCATCATTAATTACAAATCCGAATGCGACACGGCACGCTCGAGCGCCATTTTGAAATTGCGTAATTAATGCATTGATAGCGGGACAGTCTCACAAAAGTACACTTGATTTGGATATCAAAGTGAATCGCGGCCACAGCATATATATCGTTATTGATTACCTTGAAATAATTACAAAATATATATTTTTGGTTTCATATATTATAACCCTCTTCCCACCCCTACTCGGCAAGATAGTCCCAATGCTCTTTCACAAACCATTGGCATTGGGTGCGGAACTCACTATTTTAACAATGGCAGCCAAGTCGAATGGATACTTTGAAGAGGTAGAGTCCAAAATATATGTGTGATTAGTGTTAAGGGAAGGTTAATTTGTGGAATATATGTAATGTACAAAATATAATGGGATTTTCCAGAGTGAGCATTACCTGAAAATGTAAATACAACGATAAACAGTGACCAGTTGTAGGCCCCAGAAATAGTATTTTGTACCAGACAAAGAAGTCGCCTTGAGGCAATGTTATAAGGGTCAGCAATAGGCTGAGTGCAGAGCGCCCCACTGCGTCAAAGATTGTGCTTGATATCTGTTTAAGAAATATTACATTTTCGTTGCATTCTCTTGACTTAAGTACAAATAATGACTTTCATTCCTTTCTGACTTGCCCTATAATTTAGCTGTTAATATCCTAAGATTATTAGAAAGTTTGGCTACAATAATTTACAGTTTTTAGACTTGTCGGTTTTGCTACTTAATTTTATCTTTTGGCATCATTCTGTTTTAATGTTCACCTTTCAGACATTTTAGGCTAGCTTGTTTTCTGTTAGGTCAAACCCCCAGGGGCTATAGGTAGCAAGCAGCTACTGACGACAGTTACAAGCTTGCCTAATTGTACGCAAAATCCTGTTAAGAAAAATTGTTTTGATAACATGTTTTTTGACATAAATGCTAATGACTTTCATTCTTTTCTGACATGCCTAAATGCACATTTACTCAAAATTGACAGTATTTTCTTAAATGTCACAAACCTGACACATTAAGTTGATACATTGACTCAGAGTTGGCAGTTAAATAGAGCTTAATTGTTTGGGGGGTAGGTGTCATCACAGAGTTTGTTTTACATTTCTGGTGCAGGATGTCCATTGTTACAGTCCTTGTTGGGATTTCCCTTGGTTTGTACAGGTGGTCTAGTTGCAACTGTTTATTTTACTATCACTGGGACTGAATATAAGGCCCCAGCTTGTTTCCACTTCAGTTATACACTGGCGGGTGGTTTAACTAGGATAAACTGTCCAGCCAGAAAGGGTACATATTGGTTCAGGGGTAAGTCAAATTGTTCTTATCTGAACCTGTACTATACAAATTTAGTAATTATGGTTTGTTTGACAGGGGTTCTTCTTTCATAACGAAGCTCTGCATTTATAAGCAAAACTTCACGTATTTAGCTAATTCATCATTTGCCACGTTCTTATTTATTCTTTATTATGTGGGTTGTCTTTGCTGAATATTTAGCTTAGACAAGGAGCCGCTACTCAGAGAGACATGTACGGGTAAAAGGCTCCGAAACATGTTGAGTAGTTACCCGCTGAAGACCCTTTAATTTATTTGGGCTGATACAGCCTATGTCAAAATTTTACAGAGGAACGTGTGCAATATAGACAATAGTAATTCCATATGTATACAGGTTAGACAGGGACAGGTTAGCTTATGGAGAGTAAAGAGTTCGAACTGCGGAATAGGATATTGACTACTAGGAAGTGGTTCTGGGCAAAAAGACACAAATACAAAGACGAAGCTCAATGGAGAAGGTTGCCCCGATAGTGGATCCAGGTACGAAAGTACTGGCGAGTTTTTATATAAGTGTTAAACACTCTGAGGTAGTCCTATTATATGAATGATTTCCTGGGTGAGAAGCCATATCAGTGCAAAGAATATTGGAAAAAAAAATTCACAGAATATTTTTGTTGATCTTTTGCCTTTCACAGGCTTCTGTACTTTTGCGGGTCAAAACATCACCAAATAAAGTATATATTTCCTGAACATGCACGCCCTGACGATTATGATGCAAGTTCCAAAAAAGGTGGGATCATTTTGGAGTATTTGTTATTTCCCAAATTATATGTTTGAACATTAAACAACAGATTTTTTCGAAATTTTTGATCGATTTTAATATTTTATTCCCTCAGAAGTATCGTTAAGCCTGATTTGGGGGTAAAAAATAGTTGTCAATTTAGTCAGCTATAACTTTAAAAAGATGCAATGAATACAAAGAGTCAGTGCCCATTCTTTGGTTATCTTAAGTTGATTATCTACTTCTGAGATTAAAAGTTTAAAAACTGATCGCAAAATATTCGGAAAAAAATGATCAAAATTTATACTTGAGAACGTTTAAGGAAATGACAGGTACTCAGTAATTGTGCCCTAATGCTTGGATTTATGTATTGAAAATAAACATTATAGTCTCCGGAATGTGTATTTTCACCAAATATATACTTTCTTTGATAATTACTGAGTGAAAAAACACAGAGGCCCCTGAAATGTAAAGCAGCAAGGATGGGTCCTCCAACCATTTTCAGGCATTAACTGAAAGAGTTCAAGGAATGTTGTCAATGGCTCACTAGGCCACATCTGACTATGAATCAAGAAGAAGGTGCGTACAATACAGTTTTGTACTTCTCAATGTACTGAAAGTTTTGGACAATGTTGGGAGTAGTTAACAAGGTCAAGGCGGCCTGTAAATCAAAGAAGGCAGGAACACTAAAATTTTGTATCAAGTCACAATGACTTAATTTTGAACTGAAACAGTTGAAGCAATATCTGAGTGGTTGACAAGGTTATGACTATCTGTGGGTCAAAGTAAACCCATTGCCTGTTGGTTCTGAATAAAAGTGTAAATCATGATTACATTGTTGACCGGTTATTGAACATTTTCCAGAAAAGTGTGAACCACAGAAGTTAACTAAAAAGCTAGAAAAGATTTGCTGGAAGTTAATA
The DNA here is from genome assembly GCA_964020975.1 of Hermodice carunculata. NCBI lineage: Eukaryota > Metazoa > Annelida > Polychaeta > Eunicida > Amphinomidae > Hermodice > Hermodice carunculata. Next base: position 44,469,824 of record OZ026624.1, on the reverse strand, counting down.
TTTTTAGTTTCTTATTTTCTGCCTGTTGTTTCTGAATAAAAGTATATAGCATGATTATATGATTCACTGGTTACTGGACATTTTCCCGAAAATTGTGACCCGCTATTAATCTGTCTGTACCTTTCAAATACCCCAAATTTGCATAAATTTAAACACCATTACCCACACACATGCATGCATAAGAACAAAAGGACGTGTCATAAGTAAAACAGCAAGTCACCAGATCACAATGAAATACAGATTAACTTTGCGTAATTTTTCTTTTCCTTTGATTTTTGTCTTTGAATTGGTGCATATACATGCATAAGAACAAAAGGATCGATATATCATATGGAAGAATTAGATCCGCAGGTCAGCTCTGTGGGTCACAGTGGTACATGCATTGACTTTTAATGTCAGGACCTTATGTTTTGATGCCTGGTTTTCTTGATTCGTTAAGCAGACATGTATACAGCGGAACCTGCTTGAAAGACCACTTCTCCTGAAGGACCGCACTAGCTTTTAAGACTGGCCTTTCAAGACACTGGCGTTTAATTTCTTTGCTAGCTTACCTGCAGTGAAAGACCATCTGTCATATGTGGCCACTTTTGTCTGGCATCAAGGGTGGTCTTAAATAGCAGGTACCACTGTATACCCTATTCAAAAGTCCCTGCCATATTTGGAACACTTTAATTAGGTTTTTGTGTTGGTGCTGTATCTTTCTTACGCCTTTCTGTATTTTCATGCACTGTTACACATACATGTATAAGAACAAAAGGATTTGGCATATAGAAACGAGTAGGTCCCGACCTCAGCTCTCTAGGTCCAAACTGAATACACATTTGCTTTTCATGTAGAGGCTTTTACCATGCTGTATTGTCGTCAAACATACATGCATGACAAAAACGAGATGTGTCTTGAATTGAACTTAGGTCACTAGATGAATTATATGTGTCACAGACTACATGCCACCTTTTACGTAGCGGCTTAATCTTTTATACATATAGCCTACATACAAGAAAACAGGCCTAATTCTTAATTGGGAAAATTAGGTCACTATGTCAGATATTGGGTTATGCATTTGGTAACGTGGGATTACCTTCCAATTATACGAGTTTTTTAATTAATTAATTAATTTATTTATTTATTCTTTCATTCATTTCATTTTTTTTTTGGTGTTAGGGCAGCAGAGAGGGTCTTAGGGGCCCAATCCTGTAATGTATGTTCTTTTTTTAATATCTAATTATCTAATTGCATCTTCCGGATCTATTTTGTTTCAGGATCGACCCATCGGGGTACCATTGACCCCAGGTCTACGGACTGGAACTTAATTAGACAACTTGTGTTCACACTATTTTAAAGAAAGAAACATATAACTAAGTAGAGGATTCGAATATGCAATCTCGAGGACCAGAGGCAAGCATCCTAACCACTTTACAGAGAGACGTGATTCACACTGAGCTTATTTGATTTGACATGATTGTAGATAGATAACTTCTCCCATAGTTGCAAGACACATCTGATTGGTCTATTTTACAAAGTGATGAGAGCTACTTACTTTTGCATATTCATGAGGTCAACAGAATGAACATCGATGGTCCTGAAGTGATAATGATCTGTTACGCATAAAATATGAAATACTCTTTATTATAATTTATTACAAATAAATTGGTCTAATGTTAGTCTTTTGTCACTCTTTACATTCAAATTCACCAAAGTACCGTGGAACTATGTTTCACTGAAACGCGCATATACAGCTCTGCATTTATGCGTGAAGTGGTCCACAGTGCACGTAAGATTATTAAAACAAGATGGCGATTTTGAAGCGCGAAAAGAGAGTCAACTAGCAATGTGTTTTTGCAATTCCTGTCAGTTTGAGGCATGTGAGAAACAAAATCTAGCATTGCCAGATTCTCTCTATCCCAAACGGAATAGAAGCACCGACCGGGGAAGATGAAATGTCGAGCTTACTTCATTGTTTTGCTTTCTTTGTCCGTCTCTGTCGAAGTTGGGTAAAAAATGTACGTTTGTCTTTCACACTTGAAATGCTTACACATTCGTGTAACTGTGAAGGATAAGTTGGTTATAGTACGCTACCTACAGAAATGTTTTCGTGATACTTCCTGGCGAGGCCAAACTGGCATTGCCTTAGGGTTTGGAACTGAGGTAACTGGACCCTGGTTTGCCGTGAGCTTGGAGAGTTTAACAAAGGGCATGTGAGACTGGTAAAAATTAATGAACAAATGTCGGGGGGGGGGGGGGGAGCTGTACCTGATCTCATACGAAAGGATCCAATGTATTCGTAATATAAACAAAACGCAGCCATGCCATCCTACTCACCCCCGTCTGGAAAATACAAAATTTCCATTGTAAGGCTAAGGTATATGGGTCCGATCGGAGCCTGAGGCTCAGTCCTGGTCTCAGGTCCGACTTAAAAATGCAAACAATCCCTTCTAAATTTGGCACAAAAAATCGTGCTTTTACTCAATTTTAACAAGCTGAAGAATCAAATAAGTGATACAGGAAATGTCAAAGCCAATGACAATCACACCACCAGACCATTCCTTCATGTACTGTCTGTAGTGTTGGTGGTAAGGGACCGACCATTTGATACGGGGGGGGGGATATGCATTTTATTAAAAAAAGTATGTACGTCCCAACATTGCTGAAAAAAATCATGTCCTTCGTAGTGTAACTTGAAAAAAAAAAGTACGTCATTCCTCTCTAAAAAAATACTGCTTCAATAAAAAGATAGTATCAATAGTGGCATTTAGATTTTTTGCATACGTACATTTATGATTCTCGAAATATTTGATACATCCATGTTCCTATTCTCGTTTTGGCTAACCAAGAAAAAAAACTGTTTATTTTCCCACCAAATTCCGTGTATTAGTGGGTCAATAGCTTTCCTTGAGAACCTGGGAGCCCACGATTTGTTGCGAAATGCCAATTTGAATGTAGCAGAAGAGTGATCTTGTTCCATTGCTTGACAGGCTATATACATTGTGCAGATTATTCTGTAACCCAGTATGGATATGGCAATTCTATACATGTAAATGCAGAATATCAAACTATTAAGGAGAGTCCTGCAGTCATCACTCCACTCATTTGAGACTTACAGTAAATATCATAAAATATCTAAATATTAATACAAGAGAAGGATTTTTACAATGCTGTTAAAGTTTTAATTTCACACGGCCACTCAGATATCAATACCCTGTGCCCAGCAAAAGAAATGTAAAGCATCAATTGTTAAATAGTTCTGAATTAATTGAAGGCAATGATGGTAATTTTAGCATTTTAATAGTACTATCCTGGTTTGGAAAGACACGTTGATAAAATTATCGATCTTGAATTTTCTTCCATTGGATACTATTGCATGGGGAATATATGTACATTACTTTCAAACCAAGTGCTCGTAGACTTCCATCGACTTTCATCAGTCTACAATAGTCTTTTATCATGTGACAAGCCTCCCCATAGGGATGAGAGGTCATACGATCTTCAGAGCTGAAAAAAACATGGTGGATGGCATTTAAAAGCTTCTCAAAAAGGAAAACAAAGTTCCTATGAGTAGGGGTTTAATTCACGTTTCACAACAAATGCCTCTGTTCAGTTAGAGTAGACTCTGCCAAAGGTAACTATATCATGCACTCAATCAACTCAACAAAATATAAGAGATTTGGTAGATAAGTTTTTAGCACTTTATTGCAGTAACTTGCATAAATTAGTCTTCACGTAATGCACATATGCATATTATGAATAAAAATCAAAATTGTATGTGAATGACTTAGATCAGGTTGCCATTATCAAGCCATCTGTTTGATACATCCAGGTGCTTGAACAAATCAAAATGGTCAATTGGTTGCAAGCATATACGAGAATGGTAGGAAAATACAATATTTAATATGAATTTGGCTCGATAATCTTGTAATTCCTATAAATGTGGGCCCGAAAACTTCCGTCTATAATAGTAACAAAAACCTGTTCAATTCTTGGGCTCTAGAGCACCCATGGGTGGCCAAGACATAAATAACTGCAATTAACCCTTTCAGTGCCACATTTGGACGTCGACTGAGTCAACAGCTTTCCTTGGCGTGGTCTTGGCGCAATGCGCCCAGGGCATGCCAAAGAAAGCTGTTGACTCAATCTTCCTTCAGGGGTTCACGGTTGGCAGGGCGGCCACGCTCTTGCCTTCCACCTCTGCGACCTGTGTTCAAATCCCGGCCTTGGCGGCATCTGGTTGGAGTTAACTACCTCTCCGATCGTGAACGGTGGTTTTCCCCGAGATCTTCGGTTTCCTCCACCAATAAAAGGTAGAAAAGTATATGCCAACATCTGTGCCTTGGAGAGGGATTAATATAGGCTTTGCCAGATTCCAAATCCAGGTAAAACACATGTGTCTATACTTTTCCTTCAGGGTGGAATGAGTTAATACCATATTTTCTGAACTGGTTCATCCAGATTGGGTATATATTTATTAACAGAAAAACTATATTTACTAAACCAGTTCATCTAGATTGGGTGCAGACCACAATTAGCTGGTGGCTTGGCAGGATACATATAGGTGTGGATATGGTGGAATAACAATAAGAAACACTACTTTTTCAGAATGTCACTTTATTTTTGCAGATCCAAAGTACTCAAGAACTTGTTCTAGCAATTCTATATTTTTACATGTATACCTTTGTATATCTGAGACAGTCACTAAATTGGATATAAAACAATACTGCTTAATATATTAGCATGTTTCAACTATATATATACATATATATATATATATATATATATATATATATATATATATATATATATATATATATATTAGAAGAAACATACAGTATTTTGGTTGCGCAAATAAGAATACATGTTTGTGTTGATCATGTTGACTAGACCAGATGCTGTATTATCATATTTTTAGTAATAATAAGCAGAATTGATTGGTTTATTATTCCAAAATATATAACCACACTTAGTGTCTCATGCAGCAAACACTTGGTATTTTCATCAAACAGGTGATACGGTTAATATCGATATTGTTTTAGCGAGCGAGCCATGCTTTCGAGTGCTAGCAGAAAAGTTTGTGCAGCACGAAAATCAAACAGGTGATACGGTTTATATCAAGGTTTAGCAGGCGAACAACATAATTATTACTAAAAATATGATAAAATCGTCATCACAGGCTAGCTTCACGTAAAGACTGGATGACGGGGTTTGTCCACCACAAAATCGCAAATAAAACTTTTTCTACCAACTTGATTTCAAATATTTTTGCAGCATATGATAACATATACTTATACACTTCAGATGATTGAATGAAACATTTTTACACCCCAAAATAAGGAATTAGGCATAGCCCCCCCCCCCCCCGTAAGTATCAAATGGTCAGTCCCTAAACCAGTATGCCCACAAGTACAGTGAAGTCGGTATGCGCGTGTGTGTGTGTGTTTGTGTGTGTGTGTGTGTGTGTAATACGCACTATGTTCTTCTAAGATAAAACGATATCATGTTCAAAAATCACAAACTAACTACAAGAGATGAAATGACCAGAATGAAAACAAAACTAGATGACCACGTGCAATGTCGATTGCGTAAATGTTTACTTCACATTTTCCCACAAGAGCAATCGCTTCTCTCACTTACCAAACATTACTTTATGTTCCAAATGATTTTTCTGATTCAGAAAATTAACTTACAATAAGCAATTTTTAAAATTGTATTTCCAGCCACAAAACATTTGATACAATCGGCTTTACATCATTCTGATATCAACAGTTATCGCTGTCCAAATATTTCCCACAAAATTATCATGAAATTTTACGATTCTTAATGTATATTTTGCGCAACATCTCTTTTCAGTGTTATTCAAGGCGGTGCATGTCACCACGTTAGCCTACATCTTTATTATCACGTATTCCAAATTGCTACGCCTCGCTTGCCTTTTTTGAAAAAGGGATTTGTCTATGTAAGACTTACCATGCTTCCCAATTCCATAATAAAAATATGTTTTAAACAAGTACCTGAGGTCAAGTACCTTACAAGGAAGAAGTTCCCATGTTATAAAAATGTACTAAGAAATACATCGGTCTATGACATTAAAACTATCTCTTGTTGGAAATTAACAATTGTATATTACGTGTCTGGCAATAAATTTTACATGGTGGTCTGCGGATTTTTTTTTTTTTGTTTGTTTGTTTGTTTGTTTGTTTGTTTTTTTGTTTTGTTTGTTTGTTTGTTTGTTTTTGACTGAAGCACGCTTTGCTGGGACTGCCCCTTCCGATCAGTACCTGTACATGACGAGACCCTCCGCGACATAAAATTAAAACACCGCTCATACATTGTTAGCCTGTTCTGGGTCAGTGTCAGCTGCCTTATCTAAATTTTCGATGCTGCCACCACTGTCTGCATACCCTCCACTGCTCATAAAATTACATGCACGTCTCTTGCAAAGACACCCAATGCAGCAGATGAATGATGCCAGTATAGTCCCCACGAGACCTCCCAGCAAACCATAGCAAATACCTCTAACAATGCCAGGGCACATGGTTCCAAATGCACCTGCTAGGCCACCTACCAGCCCAATGAAGATACGCTCTATCACCTGAGCCCGAAATTCTCTGTTCGTCATCCGTCCATTTCGTTTTACCTTGTGCATTTTATAAATGTCCCAGAATGCAGTAATAATCTCTATTAGTATGACAACACCGAAGGCAATCCACTCAAAGGCCTTGGACAGATTTTTGCACTGTTTCTTAATAGCCTTGCACTTTTCCTCGCGGACAATCTCTTCCACGCCCTCCTCTATTCCTTCTGCAAAAGATATCTTTGCCAATTGCAGGACTGCACGACGAAACAGAAAGGGAATCAGCAAAAGGACAACTTCTGTTAGGATTACACATGGAATGGCACTGATCACTGACAATATTTTACGTCGGATCTCTGACCAACACCAGAATATCTGGTGACTCTCAGCAACGCCTTTCTTGCAAAACACAGCAAGCGATTCGCAGTTGTCTTTGAAAAATCGATAAACATTGGCACCTAGTCTGGAACGTCCCCGGGCTATGACAAGCCGTGGAGGATTCGCGTTCAGAATTTCATCTTGGTAGTTCATGCGATATAATTGTCCACATTGCTTGCTAATACTTATCCACTCTTCGACAATTTGGCAGCTACATTTCCCCACCGTTGTCCAATGTATGACTCTAAGTTTACCATTCTGTACATCTGTTTCTGTCACTAAAGCATGATGCCATATAAGGTATGGTCTACGCCAAGCGATGTGGTCTCCCGGTTTAACCAGCTTTTCAAACTGATGCAAATTTTCAATTTCAGCTCGAGCAGAACTTACCATGAAGATATTTTCGTTCAAATAAGCTGGTAATTTTGCTTTTGCTAAATAAATATCCCCAAGTTGCAGTTTTTCAGTTTCGTCACTGAAGACAAATTCCTCGTTGAAAAATTCTGATCCACACTTCGTACAAAATGCGCCTATCGTTATACTGTCGTCAATGTAAGGTTTGATTTTGCTTTTGTTGTTGTTTCCACAAGAACAGATGATCACATCCGTGTTTCCGTTACCGTTTCCATTTCTTTCCCCCATAGCTTTATGGTCCTGTCTGCAAGTAGGTAAACAATGATAAAACCTTTAATCATATACAAATGGAATCATAAAATAACAACTTATATATAGCGTTATCGAGTTAAACAAAGATCGCGAATGGAAGACATTTTATTTATTTATTTATTTATTTATTTATTTATTTATTTATTTATTTATTTATTTATTCATTCATTCACTCACTCACTCACTCACTCACTCACTCACTCACTCATTCATTCATTCATTCATTCATTCATTCATTTATTTATTTATTTATTTATTTATTTATTCTTATAATTAATAGATTTGATGTACCTCAAAATTCTGATTTATGCGGGGACAGGGGGCGTAACTAAGGCAGGGCAACAGAGAAGCATCCCTGACAAAGCACCATCAGATGAATGTCACAATACCCCCCCCCCCTCATAAAAAAAAGAAAAGGTGTTAAGTTTCGTCTCTCTCTCTGTGTTTTTGTTTGTATCTATGTTCTGGGGGTTGAATGTGTAATTCGTCCGATGGTTCTTTCTGCTACAAAAGCGTGATTGGTGCCTGTTAAAATGCCAGAACGTCCCATCGATATCGCTGTGTTGCATGACCTCCACGCCTAAATATCATTATTAACCTATATGTAAAGGAAAATCGCTGTGGCTAAACTATGTGTTTGATTCGCATTTGTTACCTGTTCATAATAAATGCTTATACTTTTTATTGTGAACGGAACACACAGGGGCTTTGAGATAACGAATGGTGCATTTTGATCACTTTTTTTTTTCAAACTTTGTTTCATGATAGCTTAGCTAGTTGAATTACTGTGCGCCAAATGAAAATTAAAAAAAAAATTCCATATAAAGGAGCTGTGTGTGACTAACTGTCGACAAAATTCAGGAGACCTGCATTATTCCTTTCTGAAGCAAACGTACAAGAGAGGCATTGAACAACAGAGTAGGGTAAAGTAAGAAAGAAAGAAAGAAAGAAAGAAAGAAAGAAAGAAAGAAAGAAAGAAAGAAAGAAAGAAAGAAAGAAAGAAGAAAGAAAGAAAGAAAGAAAGAAAGAAAGAAAGAAAGAAAGAAAGAAAGAAAGAAAGAAAGAAAGAAAGAAAGAAAGAAAGAAAGAAAGAAAGAAAGAAAGAAAGAAAGAAAGAAAGAAAGAAAGAAAGAAAGAAAGAAAGAAAGAAAGAAAGAAAGAAAGAAAGAAAGAAAGAAAGAAAGAAAGAAAGAAAGAAACCTATGACGACAATTTGCATTGTGACCAATAGCTAGACGTCCTGGATCTTGTTGCTGAACACGAAAGGCCATCGCAGTGCAGGCTTGCAAGTTCAATTTTTGTTTTGTTTGTTTGTTTTATTTATTCATTTTTTATATTTTTTGTTTTTGTTTTTGTTTTTCATGCATAGCATTATTATTCGTGGTGGCCCAAATAACGTACAGCCTGAACAATCCCCAACATTAACTTGTCTGTCAAGTTCAAAATTAATATTATGCTTCAATTGAAGGAAGTAAGCTGCCGCACGATTTAATCTCAGTGCCAATGTATCATATATTAATACGGTAGGCCTAAAGGGTCATCAAGTGGCTTTAATACTCCACAGAAGTACTCCATGGTATGCCCACCTACCGCGCTCATGTGCACAAAGTGTATTTTTACTGCAGCTTTTGGATATGAATTATATAAACCGAAATCTTACCACAAAACTCCTTCTTTGAGCCACCTTCTTATGTTTCCGTCGTTTCATGGGAATACTCTTCCGATTGATAGAGGATGCACACATTAAATTGGCACACGCGTAATTATGTGTTTGCCTGACGCACTGACGCAAGTTAACTGTATTCAGAAAAGTGTAGAGTGGAGTCGAAGTGGCGTATCACATTTAATCCACGAAATATAGACCTACATGGCATAATTGCTTTTTCCTGAATTGTATTACAACATAAATTTGATGAACGATGACGATCAAGGGGCGGATCCAGACATTCTAAAAGGACGGAGGAGCGGGGCAAATCGCGTGTGCCAAAGGCACGGAGCTCAGATTGGGGGCGGGGGGGGGGGGGGCTCCCGGGAAATTTTAAAAAAAAAAAAAAAAAAAAGGTACTCTCAGACGCGTTTTCCTGGCATTTGATGAGACAATATTCACATGGACAATTTGATATCTAAGACACACAAAATTCAGTAAATTTGGCTTTCCCGTTAGCTTTTTTATTTCCTTTTTGGGTATGGCATACAGGGTTAGACAAGTCCCCAACTTTCTACATAATGGCAGGGCCAGTGCTTCAAAATCTACTGGCCCTAGTCTTCCCCCCAATCATTCCGGTGAGCACACTTAATGTGACTGCGACAACATGATAACTTCGGTTGATTTGTTTAAGTTAGTTCATCACACACCCTTTTTTTTTTTTTTTTTTTTTTTTTTTTTATGTTTTGCGTTCACATATTCAAATCTATACAGTGTAAGTCTACATTTTTGCTAGTTCTGTTTCTTAAACTTGAGTTGCCAGTGGGTACAAATATTATCAATAAGACTTAAAAAGGTTTGTTGTTTAATGAATTTTGTGTGCCTCAGATATCTAATATTTCCTGGTCAGCAAGACCCCCAAGCACCCCCGCTACAAGCTTCGTGCCTTTGGCACTCGCAATTCGTCCCCCGCCCTCCAATTCTTTTAAGAATCTCTGGATCCGCCCCTGCATGAACCCCATTAACTGGTACGTGAACGTATGGCCGTCGGGATGTTTTCATCAGAGGACAATTGGTGCATGTAGACTCGACCGACTGTTGCAAACTTCTGGGTATACATGTAGGCCTGGGAGATCCATATATGTATCCGGTCATGGTCACACAGGCCTTGGCTGTGACACAATTTTAACCTACATTTACTTGATCGGCATGCTGTGTTAACCGTTTCTTTAACCAAGAAGTAACTCACCTTCAAATTAAAGTAACCAGCAGCTACATGTCATTCTGTGTGTAAATTTGTGATCGGTGCAAAACAATAATCAGCCTCGTGATCGCGCATGGGTGCCCAACTTCTACTGCTGCGGAGACTGACCTGGTTTTAACGTCTGTCCACAATGCGCACAGGAAATGTCACCAGTCAGTCGTGCCATACTATTTTATCTAACACTTAATTATGTTTTCCCACCTTATTATTATAACTACAACAACAACTACTACTACTACTACTACTACTACTACTACTACTACTACTACTACTACTATTATTATTATTATTATTGTTTTTATTTGTAACATAAGAAAGGGAGAGATTAGAACAAAATTGAACATATATATATATATATATATATATATATATATATATATATATATATATATATATATATATATTTATATATATATCACTTGTTCATCATTTGGAGGGAGGGGGAGGGTATTTTGCCTTTTGTACGTTTTTGCGTTTTTGTCCCTTTTTTCGATGAGTTTGTAATCCTTTGGGCGTCTGAGTTAAAAAAAAAATAGCCAAGTTTCGAATCACACCTCGAAAGCTATATATTATAAAGCATTTATAATTATGCATGAAAGTGTCCAGTAGTTTTCTGACTGAACGAAACGCTATTTAGAACCTGGGTTGAATATCTTGAAATTCAGATTCTTCATCGAAATTCAGATGTGAAACTAGAAAAGAAAACTTGCTTCAAAGCAAATCTGTCTGTGTGCCTTCAAAAGTTGTAAACATTAAATGCTACAACTTTTGTGCTTTGGTACTTCACATTCCATTAAGCTTATGGCTGGATGAAAATTTCAAAGTCCTAATGACCTTGACCTTTGACCTACAGAGGTCACATGTAGCTTTCAAAAAAATGCACAGTGTTACAATACCTACACATTAAGCCCAACATGAACCAAATCAGATGAAAATTGAAAGTTATGGCTAGATGAAACTTTCAAAACGCTGAATAACCTTGACCTTTGACCTCTAGGGGTTACATGTTATTACTAAAAAGTGCATTGTTGCAATACCTGCTATCTGAGCCCAACATGATGAAAATGGGACGGTAATTGGCTGAGTTATGACTGGATGAAAATTATAAAGGTCCAAATTACCTTAGCCTTTGACCTTTAGAGGTTACATGTACATTGCAAATACATGCAGTGTTATAATAGCTACAATTGGAGCCCAACATGATCAAAATTGGATGACAATGAACCAAGTTATGGCTAGATGAAAATTCCAAAGGTCCAAATGACTTGGATCTTTAACCTTTAGAGGTCACATGTAAATTATAAAAATGACAGTATTACAATGGCTACAATCTGAGCCCAACGTGATCAAAATTGGATAAAAATTGATTGAATTATGGCTTTATTCAAAGACCTTGACCTTTGACCTTTAGAGGTTACATGTAAATTGCAAAAACGTGCAGTGTTACAATATAGCTATATTTTTTGCAATTGCCCAATTTCTGGCCAGATGAAAATTTCAAGGGTCCAATTGACAATGACCTTTGACCTTTAGAGATCACATGTAAATTACAAAAATGTGTTGTGTTACAATTGCTATAACATGATTAAAATTGGATAAAAATTGACCGAGTTACGGGTAGATGAAAATTTTGAAGGTCCAAATGACCTTGATCTTTGACCTTTAGAGACTACATGTTAGTTACAAAATTGTGTAGTGTTACAAACATACAATGTATTAACTGAAGTTAGATTGGTTGCCGTTACCTAAAACAGTTTTGGAAATATTCAATATTTAAAGATTCAAATGGCCCTAATTTGCATTATTTTGGAAACTGTACCTGTATTTATGGGATAAATCCGTCATTGTGCATGATAGTTTATATGTATGGAGCTATGTCTATTGGTTGTGAAGTTCTTATCAGGGATGAAGCAACAGCTTCAGACCCTCACTGGGCCTCATCCAAATGAGCTGACAAATGTATAAACTGGTTATTTCTTTTTATCCTCGTTTTGTATATAGTCGCCTTGTTTGGTCTTTTGTGTACTTGTGCATAATTATATAACCTATTGCACTGATGTGATACGACTCAGGTGCAGACTTTTCTTGATGCATCCTGACATGATGCAGGCCACAGAGAGTTAATGTGGGCCACCACACTGCACTCACTTCTGTTAACTGCACACCACAAGTGCAGTGGTGTGTGGCCACCAAGACAAGGGGACTCTATATGCAGAAGCAGAGTGTCACAATGTAGGTACCCTGTAGGATAACGGTCAACTCATAGGCTGGGGCCAGTCGTTTTTCCGGTAGTAATTTAATGCTGTTAGTAACACTGTCAGAAATGAAGTCACAGTTCACCATTAACAAAAGTTACCACATCTGCCCATGAGCTGTACAGATGAACCTTGTGTCGATGTAATGTATATTTAATCAGCTAGGGAAGGATGCTGCGTTCCGAATTCAATACTACTTGAGGTTAACAGTACGGGAAGTGGGTGTAACATAAGTACTGCAGACCCAACAAAACTACTAACTTATGTGTGATGAAACAAATTCCTAGACTTTCTTTTCGTTACCAATAGCCACTGCAACCCAGTAGGTGGCAAAGTGTGCGTCTTACTGTCGACAAAATTCAGGAAACTGCATTATTCCTTTCTGACGCAAACGTACAAAAGAGAGGCACTGAACAGCAGAGTAGGGTCAAATTAAAGAGAAAGAAAGAAAGAAAGAAAGAAAGAAAGAAAGAAAGAAAGAAAGAAAGAAAGAAAGAAAGAAAGAAAGAAAGAAAAAAAGAAAGAAAAAAAGAAAGAATGAATGAATTTCTTGGAAAACAGTATGTCTGTGTTGGCACACAGGCATTAAAACTCAATGCGATCCCCTCCGCGTCATCCCAGCCCAATGCCCTGCAATGCAAGCACTTTTATTTAAAAGGGGGTAAATTACATCCTGGCGAATTTTTATACCAAATTTGCGAATTAAATTAATGAAAGTAAGCTGTGGGGGAAATGCAGTTGTATTGACCTATGGAAGTCAATGTTGGTTCATTGGTCATGTATCAAAACCAAATTGACAGATAGACCTATATATTAAAACAAAGACTGTGCAAATTGTACAGGCTTCCTACTACTTGTCCATAATGCAAAGAGAAAAACTGAATGTCTATTAGTTAAGAAAAAGCAGGCTTCCTGTCCTGGATTTTTCACGGACTCATCATTGTTTTGCTGGTGACAATACAGTCGTTTCTGGTTCAATTCTAAAATTATTAGCATCTTTTTTTCTTTGTATTTGGATGGTTGTGGCGCCCAAGACTTTTGTTTTACTTTGAGGCCTGTCTTACGATACAGTTGCATTCTTTACCGACTTGTTAATATATCATATCCGTCCTGATAGAAACAAGAGGCCCATGGGCCTCATGCTCTGATGATATAGCTGATGATCACCACCAAAATGTGTTGAAAGATATAAAATTCAATATCTCGTAAATTACTTGAATACGATCACGCCAAATTTAGAGGATAGATAAATTATGTCCAATGCTGATATGGTATTCAATATCGGTGACCTCAGCCTATTTTTCTGAGGTCACCAGTCCGGTAAAGTTGACAGAGGTGATCTTGTAATGGGAGGGTGGGTCTTGGATATTAATGATAAAGAAAATTGAGCCTCCAGATCAAAATTGCTCTTGTGTACATTGTATATAAAACTCTGCTCGGTGACGTACTTTTTAATGAGTCTCTTTGATCCAATTATGGTGCAGGCATGCCACTTGCTCAAGTTTATTGTTTATCTTCAGTAACTAGAAAAGACATTACCCAATTTCGACAAGCAGACCATGCATGAAAAGCTGGACGTAGGGCACCCATTTAGAATACTAACAATCTTTAATCCCAGTTGAAGGTGTCGGTCACATAGCCACTTGAAATATAGGGGTCACGGATAATATTAAATTCTTTATCATGCAGCATATAGGTTCACGGTACTATCGAACAACCTTTTGATGAGCTAAATATGGCTTAAATTTTTGCTTGCAGGTAGGCATGCAGCATAGTAACTGTAGAAATGAGAAAGACTGATGCGGAATCTGATTTTTTTTCTACAATTCAACTTTTTATATTTTTTAGAAATTTTACACATAAAAAAAGTATTTTCAAATATATGTATATGCATTTCGGTCTTTTGTATTTATAAAGAGAAAAATCTGTGACAATTCTGAAAAGGCTTTGTTAAATATTTAAAGTTGATCTTAAATAATGCCTTTTGTTTTGCAATCTATATTGTGTTTTCCATTTTACTTAAAGGTAGAAAGGATATTTTTTTTAGTTTGAGCTTTGATGAAATCCGTTTGCGTCCGTCCGTTCGACTTTTTGCGTTTTCCACTTCTAAAAAGTCATTGCATGGAATGTTTTGATTTTGAAAATGGGTGTTCCATAGGTGGTTCTCTACCAAGTTTCAGAAGGAGATGATGATGCAATATTTTGTTATTTTTGAGCAATATTTTTACTTTGTTTAATTGAAAAAAAAAATTGCCTCTCAAAAACCACGAAGCCAATTGCTTTGATATTGCACAGTCACTTGAGGTTATGTAGTTCACATTTTTTACACCATGTGGCGCTGCGTGTTTTCCTATTTTTATGTATTTTGTGTGCTGAGGCTATTTTTGTCTTTATCTCCAGAACGGCTAAATGGAATTGTTCCAACTGTTATCATGATATAATTTGACTAAAGAAGACGCAAGTTGCCGAAAATAATGAGGATATGTTAATTTCTATGAAGCTATGGGAAATAGACTTTGCGACAAAATGTCGGTAGCACTACAATTGTGTAGGCATGTAGCAATACAGTGTATGTATTGTAATATTGTCAAAATGGGTCTGTGGAATGCTTTGACTTTAAGACAGTTAGTTTCTAGGTGCGCCTGTACCGTCTACGTGAAGAAGATGATGATGCAATATTTTTTCTGTTTAAATTTGCACATGGATGTTCCCCAGATGGTTCTGTACCAAGTTGCGAAAAAGATAATAATTGAATAATCAATTTATATTTCATATTTTTAAGCATGTTTGAAAAAAAAAAAAAAAAAAAGCAACACCCCCCCCCCCCTAAAATTTCTTTTACTCAGGAATTACAGTGTACCTGGCTGATTGCATCGATATCTAATACACACCATGGCCACCTGGGGCCATGTAGTTTACATTTTGGCCCTGAGATTTTTACTCTCTTAGCCTATATCGGCCGACAAGATTTTTATTGTTGTCAACTCTATGCGTGCGGAAATACGTCTATTACCCCCCCCCCCCCCCACACACACACACACACATCGTTAGTCTTGCGGACCCAATAACTCTTGTAGAAATTGAGCTACTATCATGAAACTTGTACTGCAGAAGCATCTTATCAGAAAACTGGACGAGTTCGACATTGACCAAGGTCAATAGGGGTCATGAGATTTGTTCAATTGCGGACAGAACAACTTGTAAGAAATAGAGCTACCAAAAAGAAACTTACACTGTAGAAGCATCTCATCAGAATCTTGATAGGGTTCAACATTCACTGATATTGACTTATTGTTAAGGTCACCAGGGGTCATTATAATTTTACCCTTGCAATTAAACTGGCCAACAGGGTCTAAAGGCTGATCCGATCGTATATATATATACATTTATGGATAAACAGACTCATATTAATTTTAAGAAGGCTATTACATCACTTAAGTGATGAAAGTTTGCAAAAATGATAAGTATTTGTTACTTTTTCGTGAATTTATGGAATATCAAACTTTTGAACCATGTGTCGGTAAGTGCTGCCGCTATACTAGCGTACTACAGCATAGCAGTGCATCAGTCACGATATTGTAAAAACTGGTGTTTGGAAAGCTTTGACTTTGTTTTAAGATAGATGTTGCTCGGGCTAACATTCATCAGATGTGTGAAAAGATGGCCAAGCAATACTATGTATCTTTTGACACTGAATGTTTAGTAGAGTTCAAACTTTTTTTCCTCCTGACTCCGCAAGTCTTATTGGCTTATATCTTTGTGAGTGTGGATGTTTTGCTCACGGCTGCCACTAAACACTATTAGAAATGTACATATGTTGATTTTGAACTTTAGTGACCCTGGAAGGCCAAACAGACACATTGGCTTATATCTTTATACTGGTAGATCATGAGCCCATGGTTAATCCTGAACATTACTAGGAATGTTCCTATAGGCTTTCTTTTGGTCTTCCTAATTTTAATTTGAATGACCTTCAAAGCTCACACTGAAATATTGGCTTATATCTTGGTAATAATTAAGCCTTCAGTCAACTATTGATAAGTACTAATACCGTTCATGTGTAGATTAGTTATGTCTGCATTTGCAGAAGCAGATTTCCAGTCAACAGAGCACAGAATCATAATGATCTTCCTGTTTTATGTTTTAACTCCAATATCCATTTTTTGAAGTTATAAATGACTATCGTAATTCGTAACACGTTTAAAGATTTTCTGACAATTTGAGATCAATCAGCTAGTGTAGTGCCGGCGCATGTCTAGTTTATTCGGGTTGACAATCAGCTTGCCCAGTGTCAGAAGAACATTTTTGTTTTCAGAACACTTTTTGAAAAATATATAAAAAGAGCAAAAAAGAAACTATATGCCTGCTTCATAGACTTCCAGAAAGCGTTTGACAATGTTTGGAGAGTAGACCTTTTATATAAGATCCAACTGATAGGCATTCGGGGAAATTTTTACAATATTATCAAGAGCATGTATTTTAACGTAGAGACCAGTATAAAAATCAATGATCGTATGACTGAAATGTTTAAAACCGATATTGGGGTTAAACAGGGCGATGTATTGAGTCCGGTCCTGTTCAATCTTTTTATTTATGATCTTCCATGTGCCCTCGGTGTTGATGAAGGAACTCCTGAACTATCAAATCATCCTGTCAATTGTCTTATGTATGCTGATGATTTGGTATTGTTATCAACTTGCCCCATCAGATTGCAAGCGCAAATGGTTAAATTGCAAGAGTACTGTTCTGAGTGGCATCCACAAGTTAATATTCAGAAAACTAAAATCATCGAATTCAATTCCCATGCGCAGATAGGTACACAGAAATTAAAATATGGAAATATGGATCTTGAAAATGTAAAAGAATTATACTATCTTGGGATTGTGTTGACAGCCAGTGGAACCTTCACCCCTGCGATAGATACCTTATATAGGAAAGCCCAAAAAGCATTGTTTCATCTAAAAAGCTCACTGAACAATAGTAACTTCAGCCCAAAACTAGGTTTGAAATTTTTTGACTCGTTAATCAAACCAATCATTATATATGACTCTGAGATTTGGGGAGCTCTTAACAGTGGGTGCAGTACAAAACAAAAGGAGTATTGGTTTGAAGAAAAAAATCTCAATTCTAAGTTTGAAAAACTACCATTACACTTTTTTAAATATATTTTGAATGTATATGGAAAAACCACTAGTATGGCAGTTTATGGTAAATTTGGGGAGATATCCTCTCCACACAAATATCTGAAAACAGGTGATAAAGTACCACATACAAAACAGTGAAGATGACAGATTAATTAGATGTGCATACAATGAAGCATACAAACAAAAGTCTGATAGATACACATACTTGGGCAATATTGAGGCTGTTCTTTCCAATTTTGATGCCCGAATAGACAAACATAATTGGAGGACTGTGGGTGATGCAATGAAGCAACAATTTGATAAACTCTGGCACGATACAATGAATAAAAACAAAGAGGACGATTTCTGGGGGAACAAACCAAGATTCTATAAAGTGCGTAAAAATAAGTTCTGTTATGAAGAATATTTAGATGTAATTAGAAATCCACAACATACAGCTGCCTTAGCCAAGCTAAGGACAAATGCTCATAAATTACAAATAGAGTTGGGCAGGCATAATGGTACACTAGTTGAGGACAGATTGTGTCAACACTGTGATATGGGGCAGATTGATGATGAGTACCATTTTATTTTTGAATGTAACAAACATGCAGTATCTAGACAAGAACTACTATTACAATGCCAGAATAAATCAGCTTTGTTGAACCAAATGAACCGAGAACAGAAGGTATTCATGTTTAACTCAAGCCAGAAATTATTAAAAGTGCTGGGGAGCTATGTATGGACTGGCTTTCAGGAAAGAACACAATAAATTATTGGTGGCATGTGAAGGTAATTTATATATGTACATATTTCTGTAAATTGTTCCTTGTATTGTACGGTGTTGAGCATTATAGTTGTAGGTAGTTTCGACTTCTGCCTTTAGATGGCGCCATGGAATTTTCTATGTAACTGTTGGCCCTTAGAGGGCGGAAATGGTTAAATAAAGAACTGAACTGCATTCCTTCACCTTGGGGTTATGTGATGGTCAAGTTGGCTTCAGGTACAAATGGTTAAATAGTTCCCACATACCCAATACTGTATTTTTGAGGTTTGTGGTAAGGATATACATGGTTGTCTATAGCTTACATATTTTCATGGATCGTCGAGGCAATTTGCCTCAACGATCTATGATATTTTCTATTTTCCCCCAAAATGTAGCTTATTGTAGGGGGGGGGGGGAGGGGGGGAAGGGAGACCAGGCAAAATATCAAAAAGCCCAAGGGTGACAGAATGACACCCGGCATTTTTTGGAAGTATATACCAATGTCTCTCAAAATAAGTGAATTAAAAAAAAAAAATTAAAAAAAAAAATTAAAAAAAAGCTAAAAACTATTTTTTTAATATAAAATCCGACGGAGCTCTGATAATGTGATATCAAACATTCGATAAAACAAGAGATGTCCACTTTACTCTACATATATATTTAAATCTACGTTAAAGATTCCATTTCTTGCACGGGCTAGATATTGTTTACTTCGGTGATATAGTAATACGGCTGTAATACCTTTGTCTGATATTATAACAATGTCTTAAATGAGCTTCCTGTGTTGTTTGCTTCAAGCCTACCATTTAACAGTATAGTAAAACATGGTAACAGAAGATTTAAAATCCCGTTTGAGTTTCTATCCACTCTGTTCCGTTTTGGTGTATTTTTATGTAATAAACATTAAACATATACCCTCATGGGGTCATATTCCGATGATTCATCTCTGCGTGATGACCCACTCTCTTGCCGTTGTCTCTCCCTCAAGGTACCGTCAAGCTGATAGCCAAAATGAACTAGATCTCAAAAGGTTTGAATTAACCAGCATGGTAATTAAAACTCTTCACAGGGCCCAGTCATCACTATCACTTGATTTTAAGACTTTTAAAATTTTCAAGCATACAAAAGTTCGTATGTGTGCATGCATCGCTTCATTTCATTGAAACCTTTTTAACTGATTAAACACATCCATCTATTAAAGTTTAAACCCGTTGATGCACGGGTGCTGGGATACTTCCAGAAATTGCTGGTAGGAGTCAATCTGCAGCTCAACCTTTCCAGAATTCGCTCCTCTTTCAGGGCACTTTTCACAAACCTGATATATTGGGGAACGTGTAACTAAACCAGCAGAAAATATGACTAAAAATTTGCACAAAAATGTTAAAGTACTGCACGAAGAAAGAAACTTTTGACCTTGTTAGCGGAATGTTCCCTAAATGTGGGCCATAATAGGGAAAATGTACATGTAACTCTGTTTACGGCATTTTTTTCAGCGAAGTAGTGGAGTCTTGTCAAGGAAAGTTGGCCGAAAAAAGGGCTTTTATAGCCACACACACCTACTGTGATCGCTTATAGGAAGTGCATTATGGTTATATTCCCAGTGTTTTGTTAGCAAAAGTGTGTATACAGCAAAGCTAGAGTCAAGTTTGATGGACACAACACATGCAAAACAGTGGAAACCTGAGCAGGCATGATCACTGGAGGTTTGACTTTACTCAATTGACGAGGTGTGACAGTTGCATCCTACAATAACATGGAGTCTGTCTCCAACGAGATCCATTGTATTTTCTTGACATAAGTCAGCTTTCTGTGAACCAGTCTTAATTCTAGACACACACAAAAGTTGTTTCATTTTTCCCCAAATTTGAATTTACCATAGTTCATTTAATACTCTGAAATACAGGACATTATGCAAACTGAATAACTGTCAAGCAAATCGGACTTTACAAATTAATCACAGCTAGGTGCTGATGCAACTTTTACGAGGTTCTAAGCGTAACTGAAAAAATAACGTTCGCTTGATACCAAGTCTGTCTGTGTGCCTTGGAAAAATTAGTATATTGTTTTAACTTTTTCAAGCTTTTCTTCAATGGCAATGCCAGTTTGTAGGAGTCATACTGACTGCAGCACTATGCCATCCCCATTTCACAGCAACGGTACCCCCCAGAGGAAGATGGGCAGAACCAAGTCATATGCAGGTGCCAAATGTGTTTCTTCCAACAAGAGGTGATAACCGAGAAAACAATCAATTTATTGCCATTCCTAAGCAGAATACCTGTAACACAGCCATATACACGTACCTCTGTCCTCACTTGCTGCTACTGCAAATAACCTACACCATTCCCCATTTCTGATGAAAGTATGTGTCTACACTCACTCTGATTCAGCCCAAGTCCATTGTGATATCTCTCTATATTTCAGCCAGCCAAACCAACAGACAAAAAGAGGCACTTCTCTGGCTTAAAATTGCATTCCTAAGTAAACTATGTGGGCTATGCATTTGAAATACGGTTGCAGATTGAAAATCTTTAGTTTTGACATTAAATGAGAAACAGCCTTGAACATTTGGTTTAAAGTTGTACATTTTCTCTCTCTCCTCACACCAGTGATAATTAAATTATGCTTTTTACTTAGATTTAGAATTTCTCATAGTGATCATAGTGGAAACATCATTTAGCCATCACAATTAATACCTGTTGATCAAATAAGATTGCATGTAATTGCAGTGCTAGGTAGAAGATCCATCTCAGAGTTTATATTTGTGTTGAACTTGGGAATCACAAACCGTTGTTCTCATGTACTTCTTTACAGCTTTTCTTGTTGCAGAAAGATACCACCGAACTGTAAATCCCACAGGCTTTTTTTGTCTCCAGTGAGTTTTTGTACATGTATTTTTGCGTTAAAAAAACTTTGTTTGTAACCTGACTGCTAATGACAAGTTGTACAGTGAAACCTCATTATAATGACACCCAGATATCTGACATATTCAATATAATGACACAAATTTTCATGGGAAAAGGTTTATTTTTGTGCTATTTGACTCATTTATCTGACATACTCAGTGATTTGACACATTTCTTAGGGAACAGATGGTGCCACTATAACAAGCTTCCACTGAACAAATGTAATACACATCTGCCAGTGTCAGTGTGAGGGTTATAAACAGTAAGACTTACAAAAGAACTAAAGGTAGTATTTTGTGACTTACATTGTTACTGTGTGTAGTTGTTTGATTCATGGTTCTGGCATGTTGGCCAGAGAATTGTATATGATGTGGTCAGTTTCTATGTAGAGGAGCTAGTACAGCGAGAGAGAGAGAGAGAGAGAGAGAGATGAGAGAGAGAGAGAGAGAGAGAGAGAGAGAGAGAGAGAGAGAGAGAGAGAGAGAGAGAGAGAGAGAGAGAGAGAGAGAGAGAGAGAGAGAGAGAGAGAGAGAGAGAGAGAGAGAGAGAGAGAGAGAGAGAGAGAGAGAGAGAAAACTTGGTGTAGACACTTCATCAGGACAGCCACACCTTGTAATGTGCATATAGTCTGCAAAAGTTAATAAAGAGTGGAAATCTACAACAAGCCAGCCTCGACTCCAGTCCTCACATTGTTACAATACTATGCCCATCTTCGATCAAGCTTCAGGAATGACCTTGGTAATAAAATTAAGGGGTGCAAGATTTGCTATGACATCTTACATTTATCATTAACACATCTCCATATAGCAGAATATAATGGCTGAACATAATTAAACAAATGTCAGGTTGCTTGTTTCACGATTGTTCATATCATATCCAAGTATAAAGTATTGGTATCCTATAAGACATAGGGTGAATATTCATTCAAAGTACTAATTTTAAGTGTATCTGTAAATTAAACCTTAAGCTGTGCTGTGTTTTATGTGTGAATGTTTCATTTTATCATGTTTATTGCTAGACAAGACTGGATAGATTATATTTGTCAACTGGATGCATCTGTTTGCTTTTTTTTTTAAATGTGACAAACTGAAGTGAAATCACAATGCATTTATAATCTGTTCACAACAGTGTGCCAGAAATTATATATGTATACACTTAGTATGGGTTCGTATCAATACTTTACAGTTTATCAAGTAAGGAATGTGAAAACAGGTTGCTTATATTTCCTGGAGGCATCCGTAAGTAAGTTTAAATAACACATAGTAAAAGTGTTATACAATGAATTTAAACTATGACCAGATGATGAACAGCTGGTTAATTATTTTCAAGTCAGCTACGGCTGATGATCACATCAATTTGGTAACTCATGTTTTGTTGAATACATCTTGGCAAATATGTGATAACAGCATACAGTTTTCACTTAAGTTGATTACTATCAGAAAAAATAAGAACATGTATCTAATATTTTCACTGATAAGGTTGATACAAAAAAATCATCAGTTTATTTCAAATGAATAAATATCCAAACATGCATTTAATCTATAATACAGTGTATAAAAATGTAGCTACTTTCTCAATGAATAAACCCCTTGTGTCCAATTTTGTTACAGTATATTATAAAAAATATATATACCAATACATGACTACAAAATCAGAATGAACGCTTTCAAATTATGATACCTTGATACAAAGATAATCTCGTATTATTTTGGGAACTGGGAATTCGTCAATAGAGCTAATGATGCTTTGGTCCCCTGTCCTGATTCTCAAAAGTTGTCGTAGTTGAACTCTGGCAAGCGCCTTGAGCGACAGTGGACAAGATGACACCGAGCCCAGCCAGTTCCAAATGAGGTCAACCAGTTCCTTACCCTGAAGCTGAGACAGCTGACTGTACCGTAGAATTTGTACCCAATTTTTCTGCCCCACTGCAGCCACTAGCACCATGATCAAGTCAAGTTCTAGAGTGTTGAGAATTCTTAGCAAGGTGTCATTACCCTGCTCAAACAGGAAGTCCAAATCACAGCCATGTTGTATTAACATCTGACAAATTGGAGTGTGGTGTTCTTCCACTGCTAGCCTCAGAGGCGCTTGGCTTTGACACACACGCAGATAGTTATTCGTGGCAAAATGATATTTCAGCTGGAAATTGTTCATTTCTGATCCTGAGTGCAGGATGAACTCAACCAGCTCTGTGCAACCTGCCATTATGGCATGGTGGAGCACAGTTTCCCCAGAACGACTCTTGGCATTGATGTCCATCTTATTGTCCATGAGAAGCTGATATACAGGTATTGATGTTGTCATAAAAGCAGGTATATGGCGGTTCACATTTTCAGGTAAGTTTGGATCAGCACCATAAGAAAGTAGCATCTGAAAAATTGAGACACTTTATGAAGAATATTGATTCATGCAGTGGTCTACTGTTTCATGAAAACTAGACGGCACTGAAATTCTGTGGTCTGAAAATTTTATGTCACAAGAATTGCAAGCCGTAGTAATGACAACTATGACAGCAATTTATCACAAAGCAGTATGCAGGATAAAGATGACTTAACCCTTTCCCCCTTGAATTAAGACTTGAGTCAACAGCTTTCCTTGGCATGGGTTGGGCACTAAGTGCCCAACCCATGCCAAGGAAAGCTATTGACCTGGGGCATGTGATCTTGATAAGTCTCATGTACATTTCTCAGTCAAATTGTTTGTCATAACTGTTGAAATTAGTTGAAAACACTGAAGCAGACGACATTTGACCACCAGCCAGTTTTGGCCGGTTTGAGGGGGAAAGGGTTAAGTACCTGAAATTATTATATTGCTTTATGTATCACATCCATTACCCTTTGTTGGACAGAATAAGACTGAGTCAATATTGACACAGTACATACCATAATGATAGGTCTTCATTTACAATTCCCAGCGAAAAAAATTGTTTTCTGGCATTAACATGAAATTTAAACATGTCGATTATACTGCAGATGATTTACATTTACATACGGTGGTCTGAGCAATTTGACTGGGAAAGGGTTAAGGTAAACATGAATATCTGCACCTAGATACACTGCAATATGAGACAGTTGCCAACATTCTTGCTTAAAACTCATTTGTATCAGCTTGTATATTAACTAAAAAAACAACAACAAGCAATCTGTGTAGGATTAACCATCTGGCTTGCTTTGGCACCTGCATCCAATGGTATTGGGTTCCATTTGGTACATCTAGTACTAAGGATAAATGCACATGTGCTGCCCTGGGCAGCCTGACATGCATATAACTAGCCTGACAGGGTCACTAACTCAGTTAGGTACCTTATGGACATATCTCAGAGTGTTAAAGTTAGATCCACCTACAAGTACAGCAGCTGCGAAACCACCAGCAGAGATGTACCTATGGGGTCAACCTTGGACCTGTTCTCAACAGTATGAACTTCAATGGCATCAAAGGTGTAACAACAAAGGCCATCTTATACATGTTACACAAATATGCTGATGACAAAACCCTATCAGCTGCTGATAGAGATAGAATTACTGATGCATATCAGCTCTCTGCATGGACCCACTTTATTGACTGGTGCTCTACATGGAGGCCAGTCCAAGTCAACCTCAAAGCACAGCAGCAAATGATACAATGTACTTCCTCTCAATTTGAACTGGAGTTGAACCAGAACCATAAAAGAAGTATCAAAAGGATCTCAGCTTGGACATCTTGGGGTATCTTAGGTCCATGGACTAAAGTTTCTGTCACAAAATTGCCAATCTATGTAAACAACAAGAGGCCCATGGGCCTCATGCTCTGCTGGCATCGGGGCTATATTGCACCTGTTCATTTCATAGCTGCGAGTCCTCAAGCGGCTAATGAACATATAAAGTTTAATGTATAAATTGTCCACCAGATGGCACTTTGCTCCACATGTAATCACAGCTTATTTGTGCTACTCCTGTGATGAATATTGTAGCATGTGCCAAGACAACCATGAGTGAGTCCTTAACTTTATGTCCTCAGTGACCTACGGACAGAAGATCAAGGACACCCAGATTATGTAATACAAGAGGCCCAGCGGCCTGCCTGGTCCTGTGCTGACATTGCCATTGAAGTCCAAGCTACACCCTGCCATTACAAATCACCACTTTCAACTTTACATGCATGGTGACCTGACAAAAATGTGTCAAGGTCACTGATATTACATATGATCCTAGCTTTGGACATCGTCTATATATCCTATACATTTGGCAAATCTACTCCAATTACTTTTTCAGATATGGAATTTCATATCTTAAAACACATTTTGGCTTATAATTTCCATCAAATTATAGGTGGTGCCACTAGTATCATTACCAACTTAGACTTTGATCTCCCCCACAATCCCACCAAATTTGGTGAAGATCTGCCTTAAATTGAAGATGCTAGAGTGTTCAAAAAATTTCATATTTTGACCCCTATATTGCACAATATTGTACATGGCACCACATATATTGAAAAGAACCTAGATTTTTATACCCCCCCCCCCCAAGTCCTGAAAGTAATATTGGGCTAACTTGAAAATTGTGGACAGTACTGCAGTCACAAAATTTTCACACTTTGACCCGTATATTACATAATGCTATAGGTGGCACCACCAACATTCATGGCGACAAAGATTTTCATACATTTTATAACTCCTAAATGTTACATGGGTGTATCTCAAGAATTGTGGGGTGCAGACCATTCACAAGATGACCCCAATATTCAAACTGCCCATTTGACCTAGAGGCTAGACCTTCAACTCGGATTAAAAAATTGTTATGTTCAAAATATGTGCCCCACATCCAGCTTTTTATATATAGTTTGTTGGTTCAAATCTGGTCATAACTTTTCAAGTTATTGAGGAAAAGCAATAAACTTGGACAAGCGCCATATTCCATAATTACTTGGTCACAGTGACCCAAAAAGCAGGTCACCAAGTCCAGTTTTATGTATTATGTAATCAAGTGGAATTTTGATCTGAAGGCTCAATTTTCTTTGCCATTGATATCCAAGCTACACCTGACCATTACAAAATCACCTTTGCAACTATACAGGCATGATGACCTCACAAAGATAAGTCAAGGTCTCTGATATTACATAACATTCTACCTTTGGCCATGGTCTATATATCACATTAATTTGGCAAGTCTAATCCAATTACTTTTCCAATTATGAAATTTTACATCTTAAAACACATTTTGGCTCATAATTTCTGTCACATTATAGGTGAGCCACTAGTATCATTACCAGCTTAGAGGCTGACCTCCACCACAATCCCACCAAATTTGGTGAAGATCTGCCAAAAATTAAAGATGCTCACAAGATTTTCACATTTTGACCCTTATATTACATAATAATGTAGGTGGTGCCACCAATATCAAACTCAGCCTAGATTTTCATACACCATATAAGTCCTGAAAGTTGTATTGGGCTAACTTGAAAACTGTGGACGGTATCACACTAACGAGCAAAAGTTTCCAGACAGATGGACGGACAAACATACAGACACGAGCGGTTGCATAAGCTCTGCAACCTTTGGTCAGCAGAGCTAAAAAAACGACCAAACAGTTTAATTATGCAGTGTAGACTTGTGGTGTTCTACAGGAGACAGCCAAAATGACTATTTCAATATACCAAAAAACAGACTAAGTCTAAAGCAGAAAGACTTTTAAAAATTAGCTTTGGGATTCTTCTTTAATGATTTTAGTTTTTACCACATCACACAAAGTTCTTCAATCAAAGCAAACCTACATGTATGGCATCCTGGGGACTTTGGCACTTTTAATCAATACACTGTACCAATCAAGACATGATTGCAAATATTAAATAATTTTCAGTCCATCCTTTCTCTGAGACCTATGCAAGTTCCAAGAGCCCCTAAAATTTAAAAAATTACCCCCCCCCCCCTCAAAAAACCCCAAACAATATTATAGATTCTCCCCTCTTTAAAATCTTTCAGTGCCACATTTTGGACTGAGTCAACAGCTTCCCGTGGCAAACTTTGAGTGTGTTGTGCCCAAAGCATGCCAAGGAAGGCAGTTGGCCTGGACTATTATATTTGTTGTAACTACAGGCATGCCAGATTTGAATGAAAAGCTATTTTACAACAAGCAGGAATCTTGCACCCTTATTATGAATTCAGAGCAGTCCCTTTCTTGTAGCTTGATTTTAATTGCAGTTGGTACTGACATAGTTGAAAACCTGAATGCCAAAATAGGAACAGTCTACCACACCAGCATTACAACCTTGATGTTCATCCACTATTCAGAAAGCCATTAAATCTTGGATGTTGCTTGAAATGTAAGGTTTTGTCAGACCTTTTTTCCAATTAAGCACTCTTTCAACCATTTCATCCTTATAGTGTTCACTTATCTACATCTTCCTTGATTCTCTTGGTGACATTAGCCTAAGTTGCCCTTGTTAATTTGTTTTTAAAATCAAAATAAAGAAACAATGCAAATATGTATATATGTATGTACATATGCATGCATGCATGTATGCAATGTTTTAACTATCATTTACTGCTTTGCACTTGGCAAAACCATTCATTTTGTTATATATGCATAATTTATAAATCAATCTAATTTTGAATATAGATTAGGAAGACAATAAAAATAAGAAATGGGTAAAATAAACAAATAAATTTAAACTAATACTCGATAAACATAATTCAATGAAATAGACAAGAACTAATGAATGAATACTAAATAGTGACAGATTATATTATAAACATTTTTGTCGCTATACACAAAGAATGTTCATGTATGCATTTACAATTAATAGTTCAGAGCATACACGTATTCCAGTGGTGCCTCACCTGTACCATCTTCACATTGCCCTTGGCACAGGCTGCATGTAATGGGGTGAAGAACGTGTCTCTGGTACCCTGATTGACTGAACAACCTGCATCCAGAAGCAACCGCATCAACTCCAGGTTTCCCCTATTTACAGCAAGACGTAGTGGGGTAGACCTGAAATAGCATAATGATTGACTTTAGGTTCTTTTTATGACGAACTGTGCTACGCTTTACGCTGAATGCTGGCCTCCACAAAGCAAGGCCAGCCAGAGTATATGTGTGGATACTCCCCTTCTGACTCTACTATATGCATCCTGTGTTAACAGTAATTAACCCTAAAAGTGCTGATTTAAGATTGAGTCTGACTCAACAGTTTTCCTGCGCGCAAAGTGTCCCGAGGAAAGCTGTTGACTGAGACTACTTTTTGCTTCAGACAAGGCTTGCTGGTATTTGAATGAAAGGTATCTTCATGAGGAATTTGACTCTTTTAACCATTATTTGTTTAATGGTAATGATAAAGCAACTATAGCAGTGATTAGCACTTTAAGGGTTAATACATAGCAAATATAACTATTAAAAGGAACTATTCTCCGCTGGGACATCGGAAGGATGACTTTCCCTTTCTGATATACAGACTTGCCAGCATGTGCCACTGGTGTTAATTGGTTGTCTTATTAGATTATTTTTTTTTAAATAAACACATGGAAAGCTTAAAATATCAAGGGTTGTACTCAGCCCTGGCTTTTGCCCCAAACCCCAGGTTAGAAACTGGTAAAAAAAAAAAAAAAAAAAAAATGGCAAACTGCAATCTCTCATGAAAACACATCAATCTCTGATAATCAAGATAAAAACACAAAAAGAGAAATATATGATGATGAAGAGGAGTCAGACAAGTGACTCAGTGATGACCTTCGTGATGAAACAGGATTGTGACAGGATAGAATTTGAAAAAAATAATGTGCACAATGCTCATTAACGTTTCGTCTTTGACTGAGAATAAGTTCTTTGATAGACCACCGATGGCACTGCTTGCCCTTTTTAGCTCCTCGTATTTTGCTGAGCTGTCATAAACTTTATTGTGTTGGAAACAGCAGAATCCATCCAGCACATATCAGTATCATATGCCTAAACACCACAGAGGAATATGTGGATTTGAACAGTGTGGGATAACTTAAAACACAGCACCACCATACTATGAAAAGAATCCCACAACTTTGTTCTGACTATACGTCAACGCCAAACTTCTCTGCAGCAGAATATTTTTAAATTGGCAGTGTAACAACAGGAATGTGATATATCTCCCAACATGCATACACACTTGTGACACCCTTGGTCGCTCATGCACACGAGAACTGAGAAAAACACTTGTACAACCTCAACCACACCAAAAACCATCATTTTCATGTAATGATAATACTGAATGTACATAGTGGGCTAGCGCTAAGATTTTTAGCTTTTAGTCAATTTGCCTAAAACCTCAAAATTTTCTTTCGCCAAATTAGAATCTCTTTAGCCACACATTAGCCAAAAAAATCTTGAGGTTTGGAGCATGCAGAGATATATGTTACTTTTTTGGCTATGGCTTTAATGTGGCAAGAGGGCAACACAATATGACTAAGAAATGGAGAGCACCACCTTTATGTTTATATGTGTTGAGGCAATAATACATCCATTTAATGAGGCATAAATGATATTTTATTGAAAGCATCATATCACTCGTGGTGACTGTAGTGAAGTTTGGACCCACTTCCATCTTTGTCAAGGGACCTGAGGACATCACAGCCCTGAAACATAAATCATGAAATAAATAAATTTGCATTTGTTATAACTCACTGAATGAATTATTCTGGGGATTTCTTTTTTGTAACTGAACTGGGGCCCGTAAACTGGTTTGCATTTTGTGTGTAAATTGATTAGCCATGCATACAAGTTATTTCAAAATTGATTAGCAAAGCACTCAATTTAAGATGAGCAAAATAATGGCTACATGCAAATCAATATAATTTGAGCCTTGCGAAGTAAAACAGCCGTATCTTTACGACCGAGAGATGGGACCATTCCGTGATCCAATCATTCAATGTCTGCCATTTTCTGCTAATATCGCCCAGGTTTGATACGAATGGAACTGCATTTGAATGGAAGAAAAATATTATGTACAAACCACAGGTATTTCTTAGTTGATTAAGATGATGGATCTTAAGAAACAAAGCACTGTTCATCTCAGATTTTTGTTTTAAAAATTCAAAACGACAGGCTGTCATTCGCCACTGTAGTGTTACTTACATTTTCAATTTGAAGCTGTATCATGGCGCCCACTTTCATATTGGGCATATCTTCCTGTGCAAAGCAAAGGACAGTTTTCATGGCAGCCACGATGGATCCCTTGCTCTTCAAATACGCATTCATTGTAGCTTTGTTCATGTTCTGTCTCAGAGGTCCAGCCTTCACTGCCGCAATGTGGTAATTGTCTATTTCATGTTTTTTTAAATCTCCCTTCTTTGGGTTAGCGTTGCTTTTCTCAGAGGTGAAGACGTGCTTTTTCTTTTCTTTCATGCATGTCTTGCAAATAAATATATGCTTCGTCTTATAATTTTCCAGCCACGAAAAGATTTAAAACATTCTGCTTTAATCACTCTCATATCAGATTGATCAGTCTTTGCTTTTTTTTTGGTGGTCCCATGTTTACTCCACCTCCGGTATCAGCTGTGTCAAGTGACCCAGATCGACCTGCATCATTATCATGCTCATTATGGCGCGAATCTCGATCGTTTTTCAATGAGAGTGCTCCACTTTTACGCAAATAAATAAGCTTGTTCTCCGGAAGATGCCAAACACAAAATTCTTGCCAGGTGGTGCTCTTTCAAGTCCCAGTTTTAACACATGCATGTGGGCAAAATAGATCATCAAGAAAATTATACCTTTCACCAGATTGGCGAATGGGTATGAATTTTTTTTTTGCCAACTGCGAGAACCATTTGCCTATGGCAAATGGCTAGTGCGAGCCTAGACGTGTACTCCGTATGCATGACAGAGCACGGACATAGTTACTTACGAGTAATTATCAGCAGCATTCAGGTCTGCTTTGGCACGGATGAGCAAACTGACAATTGGAGTGCTCTCCTGGCGTACCGCTTGACATAGTGGGCTCAGCCGCAAGTTGTACTGGGCAATTCTGCCCTCCCGGTTTACATCAGCCCCCTGCGCAATTAAGGTCTGGCATGCCTTAATGTCATTCTAAAATTAGAAAATATGTCTTACACTTACCTCTGCAAACAATATTCTGGCATGGGTCCCGAAGAAAAAAGTGCTTGTCTGCATGTTTTGCGTTTACTTTTTTCTGGTTGGTATCAGACTGAGTCAACATTTTTCCATGCACAAATGAAAATTGTTGACTTATGGTACATTATTCTGATACGCCACTTCAATGCATTTGCTACTGAGGATAAAAAAAGTAAAAACATTGATATGATTGAGCCAGACAACACTTTACATGAAAGTAGTTTAGGTGATTTGGGCATAAAGAAGAATGAAAGCAGAACATATTACTATTTAAATCAATCAAGCTAAATGAAAAATTCACTATTCTACTATTACTTACTTGAACATAAAAGACGCTATAAAAGACTTTGTTATGTGTGTGGAAAATTTTGCATATGTTTTTAAGTTTTCACAAAATTGCAGTTACATATTCTGTACGCATACATGTCATATATAATGCAACTCTTATCAATAATATACCTCACACACAGCTTTGAATAGCAGTTGACTTAGGTGATCCACTCTCCTTGATGTATCTGCATGATGTTGTATCCCATTCTCGTTCAGCTGTAGTTGTGATGGTCCACTAATCTTGAGCAGCTCTTGAAACATCCCTTCAAGGGCATTCACACACAATTGTTTCCTTGCTGTTGTCATGACGATGAGCCACTGTCTCCATGACAGTGACTTCTGAAAAACAAATTTTGCTCATACCAACATTAAGATCATGAATACAATGTAATGTTACCATACATATTGTAGTGGTATGAACTTTTACTGCCGTTACTGCTTTTCTAGGCTTGTGCCAGCCAGTTGCCATAGGTAAAAAAGAGAACCTACCTACGGACAAAAATGCAGTGTGCACCAATTTGGAAAAAATATAACTACATTGAACATTTTAAACTGCTTGAACAAGTTAATTGCTGAACTTATAATTACCTGCACAAAAATCATACTTTATTATCACAATTGTGGAGGAGTAACATTATTAATCCTTAGCCCCCTGAATTAAGACTGTGTTACCAGCTTCCATTGGTATAGGCTGGGCACTGAAGTGCCCAACTATACCAATGGAAGACAAGAACCTATAAATTTTATAACAATGCCAAGTTGCGTGCATGTATTTTGTTGGCCAACTGGACGAATGGACTGTCGATGTAGTGGCCGGATATGGCTAAGATTTGTGTTCTTATGCAGTTGCATATAAAACACTGGACATCCAAACTTTCAGGGCGCTTTAATAATAGTTATCTGCAGTATGTATGAAGAGGATACATCCCAAGTTCAAGGGATTTATCTGGAATCCTGCTTTTTAAATCCCGGAGCGAAGCGTAGGGATTTAAGAATGCAGGATTCCAGATAAATCACGAGAACAAGGGATGTATCTTTTTTATACCATGCCTTCTTTGTTTTCATGAATATAAATGCATTTTAAAATGTATTCACCAAAGCAAATCAGTCCTGTGTTGAAATTTAGCCACAACAGGGATGTATGTGTAAGCAGGTGACATATATATCCCTTGAGAAAACAAAGGAGGCATGGTATAATAAATCTTTGTTGCAAGGGCTTAGTATGGGCCTTAAGGGAAAAAAAGCGGGGGGGGGGGGGGGGGGGGTAACATTTGATGTAAAATTTGGAAATAAAATACACACCTGGCCGGGAAACCCGCAACAAGAATATTTTTAAGTATGGCCTTAGTGACCATAGTCTCCCTTGGCAAGATATGGGCAGCCACCTGCGTAGGCGAGTGGGATACTACTATTAATATTTGGGATATAAAGCAGATGGAAATTTATTTTGATATCTAATTCAGGAAGCATGGAATGAATGTGACTTTGGTATTTGTAAACTTAAATTGGTCTAAAAAGACCCCAATTTCGTGAGAAAGGGGTATCAAGCCCTATCTGTGACAGTGATATCCCTGGGTGTCATCCCTAGACAGACGTGAACCCTGTGCTTTCTGGTGAGAATTTAATATGCATGTCTCATACTTTGACATAAGTTTAACTAGAGAGGATGAAATGTGGCTAAAGCAAAAATTTCCCACTTCAGACAAATAGGCAAGGACAAGAACAGAAGGTTCTAGTCCTGCCTAAAGGAGGACACTGCAGTCACTGGAGGCCTAGGTTGTGTATTCCCATTACTTTACATTGTAATTTGCAACTTAATAACTTGAAAACAGCGGCACATACAGACACCAAATTTTGCACGGTAAATCTAGATGCATAACTTAATACAGTGAAAACTCGTTATGAGGACACCATCTGTTCCTTAAGAAATATGTCATATAACTGAATATGTCAGATACATGAGTCATATAGCAAAGAAAATTAACTCTTTCCACTGAAAATTGGTGTCATTATATTGAATATGTCGGATTTTTGAGTGTCGTTATAATGGGGTTTCACTGTACCTCACAAAAATAATTTAACCACTGCTGCTAAAGGGACCAGTTTATTTGAGGTTACTTTCACATGTACACCAATGGGAATACAGAGCTCTAGCCCTCCAAATTTTTGTGTATTCGGTTGTGTATTGGGGTGAATACACACTTCAGAGCTAATTCTGGTCTTTCTTATTGACCAGAAGGTAAAAAAAAAATACTAGCACGGCCATGAAGGCCAGCAGTTACACATACCATTCATGAGTGTTGTGTACCTGGACCTCTGGACTTTCACTGGGTAACTGGTTGTAGATGTCTATGTTTCTCTCTTTTCTTTCCTTTCTTTTCTTTGTTTTATTCTGAATGCTCCAACGTATCTTTGTCAAATATTTCTTCTTGACTACACTACATGCACTCCCTTACCCATTATATCATTTTTATCTTTTTCTTGATTGTATGAACATTCTAATTGTGTCTAGTTGTTTCACCATCATGTTTGTTATCATCTATTGATCTGCAGAATTTACCTAAGTCAAAGTCCATGGATGATGAATGAGTTCAAGGACCAAAACGAAATCACAATAAATTAACATCATACATGAGGTCACATATCACATTCACATGTATGATTGCTGCGCACACCCAGCCATGGCCATGGTAGAATTTTGAACCATGGACCTACTAGTAGTATCAGATATTATTACTAATATTTGGTCGTTTTTTGAACCAAGCAGCCCCACCCCAGACCGCAGCAGGCTGCTGCTTATAGTTACATGTTGGTTAACTAAAAGAGTCAAATCGAATACATTGATTATTTATGGCCGACGACGCCGTTACATAACATGCCGAGGAGGAAATAGCAAAATGATTGTTAAAAAACATGCAAACTGGGGCTCCTTGACTTGACGCTCTTGACTGCGCTTGAGGAGGTCACCCCAGGTTCTGTATCAGCGGCGCATGTGACCATGATGTCGACTAAAGAGACTGATCTCCTTATTATCTCCATGCATTTGCAGAGAAAACACAGGACCACAGTCCACATCATGAATGATATCATTCACATTATCAGATATTACTGCAGTCTGTGCAGACGACACCCAGCAGGCACATGACGTTGTTTCAACGTTGAATTTTGGTTGAATTGTGGTTGCGACGTTGAACAACCAAAATTCAACGTTGATTCAACGTTGATTTAGCAACATTGAATCAACGTTGATGGTTAACGTTGTAACAACGTTGAAGTTTGGTTGAGTTATAGTCGCAACCAATATTCAACGTTGACTTGACGTTGATCAAGTAACATTGACCCAACGTTGAAAGCTGACGTTGTTTCAATGTTGAAATATGGTTGTGACACTAATGCCAGCACTCAAATGGATAAAATTCCTTGCAGCCCTGCCCTGGAAATACAAGGATGTGTATACATTATACAAAGTCCCTCTTTTCAGAGACCACCTTTATGGCAGGTACAAGTAAGTGGTCACATGATATAGGTATGTGGTCTTTCTTGACAGAGCTCTGTTGCTATATAGCTAGACCAAGAGGGACCTGATAAATATATGGTCAAAAAAAGGAAGTGGTCCTTTTGGCAGTGATTTCTATGGAGAAGGACCAGTACGTAGCTGTATGCAGGTAATTGATAACTTAATATGTGTCAGCATTCCAAGTGCCAGCCGAAATATGAAACTCTCTGGGGTCCCGGCTGTGGCCTGTTTCCAGTTCCCTCTATTGAAGAAAACGGTCAAGACTGGAGCTGAAGGAGAGAGAGGATTAAACTGATAGTACCCTTTGGAATATTTCAGAAACTGGTAAGTAGACTTTTATACAGTCAAAGTTTCAGTAAGTGTCTTGAATATATATGGAGGTATGGATATTGGAATTGAATGTTGCATGCATGTTGTCTACAGGGCAGCAAGATTACATCTGACTTCAAGGTTGGTTTCATCATGAGCCACAGGGAGGTTTCTTTGTTGAAGAAGTGTACATATCACTTGTAATGATTGAACACACACCTTCCATAATCTTATTTTTCAAGTGGATGGGGGCACACTTAAATTATCACAGAGCTGCAAGGTCAGCCTAACACAGGCGCAGCATAAAGGGACACTTATGCCCGGTATTTATGGAAGTCACAGCCAGCCGTTTTTGTCTATTTTAGGAGCCATGGCGTCACATGGCTGGCATCAATTACACACTGTCAGTCAGCATCACTGTTCAGTATGACACCAGATTAAAGCGAGAAATGGGTGATGAGGGCTGCTTTTACAACTCACACACACACGTATATATATATATATATATATATATATATATATATATAAACATATACACACATCTATATGTTTGTGTGTGTATATATACAGGGTAACAACATGTCTTTTAACCTTTTCACTGCCAACTGCAATCAAGTTGAACTGCTTAGGTCTAACTGCCCTGAATTTTGTGATAACTCATAAGGATGCTAGATTCATATTCCTTGTAAGATCTTTCAAGTGCAAGTATTCCTATAGTTAGAAAGAATATGATGGTCCAGGTCAACAGCTTTCCTCGACGTACTTTGGGCCCCTTAGCGCCGTGTAAATCTGTTCATTCAATCCAACACTTGACAGTGAAAGAGTTAAGACCGGATATAGGCTAGGTCTGATATGGGGTGTTGAACAGTTACGGAGTGGGAAACAAAACCCACAAACAGGAATATAATGCCCAGTTTTTGACGAGTAATGAAAGCATGTGCTGCGTAAACAAAGGAATGTTTCTATTGATATTATTATACCGTACATGTCAAGTATTCAAGCAACAGAGCTAAGTAATCTGTCTAAATGTAAAAGATAATTTCTTTGTTGAGCGCATTTTTCCCTCTCTGAATGGACTTATTGTTTCTCAACAGATTTTGATTTTTAGCATTCTGTTATAATCATATTCATGTGGGCATTCAAACTATGTATTCGTTGGTGTGGTGGGGGTTGTTTTAGATGTAGGTAACAGAGTATTTTGAAAAGTCTGCAAAAGTATCAAAATCAAAAGGGCATTGCTGCATATTTTTCACCTGAACATTGTCGCACAAGAGGAGAGTGCCAACATTCAAATTAAATATAATGGCCATCGTCTACCAAGAGCACTTTCCCAAAACAAACCACGAAAGCCGGAGAACATGACACTGAAGCGAATTCTTTCGCTAACTATCATTATATATATATATATATATATATATATATATATATATATATATATATATATATATATATAAGCGATGAGTGTTATTACATGTATTGTTATTCAATTTGCAATGAACATTTGACTCAGCAACATTTAGCAAGGGCTATTTAAGCAGCAAAATTGACTTTGTCAAATAAAAGTTTAATTGCTTGACTGATGATGCCTTGCAAAACATCGGTGCTTCTCATCAGTGATAAATAATTTGCTGGATAATTTTTTTTTTTTCACAGGAAACCTATCAGGCCAACTAGAATCTATCATTCCACGTAGCACCTAGAGCAAGGTTTTTTGAACACATATTAATAATGTACATAATATATACTCTTTCATTATGTATCTGATAAAGTTTGTCTCACCATATTTATCAAGTAGGTAAACGTAATGGCAAATAAAGTACTGTTGATATTTATATTTATGAAACAAAGGGACCTGATTTAAGTGTCTGGACGTCATAATTTTTAAAATTATTTTTGAAGGTGTTTGCTATACGGGATGATGCACATTACTTTATCTGTTGATTTTTATGTCTGTAAAATATTGTTGCAGGTGCTGTGCTACAGAGACAGGGCACGACACAGACCGACATCTTTTACGCCATGTCCAAATGACTCAAATATGCAACAGAACTGTGTGGAGGAAGTGGCAAGAAGACAACAGAACAGGACCATGCAGAGGCTGCATATGTAACCAGACATAGAGATATACATGTATATGTGCATGTATCATCCTGAATAAAAGAATGTAAAACAGGTCGCAGTCTACAGTTTTTTTTTTTTTTTAGATATATATTTTTAAGTTTGAATTTCTCGAATATCAACTTGAAGTAATAAATTGCTCACGTAGGTGATGAATCTATATTGAAACTGGATAGTGTTCAACGTTAATCCAATTTTCAGATTCAACCAATATTCAACCCCTTTCAACATTGAATTATCAGTTGAATCCACGTTGAAACACCGTTGAAACAACATTGCAATCTGCTATGCAACCAACCTTCATCCTGATTTCAACGTTGAATTTTGTTGTTGAAACTATGTTGAAACAACGTTGAAATCTGGTGTTGAATCAACGTTGAAACCTGACGGTTGAATAGACGTTGGCTTTTCAACGTTGATCCAATTTTCATATCCAACCAATTTTCAACGTCACTTCAACGTTGAAGCCTGACGTAGAATCAACGTTGATTCAACGTCTTTTTGCAATGTTTACACTTCAATTAGTTCAAAATCATGTCGGTCCCGTTCACGCCTCAGCCCTCGCACCACTTGGCCTTAGCCCCAAGGGACCTCCCCACGCTCTGTAAGACCCGCAGGCTTACAGAACGTGGGGAGGTCCCTTGGGTTATACTTAGCCTGTGATTCACCTGGGCTAAATCTGCAACAAACCTCTTACCTGCAAATTACGAAAAGCCACCTACGCATTTGTTTTCAACACCTCTGTCGTGATAAGCTTGCGTTCTGACCACACTGACATGCAGCTGTGAGACGTTACAGCTGTAAACAACTTGCCTTCGCACCTGGCAGCCAGCGCACCTGGCTTCTGCTTACTTTAACGTAAAAAAGTTTGAAGTGTCGCACTTTGGTCCAAACTTAAACAACATTATTTGGGAGAGATTGATACAAATTTCATTTCATGACCATCACAAAAAAGAACGGAATATATTTTTAATATTGCATTGAAAACAAGAACTAGCATCATAGCAATGAAAATAGAATTTTACGTAACGACATAGTGTAATCCATTGTGGTACATTGAATCCCCATAGAGGGCGCCATGTATGATGCTCATGTCAGTGAACAAAAATAAGTGCACACATGTCTTAAAGATTACATGTACCTTGTCTCTGACAATTCAACCCAGCAAATACGTGATTTAAGGTAAAACAGCTGCTGCTTTGGAATACTGGACTCTGTATATTTTACAGATAAAGATAAAAAAAGGGAAATATGTATAAAAAAAACCACCACCCCCGAACCAACTAGAAAAAAAGAGTAGCTTTAATAGGACAAATTAATCTGTCTTTGTGCATTAAAGTCAATAAAATTTAAAAGGTTTTAAAATTTGGTTCAGTGATAAACAAATGTAACTTAACAAAATCTCTCGAATTGAAATTACCCCTTTACCCCCTCATGGTTAATTGGCTTAAAGTGGTGAGCATTAAAATCCTCGAGAACTGTGCCTAAATAGCCAGTACAATTTCAATTTTCAACTTTCATTTTCATTTAATTGGACACACCTATACCACAAACCAATAAGTTGATGTTGCTATTGGTACTCTATCTGCAATACAGGAAAGATATTCAGCATTTACAGTTCAGAAGTATGCGTGTACTCAATTAGCATAAATTCAAATTTTACATCTTTCATTTCACTGGATGCATCTATAGCGTAAACCACGCAAATCCAAGGTTTACTTATACGATGAAAAAGTTGTCACTGTAAGTAGTTGCCCACTCCAAGAGAGTCGGCCCTTTTACGTATCTGTGAATGAGTATGTGCATGTAGTAACTAGAAAAAAGGTTTGCTATAAAGCAAATCTGTCTGCGTGCCTCCAAAATTTGTGTATCATGGTAATGTTCATTGCATGCAAATGCAGCACAAACATAAAAATTGAAGTTGGAATGTCGACATCTCCACTTATGATGTTTTGAAGAAATTCAAGATTTAAACTTTCAAAGTGTCCCGTAATTAGCATAAATAATAATTTTGTAACTTTCGTTTGTGGTTCATTGGATCAGCCTAAATAGAAGCTGGAATGGCATCTCTACCTATAAAAGTCTTTAAGATATTCAAGATTTAAATTTCAAATACTCGTAATTTGCATAGTTTTAAATGACGTCAAACGTCTATGTAAAAAGGTACGACTTTATGCATGAATCTATAATCATAAGAGTTTGGAGTTTCTAAGTATAATAATGTTTGAGAAAAATGTCGGACAAAATTGCTGGTAAAGAAGAATCGGCAGAAGAAAAAAGAAAGAAACTGGCCAAAATAAATGTCTGTGTTGGCGCACAGACATAACAAGCTTTATTTGTACTTCCATCTACCACGTATACAGTTTTTGCCAAAGTGAAATAACTACACGGGAAACATAATTTACTTTGTTCCCTTATCATATGGATGGCGGAGCAGGAACAAGGAGAAGAAGAAGAAGAAGAAGAAGAAGAAGAAGAAGAAGAAGAAGAAGAAGAAGAAGAAGAAGAAGAAGAAGAAGAAGAAGAAGAAGAAGAAGAAGAAGGAGAAGGAGAAGGAGAAGGAGAAGGAGAAGGAGAAGGAGAAGGAGAAGGAGAAGGAGAAGGAGAAGGAGAAGGAGAAGGAGAAGGAGAAGGAGAAGGAGAAGGAGAAGGAGAAGGAGAAGGAGGAGGAGGAGGAGGAGGAGGAGGAGGAGGAGGAGAAGAAGCAGAAGAAGCAGAAGAGGAAGAAGAAGAAGAAGAAGAAGAAGAAGAAGAAGAAGAAAAAGAAGAAAAAGAAGAAGAAGAAGAAGAAGAACAAGAAGAAGAAGAAGAAGAAGAAGAAGAAGAAGAAGAAGAAGAAGAAGAAGAAGAAGAAGAAAAAGAAGAAGAAGAAGAAGACTGGCACTACAGGTTTGAGCAAATCACTCGAATGACCCTGATCAACGCACTTAATTGTTGCACATTACTACGATCACAATTTCTACCAGAAAATTATGGCCTTAAATGAAAATTGTTGAGACATTTTGACACTCATCTGAGTTTCTACGGTCAGCTGACTCACTGGAACTGACAACCTGATAAAAAATGTAAACTTCTTCCCCTGGATTTTTTAAAAAATTAGTCAATAAGTTTGAGGCTGATTAGAAGCGAATGCATGTATTTTTGAAAAGCTTCATTAAAATTTACATTTGTAATAAAGATAGCCTCTGAACAATATTAATACTTTTTTATCAGAGATGAAGTCGGTTGGTCGAGTGTGTGGCAATTTGAAGATCCTAACAATAAGTATATGGTTTTGTAGGATCCATTTTTCCCAAAACAAACATTTTCTCAGAGAAAAATTTTAAATGGAAATATTTTCATGTATAACTTGCACAGAAATAAAATTTGAACGTTTAATCATACACCAATTTAAACTCAGTATGTGGATAATTGATACCTTATATTGTGATGGCCAAGACAGAAAACATTAGACACGTATGACTACAATGTA
Organism: Hermodice carunculata; assembly: GCA_964020975.1. Lineage (NCBI taxonomy): Eukaryota > Metazoa > Annelida > Polychaeta > Eunicida > Amphinomidae > Hermodice > Hermodice carunculata. The sequence goes on along the minus strand of OZ026624.1, from coordinate 44,428,443 downwards.
ATTTTCAAACCCGGGTAAATTATTTTCCACAAAATTGAGTCCTATGAGTGGTAAAAACAATTATAGTACTGTGACCACCGAGTGAATGAAAATTGCCATATTAGGATGTTACTTCGTCCTTCAAGACGGAGTGTTTTCCTGTACATGCAGTACTAAGGTTCAAACCACTGTAAGAACCATTCACAATCTATAAATTGATTTAATGGGCAATATCCTAGTATATCATTCAGAGATGCATTTCCTGCTATCTACGAATTATTATTATTATTATTATTATTATTATTATTATTATTATTATTATTATTATTATTATTATTATTATTATTATTATTATTATTATTACTATTTTTGTTTTATTTATTTTTGAGTATTTCATTCTTCCATTGTCATTGGCGGCAACATTGTTAATTGGAAAGAGACATTGATGCAATATACACATGGATTTTATTTTATGTAATGTATGATTATCGCAACGATGAATCAATGGAAGTGGCAATCATTATAGTAGAGCAGTACAACATGAATAGCTGCTGATGTTTGTGTCTATTTCATTTTGACAACAAGGTTTCATCGAAAGTGCTGCCCCTGTGCTGATACTGGTGATCACATTGCCTATATTCGATCCGCATGGAGCAGTAACAAATGTCTACCAATGATGATACGAAGGGATAGACGGGTTTGAACTGTTTTCAAGCCATGATGGGTGCGCAAATAATATCCCAAAGTCGAGAGAGGCAACTGTTCCTCTGCGTTGCAAGAGCTGATGTTCAAAACATTGTTCAACCTCTTTTTGATATCAGTTCTTTTTATGCTTGCTGAAAAACAATGTAAAGAAATACTAGAGATCCCAGCAAAATATTTCCAATAATCGACATGTATTCCCGATGGAAAGACAACCAGGAGGTGACTCATACATATCTCAATTTGTGACTCAACTTCATTGGGTAGCAGCGTCATGCAGCTTCGGCAACCAAACAGTCAGCATTGTTCAGAATCAGGCCATTGACTGGTGTCATTCTAACCAGTTACAGAAAAGACTGAAAGGAACAAGGCCTAATGGGAAAATGGTATTGGGGGCTATCTAAAGTCAGATAATCATCAACAGTGCTTGTTTCTAGCCAAGATCGCAAGTAAAAGTGTTGACACGGCATTATCATTACATACCCGACGAGGTGACAAACCACGTTACACCAGACACCCGCGAAATCACTTGGGCGAAAAAGAAGCACAAAACCAGAAACAAACTGGAAAGAAAGATTTGCTTCAAAGCAAAACTGTCTGTGCCTTCAAAAGTTGTAATTATTAAATGCTTTAACTTTTGTCCTTTGGTACTTTACATTCCATTAAGCTTATGGCTGGATGAAAATTACGAAGGTCCAAATGACCTTGACCTTTGACCTTTAGAGGTCGCATGTAAATTACCAAAATTTATAGTGTTACAATACCTGCAATTTAAGCCCAATATGAACCAAATCAGATGAAAATTGATCAAGTTTTGGCCAGAAAAAGCTTTCAAAGGGCTGAAGGACCTTGATCTTTGACCTTTAGAGATTACATTTTATAACAAGAATGTGCAGCGTTGCAATACCTATCATTTGAGTCCAACATGATTAAAATTGGATGGAAATTGGCTAAGTTATGACTGGATGAAATGTCAAAGGTCTAACTGACCTTGATCTTTGACCTCAAGAGGTCACATGTAAATTACAAAAATGTGCAGTGTTAAAAAAGCTACAATTTAAGCCCAACATGATTAAAATTGGATAAAAATAGAACAATTTCTGGCTAGATAGAATTTCAAATGTCCAAATGATCTTGACATTTGAACTTTGGAGGCCACAATTAAGTTAAAAATGTGCAGTGTTACAACAGCTACAACTTGAGTCCAACATGATCAGAATTGGTTAAAAATTGACCGACTCATGACTGAATGAAAATTACGAAGGTCCAAATGACATTGACCTTGACTTTTAGAGGTCACATGTAAATTACAAAAATGTGCAGTGTTACAAACATACTAATTGAAGTTGGATTGGTTACCTGTACTTACAATAGTTTTGAAGATATTGTAGATTTAAATTTCGAATGGCCATACTTTGTATAATTTTCAAAACCGTTGAACCTCTTTACAAAAAGTTCAAGACTTAATGTATGGAAGTATAATCATGCCAAGTTTTGAGTTTCTGTGTGTAATACTTTTCAAATGAAGTGTCGGACAAATTTGCCTGTAAAGAAAGAAAGAAGGAAGGAAGAAAGAAATAAAGGATCCCCAGATAAACAAAAGTCTGTGTTGACACACAGACATAAAAAGAAATGAAGCCTCTATGTAATCTGTGGTTAGGCAAGCACCCAATGGCTTGAGCTTAAATGCTCAATACATGTTTGTTGTAGAACTGTTTATGGCACCTCGATTTCTTTTCCCAACCTCAGCAAATGCCGCTCATTACATTTTAATTTAATCATATTTCTTTATTCAGGATCACCTGATAGTACATAAAACACTCATATAATATGGCTCTCCTGACACAGAGAGACAGACAAGATATATATTCATGACACACAGGGCAATACACAACCTAGGACAAGAATCGATACCGATGCAGTCTCCAAATACGAGTATCCAGATTTCACACACTAAAAGTTGAATAACCATCAACTAATATAGAAATCTTCTGGTCTCAAAGATAAATTTATGCACCGCGTCAACGATTTCGAACTTTTCTTCCAAAGAAATGCTGCTATTACCATGAGTTATATATTTTAAGTATGTCGCCAGCAGCATGAAACAGTAGAGAAGGGCTGACACCCGGTGCCAAAAGATTACAAATCTTAGACAACAAGTCACTTCTCGTATATATATATATATATATATCTTTTTATAAATACGCCATTCCATAAAGTAATGCAAAATTGTTTCGCTAGAAGAGGAACATGGGCATGCTGGTGATTCAACAAGAGTTAAGACCAAATGTTCCGAGTCGATCTGAGTTGTGCGTGTGGGATCCTAGTTGATCTCAAGCCACAAGTATAATATTCGGGTACATGTCTTTGGATAAAAGTGTGTTTGTAAGTCGAAGCTTAAATTAGCTAACTGTTAAAGACTGTATTTGCATCCTATGATAAGTAACAAAAATTCTTCCATACTGTTTTCCTTTACTTGCGGCCGTATTCACACACAAAAAAATAAATAAAGAAAGAAAAAGAAAAAAAAATTGATCTGATACTGACTTTGAACCTAAAATTAAATTGGTGCACATTTGTCCCTGAACTACTTACTCCTTGGCCTAATATGCGAATCACAATTTCCAGGAATATACAATCCGTGTTGTGGGCTACAATATGAACTAGGTTTTCAACATTTTCATTTTATTACATTAATCTTAGTTTAATCCAGTACTTTATCTTTTAAGCTGGATCAAAATCTGGATCAATTTAAGATTAAGCTATAATCCTGAAATGCCAGACATATGCTGCGTATAATAGCCACAAAACAGATTGGTTCACACTTAAATTGTTCATGCAAACCAGGACTAAAGAGTGTGAGATCAAAACAAGTTGGTTTTAATTTTGATTTTAAATTTCTCATCAGATTAAAATTCCCTGGAGTATACTGGCATTTTAAAAAATAGATACTGGCATATGTTGAATGGTAGCATACTGTGAATTGCAGTTTTTGCATTGAAATCACGCCTGCCCTTCATATTTCCCTGGAACTTCAAATCTATGGACCAGTCAGAGCAAATAACTAGCACGGAAGCGTACAGGGCAGCGTACGGGGTGAGCATTGAAATAACATAGAAATAACATAGACCTGTTTCTCTCCCTGGAACATCAAAACAATTGACCAATCAGAGCAATTCACTTCCCTGGTGCTGTCATAGGATACATAGATCATCCAATGGCTAGATCAACATCATACCCTGTACAGTTTCCCCTATATCCTCCCTCCACATCCATATCCTCCCTCGACCCTTCGAAATGAAAAATGCAAAAGAGTCTGAAGGTTGACCCTGTCATCAAAAATAGTTACATACACTGTAGTACTGAAGCTGCAGAAGCTGCCAAGCTGCAGACAAGCGATGCTTTTCTTGGTTCCTCAAATCAAGCGTGGTTCACGCATCATGAAGCCCTGGATGAGGCTCAGAGTGGACGAGAGCAAAATATCATATCAATGGCATATTTCTGATAATATTTGAATAACTTCATGTAACCCAAAGGAATGATCTTTTGAAGGCTGTGTGTGAAATACTCACGCCGGGTGTCAATCCTTCATTGATAGTAGATTTAGCTGGTGACATCGTAATAAGGTAACTTATTCATGGTAATAGAGATATTCCTGATGATAGGCCTATTAATATCAAGAAATTTGAAGCTGTACAACGATATATAGTTGAACCAGAATATTTCATTTTTAGCTTTTCTCATCTTGTATAGTAGGTATAATTATATCCGTTAATACGTTTAATCTTACCATACTAAATTTCCGTGCAGCATCTTATTTTTGCGAGCAGTCTTATGTACATGTACATGCCGTGTTGTACCCCACAAGTGTCAGCCTCATTGTTTTAAAGGTAAACGCATTGAACCAAATGACAAAGTCAGGTATGTATACTGAGGGACAGATAGGGGTTAAATCAGACCGTGTTCAACTTATGTAAAATAAATCTGCACTTTCTCTCAACAAAAGAAAAGATTACCTTTACTGAAGTACACACCTATATGGCCTGATGCCGCTTGGCCTCTGATCACATTTCCCATGACACAGCGGGACTCACGGATTGATTAGCTTTAGACAGCTTTTTGACCTGATCAGTTGGACAAACTTTTATACATATATGCAGTAGTCCCTTCCTTTGAAAGACCACTCTACTGAAAGACCACCAAATTGTTTGGTCCCTGTTTCTAAAGAAAATCATCTTTCCCATGTTATTGTACCGTCACGAGAGACTGGTGAGCGTAGGATAGGTTTTTTAAATATCAAAATGAACAACATTATAACTGTGGATTCCCCCTCCCCCTCTACATTAATTTGTAGGCAACGAACCATGGTTGTATTGAGAGATGAAATGCTAATTTATCAACATACCATGTCCAGGTAAGTGTAAAGCAACCAATTTCCATTTTTCGCATTTTTTTAAAAAAGATCATTTCCGCTATATAATTCTTGCATAACACTCCAGATTTTCAGACGAAAATAATACTCATGACCATCCTTGTTTAGAAATGTATACCATATTTGGTAAAATGCTAATTACCCTGCATCACTTGTCCAGCAAATCGTGAAGCAATTAAATTCCATTTTCAAATTATGGCGCCAGCATGTCTCAAACGCAACACATTTGGAAAAAAACCCAGATTATTTCTGCTTTATGATTCTTACACAATATTCCGGATTTCCTGACAAAAATCATGAACATGGCCACAATTGTTTATTTATTTTGCCTTATTTGGTAAAATTATAAAGCATCACCCAGACTATTGATACTTCTTCAGCTAATTTTTACCTAATTTGGTAAAAAAATCATAAACCTGATCCAGGCTTGTAATATTTTCCATATTTGGTAATTTTGTAAAGATGACCAAGACTATAAGTAGACGTGATATTCCAGTATCAATCCATTGTTTCCTGACTGCATGACAAGACCTTATCTTCTTGTTATTTCATTGTCAAGCCTAAAGACCGCAAGTATCCTGACTGCGTGGCAACAAGACATTATTTTCCTATCGCTGCATTGTCAAGCCTATAAACCGTAATTACAAGGGAAGTAAAGCAATTTGTTTCAATTCTACTACAGTGGTTTTCTTTTTCAAAGCATACAACACCAAAAACCCGCATAATCACATGGGTCGACTTTTATCAATAGGGTTATTAAACTGTATGTACACACACGAATTATCTAAAGTAGACTACAAAACTGCAATCACCCATCACTGATTCCATTGTTAAGACCTGGCCAGGCCACGATATTGTGTAGCTTAAAGATCTTTTCATGGATACACTCAAATCGAAGAATTTGGTTATTACAACCTGTTGGTCAGTCGTTCAGGTCGTAAAGTAGTGTTGCAAACATAAAGTGAAAGTCAGCTGCTTTCTCCATTCAAACCTCAAAATGAAATGCAGTCTACATTCAAAACAGTTTATACTGAGTTCACTCTCTAATGAGAAACTCCATCACAACAAATCTGACAAACAGTAGACCACTATATATTTAGATTCAAACAATATATTTATTAAGTTATCATTATTTTCTTCTTCGTTTAATCTTTCTCTGAAAAAAAAAATCAAATTATACTCGTTATAAATGACAATCCAATGTTTTCTAGTTTTTTTCCGAAAAAAAAATAAAATAATATGAAATGTCTACAAAAACAAACAAGATAATTTTTGAAATAATCGCCTTTTCATTTGCATGATGTCAATAAAAGGCAACGTTGCGTTCTCTACATCTTGGATTGCTGCAAAATATGAAAATTAAACCCATTACAATCATCATAACTTATTCACAGTTAAATTATCAAACTTTTATTTTGAGCAAATGTATTTACCTCCTGGGTACACTTTCTACCCTGTCTACCCTTTGGAATGTATTCGGGATTCTACAAAAATAATCAAATGAGATTATATAATACAACAAGAACAACCAGAATTTCACTCTCATTTGATGGACTAAATTGGTGACTATTTTGGAGATTTAACAAATGATCCTGAGTCAGAAGAATTTATAGTGGAATTTTTGTCAGGTGGTGCTGAGAATTATGCATATAGAACCAACACGGGGGTGAAAGTATGTGAAGTTCGAGAGTTCTCCCACAACCTTACTAAAAGTCAACTTTTTAATTTTGAGACTATGAAGAATTTAGTAATCCCTACGCCAAGAATTAGAGTTACTCTTGTCCTCCAAGTAAAATAGTTCGTCATAAATTAAAACGTACACTGTACAATAGACAAAAAAACAAAACAAAAACAAAAACAAAAAAAAAAAAAACAAAAAAAAAAAAAAAACCCAAACAAAAAACAAAAAACAAAAACAAAAAAAACAAAACAAAACCAAAAAAAACCTACAAGTTGGTATACATCAAAGAAGGATTGTGGAAAATTACGACACCGAACCCTATGGTTATTAATATCTTTGTATTATTATTATCATCATCATCATTACTATTATTATATATAAAGAGAGATTAATGTGTCTGTCAATATTTGTTGCTTATTGTAGGTGAATGAATGTTCAATCATACCTAACTATATGTTTCTCATTATGTCTCAATTGTATATAGATTTGTTACAGAAACTTATGGCCTGTATAACATTTTCCATGGTGGAAGACTGAGCTATTATTGTATAAAATTGTACATAATTTATTTTATCCATGAAGTTATTCATTTTTCATCTGGCACGACCAAATGAGTTGTTCATATCTGCTTGTATTCTCTCAATTAATGACTCATGAAAAAATGCACTACTTAGAAAGCTCAAAACTAAAACATGTTTCCTTGCTCTGGTTCTTTTATGAATATGAGTGAGTTCATAAGTGCCGTAGAGTGAGAAAGAAATATCATAATTATGGTGAAGTGAATGAGAAAAAAATAGGGAAAATGTGCGGCTGGTTCAGTTCCAAGATGACGGTGGAACAGTGCTGTCATCAACAACCTTACTGGTTTAAGATGCGAGTGGAGATTGATTCTGTGAATAAATATAATCTTATGGTATAATCCATGTTTGCAGATGGGAAATGGAATCGAGGGAGAGTAGAAATTCTATACCAATTTTATATCGAAGTGTTGATTAATTTGTGTGAAGGTAGAAACAAAACCATGATACAGCTATTCAAATAGCTATGGCCTATGACAAATGGTTGTGGAAACATTCAAAATGGATGCCCCTAAACTATATGCCATACCTACCTATAGCCCCTCTGTCTCAAAATTGTATCAATCCAAAACAATAATTTGGAAGCCAAGGGACTCCATTTTGGAGGCAAGGGACTAGGGTAATGACTACTAGAAAGTGATTCTGGGCAAAAAGACACAAATACAACAAGTTAAACCCTGAACAAAGAAGACCATGGTTGAACCATAGAACTAGTCAAAAGAAACAGAAAGAAAAGTTGTGTCCCATCTGTGGAGCTCAAGTCAAAAGTTGTGACAACATCTTCTGCAGCTCCACAAGTTGAATCCTGCTCTAAGACAACCCTGGTTGTCTTAAAGTATAAGTGCCAAGAAAGTGCGACCTGAGAGTCTCTTGGATTTTCAATCTTGCAGTAGTATCAATGTCTTGGGCTGTACAGGAAGTGGCAAAACCCAATGGACCTACAGATTATTACAAAAACTGAAAGCTTGTTTGATCCTCAGCCGTTTCACCACATTCTGTATTGTTATGGGATATGGCAGTCTATGTTTGATGAGATGGAGAGTAACATACCCAACTTGACTATGCACCAAGGGCTACCCAGTCCAGAGGAAATGGATGCCTTCACATCAAATAAAAAACACATCATTTTGTTAGATGACCTCATGCAACAAGTGGTACAGAAACCAGAAATGGAACTATTGTTCACACAAGGATGTCATCATCATCAGCTCACTGTCATGATCATCATCACCCAAAACTTTTTTCAACGGGGCAAAAGTAGTCGCACCATAGCCCTCAACACCTGGTATTATGTCTTGATGAGAAACATGACAGATGCCTCTCAGATTTCTACTCTTGGCAAACAAGTGTTTCCTGGCAAAGCCAACATGTTGGTAGAAGCATACAAGGACTGTATAAACGAGGATTATGGCCATATAGTGTTAGATGTATCTCCACATTCTCAAGACAAGTACAGAATGAGAACCCACATGTTTCCCCATAAAGATCCCATAGTGTATGTCCCAAATCTATAATTTGGTGCCAAATCTATAAGTAGAAGATTATAAATGAAGAAACAAGAGTCAAGATGAGTCAATTGGTGAAGCAAAATGCTGATTTCTTAAGATTGCTGTTGAGTACACCCTCCAAAGTACAACGGTCCAGTTTACTACAAACAGTGACTCCAGATCAACTCTTAGTCTTGGTTACCCTAGCCACCAGCCTGCTACAAGGAAGTCTTTCTTTGACATCAAGTCATAATAAGAAATTGCAAAGACACCGAGTGGCTATCAGGATCATTGCCAACAAGTAAGTGAGTGTAAAACAGAGAAAGCAAGCACTGCAACCTAAAGTTATATTGCTGTTGTTAGAAGCTGTAGCCCCTGTCCAACATACTGTTTTTGCAATGAATCGGGAAAGTTTTTTGTTACCCTGGGAGAAATACTAGCGGTTGATCAAGCAGACGCCACCAATGAAAGATCTGATGACCACGACACATTTGATCACCATCAGAGAAGAGCCAGAAGAAGATGATGTTGCTGTAAGTATAGACATGGTGGTTGAGAGGGTACCCAAAAATGTACGGAACAGAGTACGTGCATTGCTGTCTCATATCACTAATAATGGCAGGCTGATGTGGAGCAGGCAAGGAGAGAGCCACTATGAAGGACAGACCATACCCGGTTCTCACATTACAGACTTGGTGAAAATCTCAAAATACAAGTACAAACATTTCAATCCTGTGAGATATCAAATATTTTACACTGCTTTAAAGGACATGAATATACCTAAAGGACTGATTGGTCAATGGGAGAGATTGGTTGTTTTCCCCACCACGAAGACACCAGCTAAGAGGATAGAACCCTCAGCCAAAAAGGAGATACCCCCCTGGGATAAGAGACTCCCCAGCCAAAAAAAGGCTCCAATCAAGTGGTTGAAATTTTGATGTATTAAAATGAATAAACAGATATGTATTTTGTAAAAAAGATGGAGTCCTTGACTCCCCCAACCAGACCAGGAGTTTTGTTGTTTATTTCATATATAACAAAAGCACATTCTGACATTTACATTTTTTTCATTCTTCCTGTCACTACCACTATGTAAGATCAGGGTCAGAGAGAACCATCCCTGACTTGCCTTTACAATCATTATATTTAACTAGTCTCAGGTTGTACACCACCATCATCCATAAACATTCTCTGGCCACATTCTGGTTCATTATGATTTTTGATTATCTAACGACACATTGTGTTCTGCCCTAATCTATGGACACACAAAGGGGCTTTCGATATAAGACACTGTTTTTCATTGTGGAAAATGTGTTTCCTGTTTACTCTTATATTCATTCCACCACATTTCAGAATGTTCCTAACATACGATACATATTCATAAAAGTCTTCAGCTTTTGTTACCCAATGACAGGCTGCATGGCTATGTGGTGCAATGTCCATCCGTTTTTGTCTGTCTGTCTACTTTCTTGATGCCATGAGTAAAGTACAAGTGTCTTCCCAATGTTTTGTAATTATGCTGTCTGGGTATAGAAAATCCAAGCATGTCACTTTGGGACTGGACAGTCCACACGGTAGGGATTCAGTCCTTTTCTGTATATGTTTTTCTTATGCAGGTCTTCATGTTTTTGATGACAGAGTCTCCTCATATGGTTACAGACTACAGTTGTGATTGGCTGGTTGCGCATCCCAACGGAGATAGTCCGTAATTGCGAAAATACTGTGTTTTCAGCATGCCGTAGCTTCTGTTTAAATAAAGTTAGCTAAGTCAGGTTTGCTGCATCGCAGAGTTGCTTCATTGGAGGTCATATAGGTGCACTGTCTTCCAGGCCAGGTGGGAACTTTATGGTGGGGAAGGACAATGATGTGACCCTGGCAAGAGCACAGTTCATACACCTGTATAAAGCTGACATCCAGGTGTTGTTTCGTATTTCAATTATCACAAATTAACGAGCTGGGAATTGTATGACACAAATACGTCCACATTTTTCTGACATTTTTATCTGTTAAATGCCATTCACGGAATTTCAAAATACCAAAATGCTGATTTTTTAGACTGAAAAATGCTAATATGAAAAATAGAAGGATTTATAACTGTAGTCTGTGGCCTATTAGGGCTAACTCTGTATGTATTGGGACTCACATGGTCATGTTGTTATTCTATTATCGTCCATCAAGCAAGTTAAAAATGGGAAGTCAGCACTTTTTGACATCTGCCTGGACAATTTTGAGTGATCCCAACAACTTTTACATGGATGGAGCATGCAAGATATGATCCTGGGACTGTAGATCACAAGGCAAATGGTTCGGGCTATGGTATTGTGTACCTCAGGCCAGCTTATGAAAGGAGAAAAGAAGTTTTACACCCATAGATCGGCTGTGAATATCAAGTTTAACAGTCTCAATTTTCTAAAAATTCATGAAGTATCACATTTATGTCACAAATCATTGTGCATAGACATGTTGCACCTATCAGTGGAACCACACCGCATAAATAATAACAGGATTTGCTGCAAGACATTTAACAAGTGCACAGGCTATGCCTCCTTTGCTGACTGCTTGGTAGATAGATAGCTTCCATAGCCCTTTGTATTTAGTGATACCTCACAGGTACCACACAGGTAATCATGTGTGTATGAGAAATTAACAATGTTAATATGATATGAATAAATTATGCTAATCCCATTGATATGAAACTTAGTGACCCTCTGTTTCAAACTTTTAATTTTGTGGCATTGTCATTGTAGGCCTACAGCCTCCATTCATATGCAGAGCTGTTTATACAAAATCATGTCAAAGTGATTTTCGGCATACCAGAAAAAAATGCGCATTGTCTGTCAGTAGAGCTGTACAAATCTTAGGTAAAATGTAAATTTTTGGTTTTTTGGTTTTGTTTTTGTTTCTCCCCCCCCCCCTACCCCACCCCATCCCCTTTTATTTTTATTATTTTTTTTTTGGTAGACAAAAGCTTGTCATATATGTGTGTCATTTGACTGGGGTAAATCATTTAAAATCAGGCATGCTGACTTTGTTGAGCTGTTGAGTTCATCAGCATATTATTTTCACACAAATGAATCAATTTATATCCATGAATATGGATGACAGCACTTATGAACTGCAGATTTTATAACTTTTACCAAGCTAGTGTACATAGGTGGCAAAACATTTGAACTTCGACATACAACCACATAAAATTATAAGAGTTTCAGAAAGTGAAACAAGGGGAAAAAAGTTAGCTTCCATTAAACACTTGCCTGAAAACACTTGCGCCTGATAATTGGATTGATAACTGGATGCTTATCAAATTTAAAATCAGAGCACTTGTGAATACAAATATGCATTTATGATATTGGAGTAACTGTACAAAATTTTGTCATTTTCTTTCTAATATGTGCACATACACCAGAAACCATGTCAATAAACCACAACTTATACAGTCTACTGCAGAAAAAAAGGCACAGCACTATTGGTTTATGGAAGCTGGATCACCCAACTGCCCTCCTAATGTTCAAACAAAGGGCGCGTTAAAATTCCATAATTTAAGTACCAAAAAACATAATTTGCTGAATACTGCTACTCTAATCTGTGACCTACTGGTCCTAAACTGTGCACTTTGATGGGCTAATAATGTTAAAACACTGAAACTGTTCCATTGTCTGCCATAATTCAGATTATATCAGGAAAATACTGCCATAATGACTGGTATTAGATGCTGACTTGGTGTAATTGATACTCCCCCCATCCACCATTAATGCCTCATCAGTGATAGATGTCATATGTTTTGTAGACAAATGTTACGAATCTATCCATAAATAGTAAAAAAATCACCAATTTCACCTAAAAATTCATAAAATTTTAGCAATATATTCAAATTTGGGGCTAAAATTAAGGGGTGGGGCATTGTAATTTGATCTCTCATTGTAAGGGCAGGACATGCAGGCAAGTGATTATGGGTTTGCATCATAGCCCATTGTGTATTGTATTCATATTGGACAGAAAAGAATTGATTGGATGCAATTATATAATTTTCCTCAAAATTTTAATTAATTAATTTTTTTGTCATAAAAACTGATTTTTCAGATTTAAAGGTTGCTTGCAAAAAAGTTGATATTTTCTTTAATATTGAAGTTTGGTAAAGTTAATGCAAATCCTTTGCAGAAAACAAGTTGTGGCTTCAGTTAAACAAGTTTTAAAAATTTTGATAAGTCTATTAGGTTACAGACTACAGTTGTGATTGGCTGGTTGCGCATCCCAACGGAGATAGTCCGTAATTGCGAAAATACTGTGTTTTCAGCATGCCGTAGCTTCTGTTTAAATAAAGTTAGCTAAGTCAGGTTTGCTGCATTGCAGAGTTGCTTCATTGGAGGTCATGTAGGTGCACTGTCTTCCAGGCCAGGTGGGAACTTTATGGTGGGGAAGGACAATGATGTGACCCTGGCAAGAGCACAGTTCATACACCTGTATAAAGCTGACATCCAGGTGTTGTTTCGTATTTCAATTATCACAAATTAACGAGCTGGGAATTGTATGACACAAATACGTCCACATTTTTCTGACATTTTTATCTGTTAAATGCCATTCACGGAATTTCAAAATACCAAAATGCTGATTTTTTAGACTGAAAAATGCTGATATGAAAAATAGAAGGATTTATAACTGTAGTCTGTGGCCATATAATAGTGCATGAAATATACATTCAATCTCAAGTAAGAGTCAAACACATTCACAATATCCTTCAAACTCCAACCACGTCAGCATAGTAGTGCATAAAAGAGACAGTAAGGTCCACATGTAACAGTTCCAAAGCCTTGTATACGTCTTGTATTGTAAATGTAACTTGAACCGTTGTGTTTCAATCTGTCCTTGAACCGGCGTAGTCTTGGTGGTCCTCCACAAGAGTCAGAGTATTCGCATGGTCCTTCAACCTGCAAATAAAATGCCACCCAGTGGTGTCCTTTATATCCTCTTGGGTCTGTTTTGACAATGTAAAGTCTAGGTCTGGATGTCAGTTGACGGGAAAAGCAATCGGCAGGAAATATTCCTCCCAATTGCTGACGTGTTGATTTATATCTTACCAACACAGATTGAAGCTGTTGTGCATTCATTGTACTGTGACACATCTGGATTGTCAATTTTAACTGTGGCAGGGAACTTGACATAGGCAAGGGCTGTCACCAATTCTGGAAGCGCTTTAGCAAACTTTAGTTCCAACCGTGCATTCCCTTTCTTGGTTTCTGTCTGATACTGTGAGTTGTGATGTTGATTACGGTCAAAGATGTAGAAGCAGTACCCATGCTTGATATCATGCTTACTTATATTGTTGTTGTGGCTGTCAGATTGGTCGGAATCTGTGTCAGTCACCAGTGACATATAAGCATCCACATAGTTGTCTGTCTTATAATTGGGCTGTAGTGGTTGGGTTGGCACACTTTGTCTATCCATGTAAAGAGCAGCAAAGTCACATTTGTAATGTTGGAACTTGAAAAGATTGGTGGCATAGCTTCCATTGTAAGCTGCCAAAGAGACCAGTCCTACTAGCACTTGATCTGGATAAGTTCCCTGAAAGACATCTTCCATGATCAACTCGAACTGACCTTGAAGTACGGCGAAGGCCTTGATATCGTATCGCATTAAAAAAGTACCGGGCTGAACTCCTTTCCAAGGCGTGGGCATGCCCAGTGATGATACCTGGTGACACTTGATTCATACACATCTTGAGGACCACTTCAGTGATCTCCAGTTTGTAGCCGCGAGTTGAATGGGGGATATCAGTACAAAAGTTCTGGCTTAGGATAGAGTTTGATGTCAATGGGAACACCGTCCAGAATGAGACGTTCTTGTTAACAGATGTTCATGAAGATGGGACCCTCCATAGGCTCTTTTTTCTTCTTCTTGCCTTGTGTTTTGTCTGTACTTATAGTCTTCCTTTTCTTTCCTTTACTTAAAGGTCTTCCTCTACTTATAGTTTTTTTCTCTTTGTGTTCTGCTTCAGCTTGTTTGACTGTCTTAGCCAGGGGGGCTGACCAGGTTCATGACGGGTTTATTGGATTCTTTGGGTTTCTTACTCCATTCAGGATTTTTGTCCACAATGTAATACCCGCGATATGTGCAACAATTTATGGTCCAATGCCTCTATACAGTTAGAGCTGGTATTTGTCGATACCTGCACTAGCTGCTGTTCGCTTTTCCTATTTTGCACAGTTCCGTTTGAGAAATATGGATTGTTTATGAAGAGTGAAACGGAAAAAGAATGGGCGGTTTGTAAAAAAATGCCAAAACAAAGGACTAAATGCTTTAAAACAAGGCAGAATATGTCGAAACACGGCAGTGGTAGACCGAAACGCATGTACACAATCAGCGAACGCTGACCAGGCAACCGTCGAAAGTGCCACGCCCACCCCCCAAATGCCACATGCACATGTTAACACTGACAGTTATAACTGGGACGAAGGTCGTAGAATAGTGGAACTAAGT
Source organism: Hermodice carunculata (assembly GCA_964020975.1). Classification (NCBI taxonomy): domain Eukaryota; kingdom Metazoa; phylum Annelida; class Polychaeta; order Eunicida; family Amphinomidae; genus Hermodice; species Hermodice carunculata. The sequence goes on along the minus strand of OZ026624.1, from coordinate 44,413,110 downwards.
GTACTAGCCGATAATCTTGTATGCGAGGAATGTAAAAAAAAAAAAAATACAGAATCAAAAAAACCATATGGCTTGGCCAGTGTACTTTATATTTCTTGTGAATGTGGTACGATAAAGGCTGTCCCAACTCGGGGGGGGGGGGGGACCACAATAATACCTCAACGTCAAAAGGTGGCACAGGCATATTTGATAATGTGCTGCCTGTGTTACCATTCGACAATGTATTCAGACAACTATAATTTTGATATTCTTATTTTTACCTTTTTTTCCACATTGCTGTATTACACTATGGAGAGAATCTTAAGTTAAAATGTTTGCCTCTTCTCAGTAAACTATGAAAGTATATATTATGACTGGAATATAAAATTAACGACGTACTGCCGTTTATTTAACCTACATGCATGTATATTGATATCGTATCGAAGTTAGACAATGAATGGATACCTTGTACCTATGAACTTAGAACAAATTAAGTCAACATGCATGAATTCTTTGTAGAATTGCAGAAAAAATAGCACCGCATGATATCTTTTTTTGTTAATAATGAAATCAGTGCATATTTTGGAAACCCCCTACAATTTTTCAGGGAATTGCAAATATTTTTTCTATTTCAAACTTAAAAAATAATGTGAGCACTTATACATTTTTGCAAGACGAGATGAATTTAAAATCACACTCCAGCATGTTTTGTCTACATATTTGTTATTAAAAGGCTTGATATACATTGCATACACTCATATTGAGTTATTTTATGCATATTTTTACATCCTTAATTTCTTTTTTTGCTTTTACCCACATACATAATTTTTGCTATCAAATTTCTGTAGTCCTTACATGTAGCGCCACCTAGCGACAAAAGTAGCACCGTGTCATGCTAAATTTATGCTTGCATTTTGTTTCAAATGCCAATATCTTGGTTCACACCAAAAACCAGAGATTTCTTAACTCTTTTGACCAGTGTACCGAAAGTCTTTAAATCCAACTAGCATATATATTATGCCAGTATTACCTTTTCACAAAGGCTTCTCGCTGTCCATTTCTAGTATGTCTTATCAACACTTTCTCTGCTTTTAACAGTGTCCTGATCCACATCCACCGCTTGATGTTCTTGTTGGCAGAAACTACCATTGATATCTTTGCCATTCCAGTCTTGGATTTTGTAGACAGGAATCGGCTCTCTCTTTTGTATCATTTGGTGATCTTAAACAGTTCCCCATCCACTTTTGTTGATATTCTCTTTGAAAGGTGGTTTTGAGATGGGAAATTCTCACCATGTCCCCAATCTTGAACATGTACTTTTGTTTCTTAGCCTTTTCTATTTTGTGCTGGAGATACTGATCCATTCTTGCTTCTCCCTTGTTCTCTTCTTTCATTTGTGCAGGAGGTCGTCCCAAGTTGCTGTGTTTCGTATTGTTATAAGCTTTTACCAGATCTTATAACACATCCACATACTTGTGAGTTTGTTTAGACATCGTGTATCTGAAAATTTTACTCTCAACGGTCTTCAATGCACATTCTGCATAATTGGCCTTGGTGAGGTTATTGGTCAGCATCAGATGAATACTGGATTTTTGGAATAAAGGTCTGACACGTTTGTTGGAAAACTCTGTGCCTCTGTCCACTCACAAACTATGTTTTGGTTGTCTACCTTCTTTGAAGAGCACAGCAAGAGCTTTAGCCGCTGTTGTCCTCTGTTATTCTTCCAGGGTCTTACCCACACATAATGACTGAATATGTTGATGGTCAAGAAGGTGAATTTGACGCCTCCATTAAACTTGGCCAAACTTTGCATGTCTCCTAGATTAGCATCCTATTGTGAAGCCAAGCCTTCCACCACCACTCTACTGTGTTGTTTGGGTCTCACTGTGCGTCTTTTCAGAGTATAGGTCTCCCGACTCTTCAGCCAATTCTTAATGTACTTGAGCATGATGGGAAATCATCCCTCAGCTTTTACAACCTCATAGAGTTTGTGTGGGTTTGAAAAAATAGTTGTTTGGTTTGGACTGTAGTAAAGTTGAGCTAAACAGTCATCCATCTTTGTATTGTCTCATTTGGTGCCTTTATCCCTCTCTTATAACTTTTTTCCACCTTGGCAGCTATATGAAATGACAAAAATTATGATCAACACTGCTACTGATATAACCATAACAATGTGATTGTGATGCAGTTTGGGAGGCAAAATGGTGGGTAAGATTGAAATGGTTTGCCCTGTTGTTGTAGACAAATCAGGCGTTGCTGTGGTCCAGCTCCTGTTTTGTAATAGAGCACTATCTGAGTGTACGTTTTGAAGGGCTGACAGTAAAGTACAGTTGACGATGACTTTCTGTTTTTCTCATGTCGATAGAAACTATGGAATGAAATTGACCCACATGCTCTGGTGTTAGGTACATGATTTGATTACCAATCAGACTTAGCCTCTTTAATTTGACCTAGGTCCTTGCAGGAAACAATGGAGGTTGACTGAAACTCAGACTCAAGACTCCTTTATTTGACCGAAAATATACAATATAAGATTATATACATATGTCATAACAGTGGACAGGAGACCCTCATTAAGGCCTCAACAGCTGTTATCATGGGGGCTACCTAGATGTACTGCTAAGGAAGCATAGTTACAAAAGAAAATGTAGGTGTAATGTAGATAAAAGTGTTTCACTTAGTAAGCTACAATTTATTTAATAATTATAATAGGATTAGAAATAGTAATTCATGTAATGAAAGTGACTTTGGGAGGCTGTCTAAGAATCAGAGTTATGGAAGATTACAGACATAACAGTTTGGAATGGAACAAGCAGATTTATATTTGTTATTAAGGTGTTTTTTCACATATGAAGAGAAACCAATTTTACTGTGGGTATGAACCTTGTTCAGTGTAGAATCTAGAATTGTTTTTAATGTTTTAATGATTTCATGTCTTAAACAGTTACCTGTCCCAACCAATCTACTTCTCTCTATAAATGAAAGGTTACTACCTCTTGTGTAATGATTATGCATTTCATAGATAGGCTGTATTTTAAAAGTTTAGAAATATTCCGGTAACTGATTTTTTCTAAACTGGAAGTAGAACTTCAGTTGTTGGTGAATATATATGTCACCACTTTTTAGTAAATTTAAGCTTTTAAAATGGTTATGTTGACTCGTATTCTTGTCCACACAGAAAGCTAAAGTCTGATGTCTGTAACAGGTGTCTGTCTTGGGTTGAAGAGAACAGGCGTTCATCAAGGATACACTCCATAGTATAGGAAAGGTTGATGGTGAAGGTGCAGCTTGCTGGAATACAATATGTTTAGGCGTGAGACCTCTCTCTACTTATGAACATTTACAGTAGTTCCAACTCAATGATGCATGGTAGGATTGCATTTTTTATTTGAGATAGTTGTTCGATGCCTATCATGATCATCTTGCCTGTTGATGAACAGGAAAAGTAAATACCATCTGTTCTGAATGTGACTGCAGGAAACAGTTCTGGTTCATATTGAGCACCTAAGTTCTTTGCCATTTTCACCAAGTTGAGGTGTGTACTGAAGGTATGAACTGCAGACATGGTTACCACTTTTATGATTGAAATGTGCACAGGGTAGCCAGTTTTCTGGATCATTCTGGCATAACAGCTCACTGCCTTCTTGGCTTTGGGGATCAAGGAAGCAGCTCCATTACACATCATTTTGCTATGTTTAGAAAGCACACAGCAATCTCCAATTTTTTATGTCTCCAGATGAGGCAATTATGTTTGCAGGGATTGTACTCCACATCTTTGGACAGAGAGGCTAAGTGTTTCAAATCAATCCCACACTTCAGCCGGGTCATGCACCCCACATTTGTTAACTGAATCATGTTGCTCTTTCACTGACTAGCCATCAAATGATCTTACATTCACACAAAAACACACTTTTATACAGACAACAGAGACAGGCAATTTGATGTACATATTTCATTGATCTAGTTTGAAAATATGTGCAAAAGAATATTTCAGACACCGATATGTGATAGTTTACTATAATAACAGTCACAATCTTCGTCGTCAATGGTCATTCTATATCCGCCGACATCCCCACCATTATCATTGGATGGTCTGGGTTAATGGTCCATTCTCTCAAATTGGGACAGACTTCACCAAAAGTCTATAAAAGTGTTCACGAAGGTCTTTGACCTCTTCCTTGAGTTTTTTTTAATAGTTTATCTTCCAGCATGCTGGAGATTAGTGCTCCACACAAGTCCAGTTCAGGAGTCATATCTTTGCTAAGAAAAGACATGACTTTCTTGAAAGCCCCAACTATTTGATTTCATGATGTAACAGTTTTGGCTAGTGCAAAATAGCTGTCCACACTGTCTTCCCATTCTGACAGGCAACCACCATCTTGCATGTGGTCACATTGCCCATACAAGTCCAAACCACAGGCCTGGCAATTATCATCTCTCAGACTGACAATGTTCTTTTTGAGATGAAATACAAATAAATGCAACCATTTCACCAAGTCTTCTGTAGAGGGTAATGGTATTTCTCTGGTCTCAATAATATCACTGGGTGTGTCAGGGACTTCATATGCTTTTTTGTTACATTCTTCCAGCCTTTTTATGGCAGTTGCCTCGGAAAAGACCCAACTGTCATCTTTATCATTGATTTTTGCAAGGTCGAGTGGATGTACATTGCGCCATTGATACTGCTTTACCATAGCTGGTGGATCTTCACATTTCTGCCTTTTATGTCTCAGTTTTTTCTTTGACATCTGTGGGGTGAGCTCTTTTTAGAGCTCCAGGCTGCACATGTGCTTGACCCATGGCCTGATAGATTCCATAAATGTTCCTCACTAAGTCAGACCATTCTTATAAGGAAAGATTCAGGCCACGACCTCTCACCCGCTGACCCTGAGTGTCAACACTGTGCATTCCCACATAGAATTTTTTGCTTGTAGCTTGATACTGCCAACAGTACACGCCCATCTAACTGTAGTCAGATCTCTTTGTCCAACCCCTCTTTGACTGTGCTTGCCACTTGTGGTATAGAAGTAACCAAAGTATGCCAATCTATGCTATCTTCAGATCTGCTTTTTTTCTTTTTGTAGATCTTTTCTCTAGGACAGTGTCGAAAACAAAAACAACTGACGACCACCCCCAAAATCAACCCTCTTTTATACAATGTCTGTGACGTCAAAACACATCATGTCATCTCCGGTTTTAACCAATTATATTTCCTTATCTTTTTTTATACACTTGTGGACCTTCCTCTGGGGTTCTATTTTTAGACTCCTGTTGGGCCTAATCTTGGGAGGCTATACTGGGGGGGGGGGGTACTACTGGAGAGCCTATTTTAGTTAATAACAAATTACCCGGAGTATAAAAAGTATAGACACATTTGTTTTACATGGATTGTGAAAGAAGTCAAGCATTGACTTATCGAGTCACTCTCCATGGCACAGATGTTGACGTATACTTCCTACCTAGCTTAGTGGAGGAAACCGAAGAACTCAGAGAAAACTACCGTGAACAGTTAAAGTCGTAGGAACTTTTTCCACATGCTGCCCAGGACGAGAATCGAACCCGGGTCACAGAGGTGAAAGACGAGCATCTTACCACTCTGCCAACCGTGCACCCTGGCACTATTGAATATGCGAGCTGCTATGTATTGCACGAATTCCAGCGAGTTGGCAAGAGCATCGGTACATTACTGAATAATAGGCACCCATATTCCAGAATGGGACGTAACATAGATTTGTACAGTTTGGTAAGTGTATTTCTTGAAAGTTAAAAGTTGAGTCCAGACAATTATAGTGAAAAACGTTCCCTGGCCTTTTCAACAATATTTGTGATACAAGCATCCCATTTCATATTTTAGGAGAGAGTTAAGCACAGGTTTGTGTGGGTAGTGCCGTCCAGAATGACAGAATCACAAGCTAAACAGGAGGAGGATTTATTTTGTTCGGTTTGTTAGACAATAAGATAGAAAATGACTTTAATGCGTTAAACGTAACCTTACACTGTTTACCCCAGATGGATACCCCTCCTTCTCAAGGTTGCCATTCAAAAGTTAAGCAGAGGTAAAAGGATCATCTAATTTTGCTGTAAACTCAGCTGACTGACAAGTCAGGAGAACTAAAAATTGATAGGCATACCAGGTCTCTTTTTTATGTGTGGCAGAAGTAGTTGTTAACAATTTGGGTTTTGAGTGGCTGAGCCTGTACATGTTGGAAACACTATAGTCTGCAGTTAATGAAGAATATTTCAAAGGTTGAGAGGACCGGTTTAAAACCACCAGTTGCCTTTTATGGGTGACTGCCTGTCTCAAGTCAGGAGTGAAATTTTTTCTTCACATTGGTATTGAAAGATGAATGTTGATGCTTTGGTAGCTCTGGAATCTCTTTGCTGTCATTGTTGGGTTTGAAATTTATGAATATGGGTCATATTTTCAGCACTATATAGTATGGATTATTTTGAAGAAGCTGGTGTCATCTGCGAATAGTCGTATGTCGCAGACTATATTGCATGTCACCAATATCGTTAATATAAACCAAAAACAGCAAGAGGCCAAGGATAGAGCCTTTGGACGGGGGTGGGTGGGTGCTTCATTGAGAAGTAAGGGAGTAGACTGTCAACCTATAATTATGCATTGAAATCTATTTGATAAATAACTGATAATTAAACAATGTTAAACCTAAAAGCGGACCACCAATACCAACTTGTTAAAGTTTGAAGATCAGGCTGTAATGCCATACACTATCAAAGGCCTCGCTTACATCCAAGAAGACCGTCATGGCCTCTTTCTTAAGTTCCATGCCATTATATCTACTGGACAAATCAATAGAAGAGTTAAATAATTTGGTAAGTGATCCACAAATGCTAAAGGATGTGCTGTTATGTATAACATGGCCACATTACCAGAACTGAAGATGTAAACCAGCAGAGTCTGTGATTATTAAATCAGAAAACATGGCTGTCAAGGGTCACTTTAAGCATATTTTATTCACTCTTTATCAACAGGATTCAAAACGCATGTAAAAATATTTATTTTTGTCTCGGACCCCGCCCAGGATGAGTCCGTCTGTTGCTGTCAATTGTAGCAATACAAGTTCTACAGCTTGTTTACATTCCCCCAAAGACCTGAAGTTACGGAGAGTGTGAACATGCACAGTCAACATTTACAGGCACAAGCGACAAGGCCCTGGGAACCAATCTAACCAATGTAGCGAACACTTTGTGGAAAGTGACTTTGATTTGTCAAATATGACGATGTTTAGGATAGGTTTGGCGAGAAAGAAGCTGGTGCTGTTGCCAAATACGGTCCCATCCCTGGCCAATGGAACGATTCATGGGACTGGCCAAATTACATTATGCATAAAACCAGGAGCAGTGATTCATAGTTTTTTTCCAGTATTTACAAATTAATCTTCATTATGATTCTGATTTCAAAGCTTGCATAACAGCAAAATATAGGTCTCAGTAATTCAACGACTGTTACAATGCATCACATAATTATCGATTGAATGTCACAGTGACAACGTCGGTCCAGACTGTTGTTACAAAGTAACATAATATAACAAAACTTTAGTGTGTTTAACCATTTTGATTCAATTGATGGAAACAATGGGTGGAAAACTTTGACAAACAAAGAGCGATCTTGTTCCATAGCCAGGACAGGTCTACGGTTGAACAGTCTATAACAGGTTGAGTTAGCTGGCCACTATTATGTGTACGTCCGATTACTGCTGTATATTGCGAAGTGTTAAATGCCATACCCAGATACCATTTATTTGGATAGCTAACACATTCACGCCTCACCTTTGCAGCTACCTAGACCAGTGGGTGGCTGGATATTCACCTTTTTTTAGTCATCTGCCAGCAATTCTGACAGTCCACGACCAGCTCCTAATAATCTGGTGTACAAAATTCCAACTCATTGTACCTTTGTCGTTCATATGGAACCAGAAAATGAGTCAGTCACAGGAAAATATTTGCCATTGTTACATAATGGATGCGGTCTGAAATAAAGGATATCATAAACACATGCACTGATGACAATGTATACAGAAAGGTAAATTACTGCCCTCCCAGGGTCGCAAGGTTACTGCCAGGTAGGTGTTATAGTGTTATTGAAAGCTATATTCATAAATGCAAACTTACATTTCATCCATAGACCATACATATGGGAAGGGAAAATTAACTGTTTGTTTAGACTTTTATATACCGTAGGCGCTGGCCTTAGCTGTTTCCCTGAATGCTAAAATTTGAAACACTAGTATAAGACCTGGCCCATCCTGACGCAAATTCCAATTTATTGCATTCATGCTTATTCTTGTTAAATGGAATCTTGTAATTTTTGATTGGAAATATCACTTTTGCAATGAATTATCATTGCCCAGACGGCAAGTTGGGATCGTCTGGCTGTACCACGGCTGCATTCCCTGCAGTACTGGTGATGGTAGGGTTCTGGGCGTCCCCTCATGTGTGTAAGCCTGAATGATCTTTAACTCTGCTGCTTCAGCTTTTCATATAAATTCCTCTTCATCGTCATCAGACCACGCACATAAAAAAACTCAATTCATACTCTCCAGAATTACTATGCCCTGTTGTATCTGCCATAACTCGTGGCAAACTGAAGGCACTCTGGTTTATTAGACAGTGTCATTACCATATCCAAACCGTAGTCCTAACGAAACAAATCCAAGTCAATTCCGACCAAAGGCAATGTTCCTTGGTATGTATAGCTGAAACATATAATTTTATAGTTCGTATTTACCCAAAAGAGACCAAAACGTAAGTGCAAAGGTCCATAGGGGGAAAAACTTTATCTAGTTTTCACATGACAGAATGCAAAAAGTTTTGTTTGAAATTATAGGCCTATTTCAGTAAATTGGCTTGAACAGTTGCATCATTCATGCATATACAGGACCATACAATTTATGAAAAGGGACCAAAATTTGCAGCACATCAGAGAATTTGTAAGTGGAGGTTCTTAACTTGTTGAAAATGTCAATAAAATTCAGTATTTAAAAAGATACTACTTGCGACCACCATCTCAACAATGATCATCATCCATATAAGTCCACAAAGCGACACCAACACCAACATCAATCCATCAGAAAAGCCCTCTAGGCCTAAAATGACCATCAATAAGAATCTAAACAACATGATTATATAATTCGATGTGTTTTAGGCATGTAGTTAAAGACATGATGTTCTTTTAAAGGATATAACTTAAGAGTATTTCAAAAAGAAAAGTGTTTGAATTTCCAAATATAGTAAGTACATTGGTTCAAATGTTAAACATCAGCCAGAAGCAAGTGACATTAGGCCTCAAATCATTAAAACGTAGTCAAAAATGCATTACAATAGTCAAAATTTGTAAAGATAGCAGTCACATTTCAAGTTGGTTTCCAGAAGTATTTTTGAAAGGACATTTAAATGTTCAAGAAAGCATATAATCCCACAAATCATCTAATAAGTCAATTATTAGGGTAATTATTTAGAATTCCAAAAATGTAGTATGCCATTGTAAGTCATCTGTAAGTCAGCCAAGCATAATGTACATCTAACTCGTGGTTCTATAAAGTTCAAAAGGTCAAATTGTAAAACAGTCCTAATTATTGTAAAATTCTACTACCTTTATCAGAGAAAGAATTCGGTTTTATGAAGAGAGAGAGAGAGAGAGAGAGAGAGAGTGAGAGAGGGAGGGAGGGAGGGATCATTTGAAATTCCTAAAGGTAACTGTAAGTATAACTGTTTTCCTGTAACAGTTTTAAATTTTTTCATTTATAACCAGACGTAGTTCAACTTGTCAGTCAGTTGATTTAGATGCTAATTATTTATACAAGAGAGAGACAGAGAAAGAGTACATTAAACACTTTGAGCCAACCTGACATGACTTTCACAATAACAAACTATATTCATCAGACAATTATAAAAAACAACATCAGTTTCACTACACTTGGAACACTTACTGCACTGTAATATGTGCAGAAAATGCCTGAATGTTCAAATTGTTACCAAATATATGAGGGTTCCATGAAAAGAGAAGTGGATAACAGTTTTCAATGATAGTGATGAGACCAAACCGAATACCAGTTTAACCTTGTCAGATCCAGGATCATTTACGAAATAGTAAGACATGCTAGTGTTCGTCGTCAGAAGAATCCATGACCAACAGTAATGATATTTAAACGAATGAGAGTATCTTCTACCTGACTTGGAACAGGTTACCAACGTATTGGCAGTACGTTAAACCAGCTTTACAGGATCCCAATCCTCCCACTTTGGAAAACACTCACATTCATTTAAAGTAGGCCTAAAACAAATTTAGCCCTTAATGTTAATGTACAGTTATAAAAGGTAATTACTTGACCATAGTTCACAGACATCATCCAAACAATGACAGGACAATTAAGAATTTTAAGTCAGACTACTATATTTACATTAGAATTGCGTAACATGTCAAAATTTGAATTTAAACACCAAAAAAAGTTTCTACGTGAACACAGGATAACTAAATTTGATGCTAATATTATATTTATTATGAAACATGGTTAAGTTCTTCCATGTTCCATTCTCACTAGAAAAAACAGCACAATAAGCCTAAAATTCATTACAAAAATATTACTCACATCAGCTGAGTAAGTATTCCTTACATTTTGTCACTATATTCAAAAGGATGAGAAAATAGAAGGCCTATATTGTTCAACATGATGCCTGAGAACTTAAATGGTCCTTATGTCATTTTATTTTTGTTGTAATTATAATAAATTTTATGTTCCAGTATTGAAAGTTTGATCAATAGAGAGAGGGAGGGAGGGAGGGAGGGATCATTTGAAATTCCTAAAGGTAACTGTAAGTATAACTGTTTTCCTGTAACAGTTTTAAATTTTTTCATTTATAATCAGACGTAGTTCAACTTGTCAGTCAGTTGATTTAGATGCTAATTATTTATACAAGAGAGAGACAGAGAAAGAGTACATTAAACACTTTGAGCCAACCTGACATGACTTTCACAATAACAAACTATGGTCTCATCACTATCATTGAAAATTGCAAGAGGAATTTGTATAGGCTATGCCTGATTTCCAATTGCTTTAATAAAATATGTTTAAACCAAAGTTTGATCAAGCTCATGGTAAAACAATCTCAGCTACAACATTAAAATACATAAACATATTTCTATGTGTTATACTGACACTCAGAAAATACTTTATTAATATGTTCATATAAATCAACATGATATTTCTGTAGAACATATTGATATTTATCTTTAAAGTTAAGAAAAACCTTTTTTAATCTTATTTTGGAAAACCCCTGTTTAATAAGTCTTCCAAAAAGTGATTTATGTCTACCAGCAAAATCTTTAAAATCAGTACAGTTTCTTGCGAATGCATTTAGTCTTGAGACATAGACACCATAAGCAGGATTGATAGGAATATTACTACTTGTATATGGATAATTTGCTACATCAAAATTGAAATCATCTCTTTTATCATACACTTTTGATTTTAATATACCACCATCATTGAATAGGCGTAGATCTAAAAATGAGCATGTTATGTTCGATTCAGTGGTTTCTTTTAGTTCCAGGTCACTAGGATAAATTGATGTAATGTAATCTTTTAAATGTTTGTTGTTGACACTTAATAAATCATCCATATATCTGAAAGTTAAATTAAATGATCTAACATGGTAATTTTTATCTTTTGCGATTTTCATTAGAAAATTATACTCGTGATAAAATAAATAAAGATTAGCCAAAAGTGGCGCACAATTTGTACCCATGGGAATTCCTATGACCTGTCTAAAGACACTATCACCTAAACGAACGTAAATATTATCTATCAAATAGTCAAACAGTTTTATAAACTCATCATAGTCAAATGCATGTTGACCATTCTTAGCAGAATCACCAAAGAAAGCATGTTTATGACCAATTATAATTTTCTGAAATTTATTTTTGTCAAAAACTTTAAAAACCAATCTTTGAATGCTACGTTTCAAATCTGCATGAGGTATTGTAGTATAGAGAGTAGAAAAATCCCAAGATGATATGTGCCTGTAAGGTGAAACATTGTCTGTTTGTAAAGCGTCAAGTAAACTTACAGAATTCTTTAACATCCAAAACCTATTAACTCCTGACGTTGATTCAATTCTTTTACAACACATACACTATGGCCAGCGGGTTGTGCTTGTGACGGTAACACTGTCCCACATCGGGCATGATCGGAGAAAATTTCGTGTGCTTTCCTGTTGCAAATGTGATGCACTTAAGGAGCTAAAAAACTCTACGAACTTACGGTCGCGAGAACACGACTGCAAAATAAAATAAATGAAATAAAATAAAATAAAGAAAGAAAATAAAGAAAAGAAAAAAAATCCAAGAATAATAGGTCAGCAATTCATAATGAGTCCAGATAGGCTTACTTATATAAAGAAGAGTTGCCAGTGCGAAACTCTTGTATTAGTAAGTCCAGCTTGTAAATTCTGTAGAAATAATATGTAATGGAATTAGGTATAATGAGCACTTGCAGATTTTTACTTAATGAAATATTGCTGCTGAGCGTGGTCCAAGTAAGTCGATTATTTACTTCCAGATAGGCAATTTGTTTGTACACAGTTGAAAATTATATTCTCCCATGTGGTAAAAATTGTTTTCTGATTCTCATCACAAGAGTTAAGAAACGACTTCTCATTCCTTTCTGATCACGAAGAGCATATGAGATTGCTCAGGAATTCTAATTTCACTGAAGACGATTTGAGGGCCACTTCCAAGGTCACATCTGACAATGTGTAATACCAGCTCAGCGTCCACCGAGGCTGATGCATATATCAAAGAAATTCACAAAAACATCGGCTAAAAGCAGAAAGTCAGATTTGAGATACTGATCGTAAACGTTATCTCTATTTTTCTTGTCGAACATATATCATACTTTACATGCATCATACTTGAAATTTTCTTCCTATTACGCTGGAGTAATTGAGTTCAGAATAAAATTCCTCTATCACAAATAATGATGCTTTGAATTCATTAACTCAACCTATGTAGTCATATGGGTTTTATTCATTCCATCGAGTTCAGGTTTGTCAAACGGTAAAATTACTCGTATTTTCCAATTCATTCATTTTATTTGTCAAAACACTCTGACTTTAAGACATTAATTAAGAACACAAAACTGAGTCACTTTTTTCTGTCTTGTAAAGGTACTATTTTCTGAGGGAACAAAACATATTTTATTCGAGATTACATTCCATATGCACAGCGACTCTGAAAATACCCATTAAATAACATGGCCTCAAGATTTTATCCTCTGGAGTACATTCCTAGTGGCATGTATTGTGGTATTTCAATGCATTGGCATGTCCCCTGTCTCGGTTGATTTATTTTGGTTGGACATCTGAAGAACTTGTAGTGGAGTCGTTTGATATCAATAACGAGTCAGGGGGATGCTTTGGAGGCAAATCCCCTTCTACCTGGAACCATTACATCAGCTTGAAAATCTTTTGGCCAAGGGAGTCCAATCACCCCGAATATTTGTGTTCTGAGTAAAAATTTCCTTCTCAGACTGGACGTAACGGTGTGTCGTAATTATCCCACCGTTAGCTATATCAATTTTTTATTCAACTAAATGCAACAAAATATTTATAGATTCTCAGTTGCATTATTTCATGCATATATGTGTACTGCTACGCGTTTTCTGCTGTGTTCATTGATACATGAATGAACGGCATAGAAGTACGCCAGAAACCCCTATAGTAAAATTTAGGATCTATACTCAGTATCATAAATGGAAGGCGTAGATGCCCGTATTGGATCATATGTATGTTTAGCTGTTTCACTCCCTTATCATTTTGTACGTATATTAATCTTAGTATTTTTCTAATAGTGGTGTCCCCTTCTCGTGGAGATAAAACAACCCCCACTACCGGAACTCGGGGGGGGGGGGGGCATCCAACACCCCCCTCCCATCCCTAGAAGCAGATGACACTTTATTCTCCAGTTTGTAATGTGCAGTGTTGGTGTGTTTTATGTTGCACTGAACTGCATTGGATTGCGATCTGTGTGTTGCATTATATCTTGTTTTGCTGTATTTAGAGACATTCTTAATGCGTTTGGTCTCATAAAATTCAGTCATTCATTCATGCATTCATGCAACCATATACCTTGTATTATATTGTATTTGACAATGGTTTTCCTTTGTTATTGATTACCATATATTCGCAGCATAGTTTGCACTGTTAAATGTACTATTTAGGAACGTTATGACGTGTATCTGGGAAACACATTCCCCCCCCCCTTCTTTTTTTTTTTTGATTGGAGGAGGAAAATGATCCAGTCCATCAGAACAAGAGATGTGGGTGTTCCAGTTCCACTGCCCAGGGCTCACACTGGCAGTGACAGATGATTTATAAATTCACAAATGTTTGTGCATAATTAGTTCAGTAACGTAAGACAAAGACAATGTCCAAACAAACTACTGCTGGTCAGTAGACCAGGTACAAACAAATATACATCTATTCAAACAGTAATCTGAAAGTTAACATGCAAGAGTCAAAGAAAAAAACAGGTAATGTGTTTCTGCCCAGGTAAACAGTGTCATACATGCACTCAAACATTGTCCTGAATGAGAAATTCATGCACTTATGCAGCTTGACTAGATTCTTACATTCACTTCTTCTCCATAAAAAGTGTACTACACAAGAGACGCGACTGTGGGAACTTGGCTCTCTGTTCTCTCGAATTCTTGTGAGGAAGACTTCAACAAGACGTCCCTTACCATGCCACTCTTATGAAGTCTTTTAATTGGTTACCCAAATATGCTTGCAGGCAAAACATTTAAATCCCTTACTTGTGACAACTTTGTAGTCAACCATGTCAATTATTTACATTTCATGATTGTAACATAGTTGAGTACTAATTTTCCTTAATTTTCAATCCTTTTATTTTTATAGTATTATTTTTTAATCATTTAACTGCACCGATGTCACATGTCTGGTACTCTTTGCTTGCCAGAAAAGGCAGCATATGAAGTGATCAAATATGTGATGAGTAAACCATTTACAATACTATCAAGATGTAAAGCATGTGTAACATAGTTAATCGAAATTCTGCTCACATACGTTTTGCACCTCGCAAAAAGAGATGGTGTGAACCTAGAATGAAACTGTTTACACATACAACCATGCTTTTAACCTTCAATCATGACAACAACATAGACTTCGTTACATAGTACACACAAGTTGTATTGGTCAGACCATTTCATCAACAACGAGGGGTGCAAAATTTTGCTAAAATTGAGATCGTAGCTTAGATGTATGTCGTGTATTAAAAAGAAATAGAATTGTTCCATGCGTCTGGTCAGAAACATGCGATATTTTGATTCTCATTGTATTATAATGCAGCATTTTCTCAAAGAAAACTGAACGACATGCATCTATCCCGAGCCAAAAACACATTTTTGCAGACCTTTCTTTCTTCTTTTCTTTCTTTCTTTCTTTCTTTCTTTCTTTCTTTCTTTCTTTCTTTCTTTCTTTCTTTCTTTCTTTCTTTCTTTCTTTCTTTCTTTCTTTCTTTCGTTCGTTCGTTCGTTCGTTCGTTCGTTCTTTCTTCCTTTCTTTCTTTCTTTCTTTCCTTCATTCATTCTTTTTGGGCAAAATGTGTATGAGCCAAACAGGGCGTCCACTCTTGCTGATTTGCATTTGTACAGGCCATCGTTTCACACCACCGATAAATTTCGCAAGCATGTCATCATTATGTGTACGCTCTCAGCACATTTGACTATACAATAAATTTGCTAGCTTTACCTTCCCAATGACATAACTCATGAAACCGTTTGACAAATGCCCATATACAGAGTATACGTATACTCCCATCCTGCATGAGATGAATGTTTTCATACGGTAGTAACTTTGTTACTTAATGCACATGTATTGTGATATTAAATAAAACCGATTACTGTTCGCCAATCAGTACGTGATTCCGTGTTTATGGCAATAAACTCGTTTATTTTTACCAGTGTACACGTTTGAGTCACTTGGCATGGAAATCAACATAAAAAAATATAATGAATTGGTTTTGTATGGTTATTTACTTCAACAAGTAATCCAAAAATATGCAAATTTACGGTTGCCATTATTATTATTATTATTATTATTATTATTATTATTATTATTATTATTATTATTATTATTATTATTATTATTATTATTATTATTATTATTATTATTATTATTATTATTATTATATCTCGTTCATACTAACCATAATTGCTTGGTGAACGGCCATGATACCAAGATCGAGCAAATAGTCAAAACTGGTATTAGAGAGTACACTATTATACATGTTGCATTAATGATAATATTTATGGTAAATATTTGACTTTGATCCCTGAACTTAACTCCGTACACAAGCTAACAAGCGTACAAGTACACAATCAAATAAGCTTAAAGCCAGTCATGTAAGCCGAAGTTGATGCTGATTCATGGAAATCCTGGTGACAAAATTACCAGTGTCAAGGACCATGAGGATAAGTCCTTCTCAGGTAGTGTTTGTGTGGAAAAGTAACCTTTCGTTGGAAAAAAATAGGGTTGTTAACAGAGTGTCCTAAAATAAAAGTTAGAATATTTACCCCAACATGTCACGTCATTTGGAAAAAAAAATGCATTTACTATTTGTTGCAGAAACAATGTGTGCATGATGCACCGAAACGTGACCGCGAATTTCACTGGCATAAGTCCCAGAACTCTGGTTTGTTGGTTGATCACTTAAGGATAGACAAGGCACCAATAACCTTTGCATGGCGGATTTTGAGAATTTAACGGTTCTTCCAAAATGATTATCCTTTCTGTAAGTTGTCAAAATTTCAAGGTTTTAATTGTTTTCTTTTCTACACAATAAAGTCCACCAAGCATGTTTTAAGCTACATTTCTGCATGTGATTAAAGTGCATGCTCTTATATGCATCTATCATCGGGCAAAATATTATATCAATTATTGGTATCATATCAACGAGTTTGTACAGCATTTATGATTTTTACATGTTAAAGGAATTTAAGGAACGAAATTAAACATAATTGAGGTGGCTGTGTATGATCAAACTTGCGTCCATATTGGACATCACTTTTTTAATTCTACTGAAAATCATTTAACTTAACAGCTGATTATTTTTAACTGATTTTGCTTTATGGGAATTTTCTTGGGGTTGAAACCCTAGCAGGAGACAAAAATATTAAAAGATATGTCACTCCAAAGAATGCACATGAAGGTCTACACGGAAACCCACCCACATGCAAATGCCAAACTACAGCTAACACCATGTGTTCTGCCCAGAATCTCGTCAGAAAAATTACAATACATCATAAAAACCACGTTTGTTTCAACAGGTACATATAAATTTACACCATACAGCTGTGACGCATGGCTTTGCTTTTTCGTACTCTGTCTGCAAAGTGGCTTTGCATACTGCTATTTGTTTGGTCGATCCGTCATGTATAGTGTGTGTGTGAGCGATCTGTTGCGTTACCTCTGCACCCCAGTCACAAAGTTTCGGTTTTGTGTCGCGATCGGTTTATTGCAGATCTTCATTTGTAAAGCAACACTTATCACATATCTCCACAGAATAAAATTATATATTAGGCTCTATTATATGAATGGCAAAACCCGGGAAAAACATGACAGTGTGTATGGTCTTCTTTAGTACGAGAAAGGCCCAAATTTGCAGAACCACTGAAATAGGCTTGGCATATAATTAACACTCCTGACAACCTTACATACCTGCACCCATGCCAAAGCAAGGAAGACCAGGGAGCTGCCATGGCAACTCCCTGGGAAGACTGAACTCTTCACAAAACCAGCAAAGCTTAGAATTTTCTCACCTCCAGCTGACTGGAGAGGGCATCGCGGGGGTGGACACTAGTGGGCACAGGGTAATGCACGTCAAAAGTACCAATTTTCAGAGTAAATTTGAGGTCAATTATAGCAACATTAACATAAATTGTAAAACATTCTGATTAGTATGACTGTCAATATCGGTAATGTACCAGGCATTTTCAATTTAAAGATGTTAGAATTTTTTCACAGGCAAAATTAATGAGACCCTCATACAGTATCTGTGTACTGGCCACCACAGTCCAAACATGCGTAGGTGTCAATTGGTTTCTGACACCTGTGGGGTTAATCACCAGAGTAGTTTGTGAAACCTTTAAACTGAGTATATTTGGCAGCATGTGCTCATGGCGCCACAGCATATTGCTCTGTGGGATATAACCATTCATACAATGTGGTGTTTAAAGGGCAAAGCGCCAGTTTCAGTTATGACAGACACTTCAGCGTTGAGGCAAGCTTTACTGCCCTAAAGTAGTCTTAACCTATTGTTATAAGGGTAACATTTTATGAAAGGTTTCATTAATAGTTTAGAGGCCATTTTCCTTCCATACTTAAAGTTGTTCAACTGAGATATTCATTTACTTTTACCATGTAAACCTTCCTCTGTGGCAAGTGCCTATGTTAAAACTATACATTCAAGTAGTCTTACCCAGTAAAGGGGCCTTCTCTAGGCATTGGAGGTCAGAAAATCACTGGGTACCGTGACCCCCCCCCCCCCTGATGGGGAATGTCCTGAATTGCTCCATCCCTTTTCTAATTCCGTCTTGAGGGAATTGGAAAGTTTCTTGCCTGCAAAACAGACTTACTTTGCCTTATTGTTAAATGGCGATTAAAGTGCGTGTCGAACTGTCAGATCAATTATGTGAGCAAACACAGTTCGTCTTGGCAGGCAAGAAACAATTACCCATTCGTCCAAACTATAACATCATCACCTTGGCTATGGTGTACTATGAGCCTCGGTGTATGATCTAGGAAACAAATAAAGTTGGTTATTCATATGTGGCAATGCACAGTATTATCACTGATACAACGTTGAAACTAATAAATTCTCAACACAAATAAGGCGTTCCGTGTTTTTTTTCACTTTTTAAAATTCTAGTATATGGTGGGAGTGATGTTTGTTTATCAGTAACCGGACTCTTGTCAAAGTGTTCACCTCGTCATGATCATGATCTATGAAGACCGCTCATCTTGCATGGTGTATGCAGCATGAAAAGTGCATACAAAACGACATCTCTCTCTTTCTCTTCGTCTGTCTGTATTTGATATGATTTACTTCTCTAAAAGGGGCGGGGGATAAAAAAGAGGATTTATAAAGTAGTTGGACGCTAATTCAAATTCTTCTCCTTGTGTAAATAGAAAGTAACAAACACGTGTGACTGTACGTGGAATAACACGAAAAAAAAAGGCAATATACATATTTTTGAACAAATAGAACAGGGCTGGGACTGCCATATACATGTATATTGAGACTAAGATACTCTTTGTCTGTCTGTCTGTCTGTCTGTCTGTCTGTCTGTCAAGCAGTCCCACTACTGATTTTCACAAAATACAAAATGTCAAAAGCAAAGAAACAAAGCAAGACATATTGTTCTCAGTATCGAGCTAGGCAGCAGTTAACTTGTCATTTTCAGAGAAAGATTTGAAAGAGAATGGCATCCAAGTCAAGGTCCAACTTGTCTAGAATGGCAATTATATATTTTTTTAAATAAAGAAAAACAAACAAACAAACTTCAGCGCCCTCTCCCCCTACGTACTGTATGCTTGGTCGTCAACTTCTTTTCTTTCATGCACATTGCTATCCGCTTGCTTCATTTTATGTTTTCTTCCCTGATCAGGTTTTTTTGGGGGGGGGATGTTTTGTTTTTTTTTCTTTTGCCGGTATGATCACAAGCAGTCATTAACAAAGAAATGTTGCTCTTTTATCCAAAATTAGTCTGCAACTCCTGTCCATCGAGCACTCTTTTTACCGAAGTAAGCTGTGATACTGCACACACATCTTGTTCAAACAGCGCCATTTGCAAAACAATGTTGCTAGTGTCGAAGTGATAGCACCTTCGGGTCACGTGACTGATCCGCTTTCGAGTCCATTTTGAAAGCTGTCGTCGTCGCGTGTGACACCATAGTAACAGGCTTGCATTTATGGCTGCCCTTGATGTCAATCGGGTAAAAAACTGTTTTTAGGCCAATAAAAATATTATTGTATGTTGGAATATATACATCATATTTTTCCATTGACAGGCCTTCGAAAAATTGCAACCAAAACTGACCACAGTTGTAGAGCAATATTGTCATTATGGCCAACAATGTAGGCGAAAATGGCCGCAAATCTTTCAACGCCAATTTCTCAAAATGATTTTTTTAGTTTATCAATCAATTTTGTAGACAGCGTTGATTAAAGAGCTAATTGGTCTATCTGCTTTACATAATGGTCTTTTGAAAGATAAATATGTTATCTAGGAATCGTTTTTTCTTGTTTTGTTTTTCCGTCAGATGTTTCCTTCCGAGACATGCGTAGCTCATAACATGAATTAATTGTTGATGTTTAGAATGATGATGAAAGCATTCGATCATTTTGTAATTATGTATTTTATTTGTTAACAAACTTTTATATTACACATGTAAATCACTTTCCAATCGATTAGATTTTTAAAAAATGCAAACAAAATGTGCAATATGATACCCTCTTGTAAACTGTATTATAAAATCCTTAAAAATAATCATAACGATATGAAACTTGTTTCTGATAAATCTATGTATCTGTACAATAAATAAAATGTATGGTTTTGTGGGTGAAATATGAAACATTGTTCATCTATTCAACATCAAAGTGGCTGGATTGTTGCGCGCGGCTACGCCACCTTAATCGCCAGCTGCTTGATGTATGTTATATGTTCAGATAGTGATTCCGGTGACCCTAACTTTCTGCTGTCCAGCATTGCCAAATAGGAACTAGTAGTGTGCTTGTCTTGAAATCTGATTTGGAAAGCCGGTATCAATATGTCATAAGACCGCATTTTTCACTAGTCAGCTGGCTGAAAGCATAACCCTCAAGTAGAAGTTGGAATCTGGTCTTAAACTACTTGTCAGGCAAAACAGTCTTTCTTGTGTGGACCGATTCCATGCCTCTGCTAATGACTGAAGCTGCTTCAAAAATCCATCGCAGGATGTCTTATCATCATAAAATGTTCGACTTGGCAAGGGAATATCATATAGTTGCCTGGTACCATCCCCTCTTACTGAAGATCTTTGAGGTGTAGTGAAGAAATGTACGTTTGGAGTTGGCAGTGATGTTTCTTGACACTGGGTATCGCTCCTTAGTGAAGACTTGTGAGATGCTGTGAAATGTATGTGGAGGCATTTTCTGAGATGATGGTGCACTCTATCTATCTATAACCTTCAGAACTGGGATCTCTATAACCTTCAGAACTGGGATCTCTTGGTCTATTATGCCGAGGCCTGGCAGAAGTTAATGCTGGCTCAAATGGTTGGAATCTAGAATCTGAGCTGAATGCTGTCTTTTATGTTTGTGATTCCCCACTGGTACTGCATTGGTTTCTTGACATTATTCTGGTCTCCATAGCCTTCATCTGTGCGTCTACTGCTGTAAACATAGCCTCATCCATTTTTTCTCTAGAACTCTGCAGCCATTTTATCAGACTGGGCTGCCTTTTCTTAGCCTCAGCAGCAGCTGACTGTGCAACTTGCTACTTTTGCCTCAATTGTGTAATTTCATCTGCTAGGACCATTTCTGGAGTAACCCCATTAGCTGCCCGGGCTGCCGAAGGTTGTCTGTCTACAGCTTGGCTATTTTTGTCTTTCCTTGGACCCATAATTGTATTCAAATGTCTGTAATTGAAATGAAAGCAACAGACTTACACAAAAACGCAGTATGGTAGGTAGTTGCCTTGCCAGCCATACCAATGCTTCTTGTTAAACGTCAGTATATAAAGCTTCTTAGAGCACTATTATTTACATAATATCCACCATCATCAGGTAACATGTATTTAGAAGCAGCAATTTGTTCATTTCACTTATCATTGCAATAAATATTTCCAGGTTCACCAGCTCCACATGTGTCACGTAAAATGCCATCAGCTGCAGGCCGTGAGGGATCTATTGGATATCATTGAAAGCTCAGAGTCAATGTGGTGAACATATTTATTTAGTCTGTTTAAGTGGGTGGTGTTCTTCTCTGTTATAAAATTGTATGTGACAATCAGTCCCACACATGACAAAATGACAGATACCTGGCTGCTAAACACACTGAAATCTCCCCACAAAGAGACCCTCATAGTTTAAACTGTGTTTAATAAAGTGTGCAGCATGCCTCACGTCCAACTAGGTGAGCGTGGCACATCGCACCCTATCCTAGCATTCTGCATGCCTAGCTAGATGATCAAGGCAAGTGGCAAAAAACCTTGATATGGTCTGCGATAATTTTGTATATTCGGTTGGACATTCAGCTGAATAATCAAACGCTAATAACTATTAATTGCCAGGGAACATCTAAAATATATTTATATTCAATAAACAAGCTGTCATCCGTAAGATGCAACAATGGCAAAACAATCCAGCCAATAGCAAAGTTGCAGTATTCAGGCTTTCACAGCATCAATGGTAACTACCACGAAATGTGAATAGTATTGAATACATTCAGTTGAGTACATTAGATACCATAAAATTGGTCGGGAAAAGTGATATGAAAAAAATTCTGCACCAAATATAAAAGAATTATCCAGAAAATTGCTTTCCTTTTTGTAAATGTTCAACCTCTTACTTTTGCTCATATATATGATATATACTTGAAAAGGAACAAAGGAAAAAGCTACAGAAGGGTACAGATGGACCAGAAGTATTACTTATAGTGTAGAGATGACAATGGATTTAAATATTTTGAATGTCTATCGTCGCTCTCAAATTTTGTCAAAAACATTTTAAACATTTTGGGTTATGATAACAATTTTTTTTTTGCATTTTTTCTTATTCATGTTATAAGTTGCAAATATTTATATAACCCTGCAAAACTCAGCATGATTCCAATTTATAAAACATATTGATATCTTCATACAGAATATTTTTGAATTCAATTTTGTATTCAATAATGATTTTGGCTTGAACAACTCAAATCGACCCCTGTTTTATATATATATATATACTATATATATACATATATGCATGTATATATGTGTGTGTATGTATGTATACACACATGAACACAACTGACTTATTTTTTTGCTTATCTACTTCACTTCATAACGTCACCTGTCGTAAAATATGTGCTCTTTTGTCTAGTATAAGGCAGTGGTGTCTCTTATTCAAAAGCCCTATCCCAGATCGTCTGAAACTTTATGGAAACATAGGTTATCTGTGTCATCACACACTTCCGGATAAATGATGACATTTTATTTATTTGTAAATATTTTATGCTGTTTTTTCGGATTTTAAAGAAATATCTTTTTCTCTGAAAGCATACAGCTAATTGCTTCAAAACTTCTCTGGGGCATTTTGCAGTATTGCTAGATACTCCTGTTGTTTGCAAGGCGGCTGTTGATTTTCCTCTAATTTTTTAAGATTTTTTTTTTGCGTTTTAGGTATTCCAGACTTCTTTGTTAGAATAAAGTACAGAGATATGTTCAAAAATCGTAGCAATTAAGTCTGAATGGCCCACTTTGTTACGTTAGAAAATTTAGTAAGGATAGTGCAATTATTTACATTTATTAAGATTTGGAAAGTGTTGGTGATCGTAACAGCAGAATTTCAGAAATCACAATGCTCACCGAGACAACCTGGCACCACAAAAAGACAGTGCCACTGAAGTTTTGCACTTGATGTTTGATTAGTGACCTTGACCCTTTTCTTCCGTATTAGGCCGTCATCTTGAAAAAAAGTTGTTTCTTTAATAATCGGAAAAAATAATCAACCGATTTGAAATGTGTTTGGTGCAAAGCTGAACTCTGGCCACCCATTGGCCATACGTTTACCTTTTTTTGTATAGTTTAAAGATCAAAGTAGTATGGTTGTTTAAAAAAGATGCATTCTTTAACCTCATAAAAGTTTGTACGTGCGAAATTTCAGATTTGGCTTAGATCTGTTGGTTGTTATTTCAGTACGAACACACTTCTGTATTGGAGTTACGCATATGATACTTGGTTAGCGACCTTGACCTATATTGTCATGATCAGAGAATTTTTAAGTTCTACTTTTTTCACAATATTTTTAACGTCCGAACTCTGAGCTGCTAATTACCTTCACAATAATATTGCACGGGTAAAATGCACTTGTAATATATTTTTCTATTGTGTATTCGATTTGTTTGGCTCCTCAATAGGTCAGTATTGACCATTACTTTTTAATAAAATCTTTATTTCGTAGCGACATGGGCTTGCATGCTTTAACTGTTGAAGTTTCCGCTTCTGGAAGAATGGCAGACCCACGCGCTGCAATAATTGTGTTAACAAAAAATCAGTCAAAACAAAATCTGGCCTTCTTATCAGTGTGGGGTTGTATCATGATACACTGGACGGTTTGAAATTATATGCAGACATTTCATAGCCCAGCTTACGCCTAGGCTGTCTTTGAATGAGAATATCTGTAAGCATTTCCAATACCATCAATTTTTATGTTTAATATTAAAAATGTACACCTTCACTTGTGGCCAGTTTTTCTTTATTCAATTTAGTTATTTATTGCATAACAATGTACACACTGACACTACAAAATGGTTAAGCCATACTTATCTACTGAAATGAGCAGGATTTACCCCTTGTGCCCCTCAGTGCACAGACTGCACACACACACACGATTTGGTGGCTTGATTTGTCTCTTCCTTTTTCTTTTCTTGTTTGGAGATGGAGTGGTAAAGTCATAGGGGAAGTAACACACACACACACACACACACACACACACACTGTGGTCCCTGCTCTGTATGTTGTCACATTTTTTTCCTAAACGGTTGGCCACATATAGCATGTTCCATTTTATATGTGTACGCCTTATTCTAGACGCAAGTGGACATACAATGTATATTATGGCAGATGATCTTAAATCAGCTCTCTGTCTCACTGTCTCTCTGTCTCTCTGTCTGTCTGTCTCTCTCTCTCTCTCTCTCTCTCTCTCTCTCTCTCTCTCTCTCTCTCTCTCTCTATATATATATATATATATATATATATATATATATATATATACATATAATATAATAGGAATCGATAGAGTTGTTCAGGCCACAATCATGCACTGAATGAATATCAATATATTTTATAATTTGAATACATGCTGAGTTTAGCAGAGTTATATAAATATTTGCAACTTATCACATGAATGAAAAAAAAAAATTAAAAGGATATTGTCATCATAACTCATTATGTTTAAGATGTTTTCGACAAAATTTGAGAGCAACAATAGATATTTAAAATCTATTTTAATCCATTGTCATTTTTGTCCTGTCACTGATAATTCTAGTCCATGTGACAAGCACATTTCTCCTAGAATATCCCAAGACAGACCGAAGATGAACAAATATGGAAGACAATTGCTAAATTTATATAAATCTGCAAACTTGACTATATGTAATGGTCGGTTTAGCGTAGATAAGGGTAAAGGGAAGTTCACTCGTTTTACCCCTAGTGTACGAAGTGTTGCTGACTACCTCATATCTAGTCGTTCATGATTAACTATATATCTTATTTTGAGATGGACCTGCTTAGAGTAGAATCTGATCACTGTTTTTAATTTGAAATTTGAACCTAAATGTAGGCCTCCAGTACAGAAATCTGAGATTGAAGGTCATACATTGTAGGTTCTCTTATTATAAATGGGATTCTACATGTATATTTAAGTACTACGAAGAATTGACCACCAATGTCCTTTTAAGAAATAAGTGGCGTATTTCCTCAGTATGCTTTCCCCTTAAAATAAAGTGGAAGAAGTCTGTGCTGGATTTTAAAGATTTCTGGGAAATGTTATTAAAATGCTTTCCAGGAACGCAATTTGCACTCCAAAACAAACTTAACATCAAATCGTTGGTTTGACATTGAATGTAAGGCTGTAAAAGCTCAAGAACATAATTTTGTAAAATGTAATAACTTTCTGACAAAAATAACCACCCAGAATTTAACCAGTTATAAAAAGAATATAAACAAGTGGTGCAGAGAAAACGTAGGCAGTAGATGTACATAGTAAGGCTTGAGCTCGAAACCTTGCGTTTCAGCAACCCTAGCGACTATTGGCGTTTTCTGAAAGGTTTATCAAACAAGTAAGCTAGCAAGGAAATAGATTTTTAAAACATGTTATCATTTTTTTTCAGAGTCTACACCCCCACCTGCCACATAGTACTTTCATTTACATTTTATGGTGACATCAAATTCAACAGATGACAACACCATATATTCAAGGAATTTAAACAAATATATACAAGGAAATTGCATACACAAGTTCAACAGCTGACAACAGAATATATTCAAGGATTGTAAATAAATATATACAAGGAAATTGCACAAGTGTACAAGGAACCACAAAGACCTAATTTATCCATCATGTTATCACTATCTCACATCACATCCTTGTGTGTGCCATACATAAGCAAACTGCAAAACGTGTACAAGGAAACATATAGACCTAAGTTGTCCATCATATTATCACTATCTCACATCACATCCTTGTGCATATGATACACAAAATCTCTCATCATTAGTTATCTATCATTTTTTTACTATCTCATATCACATTCATATGTATGTAATATGTAAATTTAAATGAAAATAAAGACATTCATATATGCAATGATTTAGAACTACAAAACTACACATTAGGGCATGCACTTTAATCACATGCAGAAATGTAGCTCAAACATGCTTGCTGGACTTTATTGTGTAGAAAAGAAAACTCTGCCGCAACGAGCTCAATTACGTATTACAATGAAAACTATTAAATAGCAATATTTACAAGTGATCAACCACCAAACCGTAGTTCTGGGACTTATGCCACTGAAATTCACGTACACGTTTCGGTGCATCATGCACGCACTGTTCCAGCAACAAATAATAAATGCATTTTTTTTTCATATGACATGGCATGTTCGGATAAATATTATGACTTTTATGTCAAGACACTCTATTAAGGACCCAGTTTTTTCCAACGAAAGATTACTTTTCCACGCTAACACTACCTAAGAAGGACTTGTCCTCTTGGTCCTTGGCACTGGTAATTTTGTCACCAGAATTTCCATGAATCAGCATCAATTTCCTCAGACATAACTGGCATTAAGTTTATTTGTTTGTTTACTTGTATGCTTGTTAGCTTGTGTGCAGAGTTTAGTTTAAGGATCAAAATCTCATATTTACCGTAAATATGATCATCAATGCAACATGTATAAAAGTGTGCTTTCTAATACCAGTTTTACCTGTTCGCTCGATCTTGGTATCATGGCCGTCCGCTAAGCAGTTCTGGTTAGTATTGGTGACATGTGATAATAATGATAATGATAATGATAATGATAATGATAATGATAATAATAATAACAATAATAATAATAATAATAATAATAATAATAATAATAATAATAATAATAATAATAGATTTGAAAAACTACCCCATTACAACAGGGGCACCAATAAAACGGGGTTATTTGGTGCGTCCATACATTTCCTTTAAATCCATTTGTAAAAATACAATTATAAACGATGAAAGTTAAAGTGTTCAGTAGATGAATTTCGTTAGCTCACATAAACGATGTATATACATGCATAATATAATAATGTAACCCTCATCTTGAAAAAAAAAAAAGCTTGCACCTAAAATTCTGAAAAACACAAATTACTTCTTTTACCAAGTTCTGACATTTTCGATCAAGAAAGGAAAACAGTAAAACAAGAAAACGCTAATACGAAAAGACGAAAATGCGAGTGCGAAAACACGACATAATTTCTGTCGTATTTTCGCGGCTGTGTTTTCGCATTTTCGTCATCGTGGTTTTTACTATAGTGTTCTCGCATTCGTGTTTACTTGTTTTCGACCAAGGAGAGAAAACAGTAAAACAAGAAAACGAGAAAACTCTAATACGAAAACACAAAAATGCGAGTGGGAAAACACGACATATTTTATGTCGTATTTTCGCGGTTGTGATTTCGCATTTTCGCCTTCGTGTTTTACATTTAGTGTTTCCGCATTCGTAGTTTCTTGTTTTCACTTTTCTGATTTCTTATTTTGTTGTTTTTGCCTTCGCATTTTTATGGAGAGAGAAAAAAAATAGTTGGCACTTTTGTGCCACCATATATCATGTATAATAATCATCAGTTGCCGCTTTAGGTAAAGATTGCAGTGGGTAGAAAAATTAAGGAAAGAAAATAGAAAAATAAGAAATGCTCTGGAGGAAATCTGTACGCCTTGGAAATCGATAAAATGTATAATGTTCTATGATAACCAAATCTTTTGAATTGAAATTGCTCCCTCATGATCCCTAGTGGGGAACATCAAGATCATCTAAGTGTGTCTAATTAGCACAATGTGAAATTTTACCACTTTCATTTTTCATCTCATACGAAGAAAAAAGTGACATCGATAGTTTACCACTGTAGGAGCACCAATATATTTATATATATATATATATATATATATATATATATATATATATATATATATATATATATATATATATATATATATATATATACACATATATATATATATATATACATATATATATATATCTGTGTCTGTGTGTGTTTGTGTGTGTGTGTAGGGAGAGAGAGAGAGAGAGAGAGAGAGAGAGAGAGAGAGAGAGAGAGAGAGAGAGAGAGAGAGAGAGAGAGAGAGAGAGAGAGAGAGAGAGAGAGAGAGAGAGAGAGAGAGAGAGAGAGAGAGAGAGAGAGAGAGAGTGAGTATCACTGAATGACTGAAAACTGAGAGCACCTGTTAAAAACAGGTCTCATCATACGGTGCCCCAACACGGTTATGGAAAAAGAAAGCTAGCTTTCTTCCTCCATGGTTACAGGAATGAAAATATGCAGGCGGGAAAAATTACTGTGATGCATGACTAATCCACAGGCTTATATTGTTTCACAAAGTTGTCAAAACAGTCGTTGTGTACTGGAAGATTGTCATTATGTTTTGAGCTCGGTGCGCTACCCAAAATGCGTCGCCTTCCTGAGATGAAGGGCAGGGCCAGAGGCTTCCATACAGGGAGGCACCATGTCTCTGACTACACGACATAACATGTATTCAACAACTTATAAAACTAGCAGAATTGTGATAGTCCACACAGTTATTTGGGCCTTAGAGAACTGTTCAGCATCAACAGTAAAAGATTCTTCCTTTTTTGTATTGAGAACATAAGCTATTACACAGGTGTGGGGAATTTTTTCTCATCTACAAGGCCCATGAAAGCCTTTCGAAGCAGACAGTCAATTGTACTATAGACAGTAAGTTGCCTAGGAGATAGGTTGTGACTGTGCAAGCTAATCTATTATGCATGCGAAATGGTTGCGTAACAGCGAGGAGGAAGATAATAGCAAGCCGATTGTACATGTTGTGGTGGGGACAGGGGTATTTTGGAACGCCTGCAAGGTTTTCAATGAAGCTGGCATAAATTGACATTCCCAAACTTTTGTCTGCACTACAAAGTAATTGTCCATGCCACAAAATCCATATATTGAACTGGCAATGGTAGCTCTATCTAGAATAATTTTGAAGATATGGAAGATTTTCATATTTCGCAAAATTATCAAATGACGAATCATCTTTTTTCCGCAATTTGTATTTTTACAGATAAAATATCGAATTATTTCTGATATCCCTATTCTGAGAGAAAAAGTTTTTTGCTCGCAAAAAAGTAATGAGTTCTTCGAGTGGGTTGATTCACTCAAAATATCTAAATTGAGGGTCAGAGGTCCCAAAATTGGTTGCCAAGCACTTTTCGGAGCAAATATGAGCATTGCACTTCCAGAACAATTGACTTTTTTTTTAAATAGCAAAAAAAAACAGGTAGATAGAAAGAAAGTAACTCACGAGGATAATCAATTACTTTACACCAAATCTTTACACTATTAAAGAATTCAGTCTGCAGTGATAGACGGACACGCATATATATATATATATATATATATATATATATATATATATATACTGATTGTATGATTGTTGCCCACTGACAGGCCACCAGCCACACAAATGGCCTGACATAGAGCTAAGCAGGCAAACATACAAAAAAGGTGTCTGCTGAATATAACAGTACAAGACCACCCCTTACGCCAACCTAAAATGGTCACATGCATCAGGTGGTCTTAAATTGCAGGTAAATTTGCATACAAGTTAGACTGTTGTGCCATCAGAAATATGGTTCATATATATATATATATGTATATAGACAGACAAACAGACAGACAGACAGATAGGCAGATAGATAGATAGAGGGATGGACGGACGGACGGACGGACAGACAGAGAGATAGATAGATAGATAGATAGATGATAGATAGATAGATAGATAGATAGATAGATAGATAGATAGATAGATAGATAGATAGATAGATAGATAGATAGATAGATAGATAGATAGATAGATAGATAGATAGATAGATAGATAGATAGATAGATTACAAAAATAGATAATAATTTAAAAAGAGACCAGGTGATTATGTCGATTGGTTGAAATATACCTGACGGAAAAGATTTGTGTAAAGTTCTGTCACACCTTTTTCATAGAATATGGTAGGGGTGCTCAATCATTCTAGGGGCCCTATGTTCGAAAATACATATATAAGATCATCAGTATAGTGTCAACACAAAAGACAACTCATCCCAGCCAAATATTTTCAATTGGAACAAAATTTTTATTTCATCGGCGTATCTTGGGAAATATATTGTGTTTCAATGATACTACGAAAAGACGAAGAAGTTGTATATACGTGATGCACAGACAACAGTTAAATGCATGTATAGACAAGTTAATATAATATAATATATATATATATATATATATATATATATATATATATATATATATATATATATATATATATATAATAAGAACAAGCATTCCCAGCATAATACTCCAGCCTGAGCAGTGAGATTAAAGCACCAGAATGTGATCTCGTGATATACTAAACGTATTTGTGCATACACTTGTGCCTTCATCTGATATCTATATTTAACGAAATGCTAAACCCAAAGTTGGAAAACGTTGCCATGATTAAGAATATCTCCCTTTTTGGTAGAACATACGTTGTCTATTCATGTCAAAACGTAGAAACTCCATTACGTATTCAGATGGAATAATGATTCAAAACTGTTGAATTTTTGTACAAGATGTCATGTTTTTCTAACAATTTAACACAATATGTTATTTCATGTGATAAATATATGTTCAAGAGACTGTTTTTTTAAGTGCGCATCCAGAGTTATAATGCTTATGAAGGCCACTGTGCAGATATCTGACAGAAGTCACTTGCATACCATTTACATCACTTTAAATCAGTTCATTAGTTCAGTGCAAAAGAAAAAGTCTTTGTTTCATATCCAATAATGAACGTTGTCCTCCATAAATAGGTACAAAGCCCTTGCAGTATAAGAGTCAGCCCAGCAGTTTTATGTAGTTTATCGGTTATTCCCATTTTTTCTTAAACCAGGTTGGAAACAACACCACAAAGGGGCATTGTAAACTAATATGATATGATATATGATATGATATGATATGATATGATATGATATGATATGATATGATATGATATGATATGATACGATATGATATGATATGACATGGACCAAAAGACACAAATACAATAATATATAGGCGATACATCGTCAGCATGGTCAGGTAGTTGCTTAAGAAGTAGCAGCATCTTACTCTCGTATCTGCTGCATTGTTCAACAGGGAACAACTATATTGTGTGGTTCCATTTTCAACTGTATGATGTATTGGGGACAGCGATAAACTGCTGAATTTAGCAAACTGCTGCCTATTTCTGCAACATTTGGTAAATTACAGTTGATTACTGTAATTTTTATTAACAATGGGCCACCGATGTTACGCCAAGTCCTGTAAAGTCTGCAAAAATTGAAGTACTAGTTTCTAGGATGCATTAGCAACGTATGTCAAGTACACACGTCAGCCAGTTATCTATACTCTGTCGAAAATACGCATGTCGCATCTCCTACGTTCGTAAGAGAGGACCCTGTCCGTTTATAAAGGAACTGGGAGCTCTGTGTTTCATGGGATAAACTATGTACATTTATATATTTTAAGTTTCAAACTGAACTTTACCATATTTAAGAAGTAGTGTTACATTCTACGAGAAAGAATGTCCAGTGTATATCGTTTGATTTCGAAAGTGCAACTGGTGTATTTAATGTAGTCAAAGATACCCCCTTCCCCCATTCATGGACCACACACACACACACACACACACACACACACACAAAGAGGAAGAACCTTGGAGATGAATGAATGCGTACCCGTTGAATATTGCCCCCAGAACGCTATGTAGCAGTGTTTTTATGCCACTGATTTTTTATACATTTTCTTTCCAGGTAAGAAGACACCAATCATCAAAACTGACATTTCAGTATGGTGAAATAATATTACTATTTTCGAATTTCTTTTCACCCTTTGCGTTAATACTTAAGACGGTCTAGAATTAATTGCATCAAGCTGCCACGCACAGACAGATCAAAGCTAATCGCAAATACCGCAGATCATCACTCGCGGCCGTTACAAATTTACAACACTGAAATCTTCGAAGATGTTTCAAGCCTAGATTGAATAATCGGGTAAAAGGACACCCGATTTTAACCTGAAACAGGAGGTCTGAAAGATGTACTAGTTTAACGGAAAGATCAATTTTCTGTACCGCCACATGGAGTATGTTTGAATTTTTTACGTCCATCCGTCCGTCAGTCACACTAACCTTGTGTCCGTAGCTGGTCTCGCGTCTTCCGTAAGATTAAATTTAAATGTTGCATGGTTGCTGGGCGTAATGAAGACCATGTATATTGCATGGCCTTGGTGCTGGTCACATTACTTGATTTTTAATGACTTTTATTAAATTACAAAATAATGTCTCGTGTGTTCAGTGCCAGCATTTATACCTGTGCGCAACTTGCATCCACAACTAGTGTCACCTTATTCATAGGTGTCAATTCTCCAGTTTTGGAAGGGAACCTCCCGATTTAAGGTGCCACTCCAAATCTCTCGATTGGGTTGTTCATTATAGAATTTTTCTGCAGATTTTTTGAAATAAAGTGTTCCAGGGGAAAAAAGAACCAAACAAACAATACAAAACAAACAAACAAACAAAAAAAAACCCGCTACCTTAAAGGCGTTGAACCTGAGGGTTTCTTCAGCTCTTTTCTCAGCTTCATGGTACTGTTTCTCATACCGCCTGGGTGCTATTAAGTACCAGTATAGATTTACATGTATATCCGGGCTGTTCACTCACGGCTGTCCAAGGTCAGTAAACGTTTGACAGCCGAACTTCGACAAGATCGTGCTTATCCTCAACCCCCCCCCCCCAAAAAAAATAAAAAATAAGAAAGCTGACAGGTTTGAATCCTTTGTCAAATTAATTCCAAACTTTGCATGGTTGTTGGCCATAATGAGGACCAATGCATATTGTATGACCTTGGTGCTGCACAAATTACCTGATTTTTAATGATTGTTAGTAACTTAGATAATGATATGTAACGTATTCCTGTCAGCATTGATACTTGTGAGCATAAAGATATTGTATTACCAAAAGTTGCTAATGAGTTCTGCTTCGAACTTGGTAGGAATGGACTCCAGGTAGGTCTCAAATCCGAGTGTTTCATTCCTAACCCTCGGCTCTTTAAAGGTGCCGGGGGGGGGGGGGTGATTATTGCGACAGCCTTGGTCTGAGCGTTCGTCCATGTATCTGTAAATTTCATGCGTACAATATTTCAAGAACCGGGTGGGCTGCATGTAGGATCACTAAACTCTTACAACTGATCACCATTGTAAAAACCCACGTCAATTTCGAAAAACAATGACCTTGATCAAATTTCAAGTACACCAGGGTCGACTGTGTCCGAATTGCTTGCACGCAATGTCTCGAAAGCCAGATTATAAGTTAGGATCATGAAACTTTTTAACAGTTGATCACCCTTGTTAGAGTCTATGTCTAGTAAGGAAGACAACATGACATTGACCCAATTACAAGGTTACTAGATCAATTCTCTTTTTAATTTCTGGGGTGTGATTTATCGACACACGGATAAGCTAGTATCAGTAGGCCTAAGCTTTTGCACTTGAGTACTCTTATAAAAGTCTGTGTTGAGTTCAGACAACAATGATGTTGACCTCGTTTCAAGGTCAACAGGGTCAATTCTCTTAAAATGTCTTCGGTGCAATATTGGAAGAACCGGATAAGCTATTATTAAAAATAGTAGTAGGCCTATTATAGCTGACGGAACCTTTATAGTTGATCACCCCGATTACAGACTACATCAAGTTCCAAGGGCAATGACTTTGACCCAATTTGAAAGTGTTCGGAAAAAGTGGTCAGCAGAGACAGTTTCTCGTGGAAGTGCGCTGCACCATGACCCGTAGCTTCTAATCTTCAGTCACCAGACTGCATAGACTTCATTATCAGTATATGGTAAAAACATAGTACCTATGATATACAAATGTCTCAAGAATTGATCACTATTTTTCACTTTACCCCCTTTGCAATTAACAGTCACATATGTAGGCCTACATGATAATATTCTTCTCTGTGCGCGGCCATCCTTAATGCAATATGTTGAATATTGACCCTGACCCCCTTCCATAGCCATGGGACTTTCAGGCGACAGCCCTTATGTTACTTGTTAGGAAACTAGTTCACCAGGTCAAATAGTAGTGCCTGGATAACAGCATACAATTTTATGTCACAAGACTATAACACATTTCTTGCTTGACTTGATTTTATAAAAATCAAGTTACACAGTCACGAAGAAAGACAATAATACGTTCCATGAAATAAAACTAGGCCAAGTATCTGGGTCACAACAATATGCATCAATTACTCTGCATTTGTTGGCTATAGGTACCTTATGTACTTGCTTCCAACTTGGTAGCAATAGACACTAGATAGGTGTCAACTTGGAGTGTTATCGTTTTGAAAACTTGATCTCTAGGTCAAATGGTTTGGACACAGTGACATCTAGCAATATAATCTGTGTTTTTTGCGGGGGGTGAGGGTGGGAGAGAAAGCGCTTTGTACATCGAGGACCTGATATACTCTGAGATGCTATGATATGTACTGACTAGTAATGAAACGCGCGCGCGCGCACACACACACATACAACCTTCCTTTGACCGTGCTATTACACCATCTTCTTTTCAGTGGGAAACCGGACGCCCCAAAATGTTTTTAAACTAAACAGCATTGCGTGTGCATAAATAAATCTGCAAAATACTGGTCTGCTTAAGTGTCCCCGGTTAACACAGTTAGCACAGATACCTTATCGACATGACTTTGATCTGGTGGATACAGTACAACAGCATAGAATGAAGGACAGCGCACTGTTATGTTCCAAACTACATGACAAGTCGTTTTAACATTTAATCAGATTTATGGACATCAAACAATCATATCAATTGATATCCAAATTTCATTTATGGATTGCCAAAATTCAATTTTGGATAGCCATAAATTTGATCAAATATTAAAACGTACGGCTTGTCATGTTTCTGTTCAATTTTCGATATCCATAAATCGGTTTAAATCTTATAACAGCTTGCCATAGAACTACTGATTTATGTAGGCCTATATATAGGACACAAAATTTAAGTTCGCTTGGTTACAAGTGGGGGCGATCGGGGCACATTGTGCATTAAAGGGCCCTTGAATACTGGGGCAACATATTTCTTTGGCATTGGGCATGTTATCTTGACAGGTCTGAATCTGCAATTCTCGTATATATTGTTTTTTCATTATTGTTGAAATGAGTGTAAAACATTAAAGCACAAGGCATTTGATCTCCAGCCGGATTTTGTCAGTTTTTATGGGAGAAAGGGTGAACCTAATGGGATAAAAAAAGCAGAAATTATTTCCTTGAGACAGAGCCGTCCTGTCATTTGTGAGACCTATGGGTCTCACGTATATTAAAATTAGCAAAAGCATTTTTAATTAGGCCTACTGCCTGAACAAAGCAGATGTCATGATAATTTTTTTCCCTTTTGAATTTCTATATTTTGACAAAGTGACTTCAAACAGAATTTTTAATTGCGGCATGTCGTAAATCGGGCCTCTTCCGTGCACAGTTCCTACAGAGAATGTGTGTTAAAAGAAACTGCGAATGCTCCTTGTGAAATCTATAGAAGACACACCTCCAAAACACCCCCTGGGTTCATTGCTCCGATTGGCTGGACGTAGGCCTATTCCAGATTATTCTGGCCTTTTGAGCCACTGATCTGTGAGTTAGCCATTGCACGGCAAATAATGATAACATAATTCAGGGATGAACCATTATATTGTATATTTTCATATTAGCATAAAGGCGTATGACTTTTGTGGCGTCTTTTTTTTTAAATAAAGAATGCTGTTGATGCGGTGCAGACGCCTTTCATTGAAAACATGCAAGATAAAAAAAGACGAGTTTACAGATAGAATCAAAAGATATGCCAGTGTTTACCTGTCATAGCCAGGAAACACGTGCTCAGAGCACGGCTTGCCAGCATTACGCCACTATGTATGAATATGATGCGCCTTCTGTTTATAATAATAATAATCATCATGGGAAAAATATCTGTCAACCTAACAGGCTGATAACTTCATGTAGTAGTCTAGCTAAAACATTGGGCTAACTACAGGTACATGTAACTGGCGCCCAAAGGTGTGAACACCAGACAACCAAGAACTATTTAGCACCTGCACCTGATTGGCCGCAACTGTGTATTCATACAATAAGTATTGCTTTCGTACACAAAGATCCAACAGTCTGCAAAAAATCAATTTTGTATACGCATCTATGTATGTATGCATGTATGTATATATGTAGGATGTATGCATGTATGTATGTATGTATTGTATGCGTGTATCATTCATTGCTAAGCTTGTTCAAAAAGTAATTATCGGTAAAATTGTGGGGTCAAAGACAGAAAAGAACCTAACTGTTTTGTCGAGGATGTTACCACTGTGGGTAGACACTTGTATGCTGTTATTTTGACGTATAGACAGGAAGACTGCATTACATTATTGAACGCTGTGTACTTTAAATGCCACAATGGTCAAATGTTCATGATTCGAATATAAACAGCCAAGTAATTCTATTCGTATTGCCTTTCTTATGCCTGCAGTATTTCATAACACTACTTTGGTCTCCCCGGTATGATGTCCAGTTTAAAAGTGTCGCTCTGACAGAAAAAGTTACTGTGCAAAAACCAGAAGAAAAAAAAAAGAAAAAAAACAAAAACGAAAAAAAAGACAAAAAAGAAAAGACAAAACGAAAAAAAAGACAAAAACGAAAAAAAAAAATAGAAAAGACAAAAACGAAAAAAAACGAAAAAAAAATAGAAAAGACAAAAACGAAAAAAAAAAAAAAACAAAAAAACAAAAAAAAACAAAAAAAAAGCAAAAAAAAAAAAAAAAAAAAAAACCCAAAGGCCTATGCATCTTAAGTAACAATATCATGATAAATCAAACATGCATACCAATTCACATTGCGTTTGATATACAGTGGAACCTGTGTTAAGGGACTACCCACAAGACCTGTGACAAATGGTCCTTTATGACAGGTGGTTCCTTACGGCAGGTAAAAGCAAACTAAAATATGCCAATGAGGATGTTCAGACTGGTCCTTTAGCACAGGTGGTCCCTGAGCAGAGGTGGACTCATAAGCAGGTTCTAATGTACGTCTATTTTGTTTTGTCATAGATATGGTGCATAATTATGCATATTCCTGACTCAGCATCCCAAGGAGAAATAACTTTATTTTGTTAATATCGCTTTACTGTGGTATATAAGAGTATCGTTTAAATCTGTCGACAACATCCCTGGCCACCAGAAAAAAACTTTTACCGCGAAAGAGGGCATCACTGCAAAAAAAAAAAAAAAAAAAAAAAGGGGGGGGGGGGATCTGTAATCAAAATGTAAAATTAATCTGTCTTTTGGTTTATGGAAATCATCAGAGCTGGCTTTGCCCATTGATTGCCGTTGTTGGTGTTGACTGGCAGCCATGTTTGTCATCAGTGACCTGCGTGTTCTGATATCACATTCCAGCTCCATTTGACAGTTCCTATCAAATCATTCCCCAATATTCTGTAAAAAGGTTGTTGATGAATGAGTAATAACTCTGGATCAAAAATTTCAAATAATTTAGACGACAAATGGAATAAATGGTTCAGTCCCAAAAGCTTAGCTAATATCCCTGTCACATATACATCCTCCAACCAAAACTGGCGACTCTTTAACGACGTCAAATAGAGTTTTTGAGCCACACTCGGTGTCATCATGTAAGCAAAGCCGTGACAATATGGCGGATACCAATCGTCAGGGTACTCCGAAATCCGTGCCTGCCATTTCCTGAAGTAGCCTCGGCTTTCTCTGTGAGGTTTCTCGAAAGCAAACAGTTCTCCGCAGATTAATTTGTTCTGAATTAATCGTATATTATTATGTACAAATTGTACAAGTTGATAGACATTGATAACGGCGTCATCGTCTGCCTTAACTACAACATCTGCGTTCATACAATATTCTGAAACCCATTTTAGTCCCATGATCGTTTTATACGTCAGGTTGCGGTAGTGCTCCCGGAAATTTTCTTGCAGCATATCGTTGTATCTTTCATTTTCTTTGAATAAACGTTTCCGGAGTTGTTTACTCTTGGGCATTCCAACTAAAAATAGCACACGAATCGTTTTATTTTTATATTCACCCACAGATCCCCAAGTGTCTCTTATCACTTGGCGGAGCTCTCGCCTCCTGGGGTCAATTGGAACAAGAATAAGAATATCAACTTTAGTGTGTGTGCACAAGTGCTGTTTTTCTTTACCCATTGTAAGAACGAAATCATGCGGGTTGTCAAAGTTTCTCCAAAATTCAAATGATATATTTCTAGTTTGTGTGCTGTAGTAAATTTGGTACTTGAAGGGATTTTCAGTACTACTACTACTACTACTACTACTACTACTACTACTACTGCTGCTGCTGCTGCCGCTGCTGCTGCTACTACTACTACTACTACTACTACTACTACTACTACTACTACTACTATGGCTTGAAGTTGGATTTCCTTTTTCTGTAGACAGAATCTTTGACACGTTGGTAGATGGAATGTGCAGGTTTGCTGCAGAGGAAGTCTCTAATATAGTAGTTGGTATTATATTTTGTGATCTATTGTGTGAGTGGTGTCGCGAATATCCACCTTGCAGAAATTCATGCGTATCTCTTTCGGATAATTCCAAGTTGGGAGTACCGGTCCTTTGGCGCACAAATACCCCATTTGTCCCCAAATAATGCACAACTACTGGCAGTATTGAGATAATGCTGATCAAA
The DNA here is from genome assembly GCA_964020975.1 of Hermodice carunculata. Lineage (NCBI taxonomy): Eukaryota > Metazoa > Annelida > Polychaeta > Eunicida > Amphinomidae > Hermodice > Hermodice carunculata. The sequence goes on along the minus strand of OZ026624.1, from coordinate 44,373,776 downwards.
AGGACAATAAACTTCTTCCATTGGAAGAGGAATCTGCAAAACCAATCCATATTAACGGTACGTTAACGTTGGTGTAATTCCTAATCCAATTATGTCTGTTGATTTGTTAGAATCCCACAGTGTCCACGTCACAACGTAACCGTCTGTATCAAGGTAGCATTCAGGCATGATCTGAAACAAAATAAACAAAATACGTACAGAATTATACCGAGAGGCTTCCAACATAAACGATGATTTAAATACATAATGTGGCCTAGGAAGTTTCTAACCAGATGACAGTGAAACTTGCCTGTTGCTTCTTTGCTTCGTGCATTTGAAAAACGGTTGCAGTGGACAGAATATCTGATTATACAGGGTTGCCTATTGTACAAGAACGCAAAGACGCGGGCCCCAAAGGAATCATCCACGAGTTCAAGGCAAAATAGTCGATGATACCATGGAGGTATTATACAGTATAATACCTCCATGGTGATAGACAGCGAGCGTTTCAACTGTCACGCGACATGAGTCGTCATTTAACTTTGGCCTATTTAAAAATCACAATATGCCATGACAACAAGATAAGGTCTCTTAAGTAAACTAAGAGAAATTAACATTTGTTTCCCCTGCGCCTATACACTGGAGATGAAAACTGAAACTGAGGCTCGCCCAACAAAAGTCGCGTTACACAAAACAGCTTGTCTTATATATATATATATATATATATATATATATATATATATATATATATATATATATATATATATATATATATATATATATATATATATATATATATATACACGACGGTCGCGTTGGATAGGGTGTTGCAATTTACAGGCAAAACTCCAAAAGCAAATGCTTAGTGATGTCACAGGACGGTCGCAAAAGGCATGAAGTCAATATGGAGATGGTTATAAGAGCAGGTTCAGCTGTCATTATTTCATAGTTAAGTTTTCAGGCATGGTGACCACAGATATGTTCGATGTCGTTTACGTTGGGACGCATGTACACACTAAACAGAAACCAGCGTTCCTTGTGGCCTGCGAGTCAACAAATGATTTGATGGTGGTGACATTATATTATGCAGCTGTATGTGCATGGGTATTGAGTTGCAACATTGCAATTCAATAAAGTACATGTGTCCAAAACAATTACATACATTTGAGATCATTTCTTCTCAAACATAAATGAATTTTAAATATTTTATTTTAAGTTCTCACATGCTGTAAGCAACATGCTAGAAACTACGAACCAGAACAGGTGTCATCTTGAGGTGTGGTGGTTATTCCCACAGGAATTCTTAATCCTGTTAACTACCAGTCGATATTCAGTATAATAATTTGATAGATATGCCCAGATATCTCTATAACCTTGAGAAGCAAAAAAAAAAAAAAAACAACTTTTCTTGGGGACAGGTAGAAGGCCTCCAGCTGGCATCATGTTAGGAGTAGCCAGCCTTATCTGATTATATATGCATATGCTGACAGCTGGCAGCAGTAGTTTTTTTTTTTTTTTTTTTTTTTTTAAATTAGCTCCAAAAAGTGCATCACCTTTGCGACAGGAAAGCGCGTGAATTTTCTCCGATCATGGCCCGATGCGGGACAGTGTTACTGACGTCACAAACGCAATCCGCTGGCCACTGTGTATGTGTTCCAAGCCAGAGTACCTTCAGTTTGCCAAGAGCTATGACAGACACAACAGAGCATAGTGATTCCAGAGAGCATGAATTGATTTTTTATATGTAGGTGGTCTGAAGACGATGAAGAATAATTTATAAGAAAAGCTGATGCAGCCGAGGAAAGGATCACTCAGCCTTACACACATGAGGGGACGCCCAGAACCCTACCGTCACCAGTAATGCAGGGAGTGCAGCCCTGGTACAGCCACAAGATCACACCTTGCCGTCTGGGCAATGATTATTCGTTACAAAAAGAGATATTTCCTATCAAAACTTTTAAAATTCCATTTAACAAGAACAAGCATGAATGCAATAAATTGGAATTTGCGTCAAGATGGGCCAGGTCTAGTAGTGTTTCAAATTCTAGCATTCACGGAAACAGCTACGGCCTACGCCTGTGGTATATAAAAGTCTAAACAAACAGTAAATTTTCCCTTCCCATATGTGTGGTCTATGGATGATTATACAATCAATATAACTCCTACCCAGCAGTTACCTCACGACCCTTGGAAGGCAGTAATTTACATTTCTGTATACCTTGTCATCAGTGCAGGTGTTTATGATATCCTTTATTTCAGATCGTATCCATTATATAACAATGGTAAATATTTTCCTGTGACTGACTTATTTCCTGGTTCTATATGAACGACAAAGGTACAATGACATGGAATATTGTACACCCGATTATTTGGAGCTGGCCGTAGACGGTCGTAAACACTTGCACATGACAGAAAAAGATGAAGGGTCAGCCGCCCACTGGTGTTGGCAGCTGTATAGATGAGGCGTAAATGTGGTAGCTATCCAAACAAATGTTATCTTGTTATTGGATTGAGCCCCTCGCAATATTCAGTAGTAACTGGACATACACATAACAGTGGCCAGCTAACTCAACCTGTTATAGGCTGTTCAAACCCTAGACTTGGGAATGGATCAAGATCGGTCCTTGTTTGTCCATGTTTTCAAACCAATTTTTTTTCCATCAATTGAATCAAAATGGTTAAACACACTGAAATTTTGTTACAAGGTCACTTTGTAACAATATCCTAGACCAGCGTTGTCACTGTGACATTCGATTGATAATTATAAGACACATTGTAACAGTGACTGTCGTAGAATTATTGGAGCTATACTTTGCTGTTGTGCAAGCTTGAAATCAGAATCTTATTGAATATTTCTTTGTAAATTTGGCAAGTTACATGAATCCTTCCATTAGCCAAACTTGTCAAACCTATCCTCAACATCGTCATATCTGACAAATCAAAGTCACTTTGCACAAAGTGCTCGCTACATAGGTTAGATCGGTTCCCAGGGCCTGTAAATCTTGACTGTGTGGGTCCACGCTCTCCGTAATTTCAGGTCTTTGGTGGAATGTAAAAAGCTGTAGAAATTGTATTGCTACAATTAACAGCAACACCCCAACCCTTCCTGGGCGGGAACAGGGATGAAAATGAATATTTCTACATGCATTTTTAATCCTGTTGGTTTAAACATATTTTATTAAAGAAAGAAAACAATTGGGGAGAAGGACAAGGCCCTATATTGACCCCTCTTGTCAGAAGAAGACAATCCTGTTGATTAAGGGTGAAAAAAATATGTTTAAACCAAGTGACACTTGACAGCCATGGCTTGCTAGCATGGTCGGAGTCTTCTCTGTTAGCCAGTGGTGTTGTGTTTGTGACGTCACAAGCCTTTCACGTCTTGTGGGTGTCGGAAATAAACGAAAAGCGACGATTGAAGGCGCAGTGATTTTTAAAAAATTAAAATGTGAATAAAAGTATTGTTTTTTTAAAAATCGCACTGTATGGTGAAAACAACCTAAGAGTCACCCATGTATCAAATTTGAGCATGGTCAATCGTATTTATACGTTGTGCATTCATTAAGTGGAGTGTCACCAAACATCCAATCATTAGTGCTGCAGTGATGTTTGCCAGTGACCATAACATTAGATTTATCATGATTAAACTGCATGTCCATTTGGTTGCAAATACATAGAACACATTTTACATTTTAACCATTGCTTCTTCACTATCACCTGAAAGCACCACATCGTCAGCATACAGTAAACTTGCAATTTTAAAACAATTAAATGTAAAACCTAAAGGTTTTTCATTCAACATATCCACAAGGTCAGTCATTACTATCGAAAACAAGGTAGGTAAAAAATGCAGCCTTATTTTACACCGTTTAGTAGGATTCAAAGGACCCGAATATAACTTTATTGTCCACACGATAATAAAGACTTTTAATAATTCGCCATAATTGATAAAATATCTCTCTCTATCTCTATGCAGCCACGTAAGATGTCGTAAGATGGCAGTAGGGAAGCTTACCTGTCGTTTAAAAAATTGAGCGTTCAAGTGTACACTACTCTGCAATTGAACACACGCTATTATGCTACAGTAGGTAGAGTATTTCCTGTTTTTATAGTTAGTGAAGAGACCACTGTTTGACTGTTTGTTCTGTTTTGTTTTTGTGTGTGTGTGTGCTGTTGCCATGTTTTTTGTGTCCGTTTTTGTTTGTTTAGTGTCAGCAACTTTTGCATCAGGATATGGGATGGTCTACACGTATATTGCTATAATATTGACACGTTATTAAGGTAAAATGTGAAATCAAGAGCAAGGGTCGCCGTGATACAGGCATGATTTCAGAAGTATATTGAAACCTAGTTATAATAGCACCATATATTCCCTTTAATATGTGTCCGATATCTGAATCTGTCAAAAATGTAAATCGAATAATAAAGGAATTGATTTCATAAAACTTTTGTCATAAAATTAATATGTTAGATATCTGAATGCCGTGTTAATGAGGTTTCTTTGTACCAAATTTACTGATGCGAGAGTACCCTTTTCTCAAGTATTCTATTTAAGGATACAAAACACATAAACAGCTTTTATAACCTTACCTGATGGGGCCGCGAAATAAAAACTACAAGCGTTTTGATCTGCAAGACGTAATAGCATATCGGTTTTAGAAAGGCATAATAAAAAAAAAGGAAAAAATAATGTTTGAGCAAAATTGCAACTTTTTGATACAGTATGCAAGCAGGTTGTAATGCCATCTCAGATTTTTTCTGAAAACAATGCCGCAATAACATATTTAGCGGTTTCATCCCAATTTAGTATATCGCATATAAAAAAAAACATGTTACTGAACATGGAGATAAATACCAGTTTTAGATTATACGGTATTCGAAGTATGGGAACTTCGCCATTAGCATTGCAAATTCCAAAGCCAACATGAAAAAAACCCCCCAATAATATGCACGAAAAAGACAAAAAGACAGACTTCTGCCTGCAGATGTAAGGTAACATGATTGCGCATGACAATATTTGACGATTTAAACACACACACACACACACACACACACACACACACACACACACACACACACACACACACACACACACACACATATATATATATATATATATATATATATATATATATATATATATATATATATATATATACTAACAGCATGGTACTTATCAAAAGATATAGTTTCACAGTTTGAAATCTTTGCATCATGCCCTTCGAAGGTATAATTATACTTTTCACAAGCCTGCCTTAATACTTCATAATCTAGAGATCTTATTATTTTGATATTCTTCAGAATTATTTGGTCTCTTCTGTGTCGTTCAATATCTATACTTGCCAGGCTATGCACTGTATCTTCATCCCACCAAGAAATTACAAAAGGATTATTTATAGCTTCTTCGAATTTTAAGCTTACAAACTGAATATTCTATACATTTTATTCTAATTTAATCTCTATGTATCTCTTTGTGTCACATAATGTAAAAGCAGCTGTTCGACAATAGTTCTTCAAGGGAGACTACACCATTTGGATGTGCACTTCTCGGTTAGAATAAGCATAATAACCCTCGGGCAACCCATAACTCTTCTTTCACAGAATTTGATATTTCATTAACAATTCGAATAGACTCGTATTAATTTTTACACATATACATGATATATGTGACAAAACTCAGCAGATATATCATCCACAATCATTAGCTTGGTTGGAATTCATGCCTTTCGGAACATGGGCTCACTGTGACACTTTCTTTCTTCTTTTGCAGCCATTTCTATGGCCATCTGGCTCTGTATCATTCCAGAGTTTGACTATCATGTACAACTAGTCCTGCTCAGATCGAACACCATAGTTAAATATACACACCAGTGGAAACAACCTGCCCCCCCTTTATCTTCAAAACTGTTTCACTTCAATCACTACCATACATCGTCATAACACAAGGCCAAGCGCATCAGAAAGTGTATACCAAGAATCCCACTTAGCAAAAGCTGGCTCTAAGAAATTTCCATCCCGCAGTTTGAACCAACAGAATGTTCTCTGAGAAACAGTCACCTTCCCTTACGAAAAAACATCAACAACAACAACAAAACAAAACAAACAAACAAAAAAAAACAAAAACAAAAAACAAACAAACAAAAACAAAAAAAGCAAAAACAAAAAAAAAACAAATAAAACAAAAAAAAAAAAACAAAAAAAAAAAAAACAAACAAACAAACAAAAAAACACACACACCCCAAAAAAACCCCGCCCACCTCCAGCTCCTTGAAACTTTCTGGTCATCTGGTCAAACATTGCTTTTTGAAACATTTCTGGTCAAACATGAAGCATTCAGTTTGTTTTATGAGCCTAATTTACATCTAGTTTTATCTGACATCACTGCACTGTGTGTTATCAATTGGTAAGGCCGATTTATACTATATAAATAGGTATAGGTATTACGTATTTGTTGCATGTTAGTAGGGCCGGCAACCTATGGAAGAGAAGCTGTGTAATGTGCATTATAGGGATACTCTAAAGAAAGAATGATTAAATGATAAATAAAGACCGGAAGGCTACCAGTGGCTATAGCGTCTAATAATTCTTATAAAGCGCCAGAAGGATGCGTTCGTAAGGTTATAAACTACGTAATAAAGTCACAACAACCATGGTTGTAAAAAAAGTTGGTGGTGTGTTTCTGATGTTTGATCTCACAAATTTTTTTTTCGGGGGGGGGGGGGCGGGGGGGATGAGGAGATGCAACATGTGATAACATTAGGAAAGTGTTGGTAATTGTAGTAAGAGTACAGGCATGTATTCAGTTCTAATTTCAAACTTGGAAAAAACAAATAAACAAAAACAAGAAAAAACAAACACCCCCCACCAAAAAACAAAACAAAAAACAAAACAAAAACAAAAACAAACAAAAAAAAAAACAAAAAAAAAAAAACAAACAAACAAAAAACAAAACAAAATCAAACAAAAAACAAAAAAATAAAATAAAATAAGAAATAAAAAAATAAAAAATATCGTGAATGGGACATGAAACAGTTTGTCTCACTTTACAGTGCTGTGTTTCATATTATTGTACATATGCTTTCACATTTGAGCTTAAGCAGCTACCTTCTTTATTTTTTACTGATTTTTGAACTTACTCAGGATGAACCCTGTGCTGTTGATACGTCCACTCTAAAGGAGCAGTGCAGTACAAAAAAGGCATTAGCATTGTTATGACTTGGATGTTGTGCTTTGTCAATTAAGGGAAGCATTATTTGACAGTTCATATCGGCTACTACAAAGCCACGTTTGGCTGACCGCACCCTCCTTATTGCTCGTCTCCGTGAATTTCAAGGGTTCCATTTTGTTGCGCTCTCTTGTTTGCCCCGGTCAGACAAGGCGACCCACTATGGTGATACCAGTATTTAGTTGACACGCTTGCTTTGATATCATTATAGCTTATTAGATATCATCCATTGCAGAAAGCATTAAAATTTCAATCTCTATTAATTTGGTCCATACTAATGGTCCATTGCATTCCCAGAGTGGTTTACTTTGCTTAATTATAATAAGGTGTACCAGCAGGTTCTTCTTGCTACTAAATATCAAATAAAAGAGCATTTTTTTCGTCATTCGAAGCAAAATTCTTTTTCCAAGCAAGACTGGTAATGACTCAATTGATCAGTCTGATAAATTGACACTCTATCTGGAGAGAGTGGACCAACTATATGCGAATTTTATACTTTTTACAAATGTTATATATTTGTTTAAAGAAAATTGACGTTTTAAACGTACTCATAACAAAGACTGCATAGCCTAAAAAGTATCCATAAATATTATACTTTGCTGCCGCCATGCGGACAACAGCATATCCACGTTTATGTACTGTGAGTATATTGAATCTGTATTTTATGGAAATACTTATCTGACGACCACCCGTCTAGGAGAATACTATGCTTGACACCGATACTAAATACTATAGGGACCAGTGTGTCTCAAAAGATGTATACCTAAAGCTATGCACGAGTTGTTTGTATACACTATGTAGTCCTGTGCTGGTGCTGTGCCAATGCATCTGGAAGGAAAGAGAAATTGTATTTTTATGCGTGGATTTACGTACCTTATAAGCAGCAGCACAGATTGGGTAACTTTCTTTCTTCATGGTTTCGCACAACGCTGACCTTATCGCCGTAACACCGGGATTAAAATGAAAGCAACGGACATCACTCTGGCGACGCTGATTATTTGCCAATATCATGGGTCAAAGTCTGTTTCTCTTCAAACAGATATATTGATATTGCAAACAAAAAATACACACACACGGGCAACACTATTCTGTTACAGCCATCAGTCAGTGCCATGTGTTATCACGTGTATTTGCTGTATGCCATAAACTGCCTAACTTCATATAGTTGCTTGGTCAGAAGTCCTTGAAGTGCCGGTTCTGATGAGGTTAATGGGAGTATATTCAATATTCTGTAGAATTATCAG
>OZ026624.1:44102831-44362831 GCA_964020975.1 Hermodice carunculata | reverse complement strand
AATTTATCACCACGCTGAAGATTCAATTGACTATGCGGAAAACTGGTATGCTTTATGAACATGGTTGGTGTAGCAGCTAATAAAGTTTAATAGATCCTGGTAATTATCAAATGATCTGTAACTGTGCTTAGGATCTAGTAGAAAATTCGGTCGGTTTCATCAATAAAACCGTGTTTCACTCAGTTTAAGTTTTTTTACGGAGCTGCAATGGGTATCAATGAATAGAAGACACGTTAAATTTTGATGTCCACTTTTTTTCCACAATTTAATTGAGTGATGATAAATAATTGGAGTAACATGCCGCATAGAGGGAAATAGTTTTATTGGACTCACCTGCAAACTGTACTTGCAGTGCGTCTGGTGTTATCCACTACCTGCAAGGTTGTCAATGTATTTCATCAAAACGTTGGGAAGTGTATCGCTTTGATATGTGGTAGTGCAATTTCAGATCACGAAATAGTTTCGGCGGAATTTAATTCATGAAACGCAATAGAGTGGTTGCCCACATATCCATACGCATGTACCTCCGTGTATACGAGTATGGACCAGTTATTATGTGGTTTAGCTGTATTTTAAATTTTTGAAAGTTCATGAAATATTAACAAAAACCATGCAACATTTTGTGGTCACCTTTTCTCAGACACTATTGTTCCGAAGAGTCCCAAAATTGGCATGGTGATAGACTAAGTACTGAAGTTGTGCATATTGTTTAGAACAGTCATGTTGTTAAAAAAAAACTATGCAAATTCTGGACAATTCACATTTCAAAGGCTCCGTATCTTCCAACCTATTACAGATAAACTAAGAATTTAAGGTAGTACGCACAGATTTGTGGCACCTGTCAATCTAATAGGCAATGAACAAAACATGTATCATTTTAAATTATGCTGAATAGGAGCACTTGAAACATTTTAAACTTGACTATCTCCAAAACTATCATAAATAGAAGTGCTAATCCAACTTCACTTTGATAGGCTTGTGACATACCCATATCCAATGTATATATGAACCAAAGTTGTAACATTCTTATTTATGCAAATTAGGCAACTATGCAAAACCTATATGTGGAATAACTTCAAAAGTATTACAGAAAGAGGTGCCATTCCAACTTCAAGTAGGTTTGTCACATAGCCACATCCAAAGAAATATGAACCAGGGTTATAGCATTTTAATTTATGCAAATTAGGTGAGTAGGCAAAATTTAAATCTTGAATAACTACAAAACTATTACAGACTGAGATGTCGTCCAAACTGAAATTGATAGATCTGTGGGATAACTTCATCCAATGATCCATGGATCAAAGTTGCAGCACTTTGATTCATGCAAATTAGGCAAATTCACGTCAAATTTATATCTTGAATAGCTTCAAAACTGTAATAGATTGAGGGACACTTTCAACTTCAATTTATAGGTTTTTGACATAAGCGCATGAAAAAAATATTGTTGCAGGAGTTGAATAAATACTTGAATTGGCAATCTTTAAAAGTTTTTCTAGGCACAGACTGATTTGCTGACAAGCAAATCAAATTTTTCTAGTTCTTCTTCCATTTTTCCACCGTTTGCCTAAATACGGCAACTCAAAAGGGCTGCCACACCTGCAAGAGGTGTCCAAACTGCTCACATAGTGCAAATGATTACGTCACGTTCCCGATTCTCCTCCCAAATTACCGTTCAGCGTACGTCGAGCGGTCTTTTTTCAAATGTTCTTGGTAAAGAGGAAAAAACTACGTCACATTTTCACAGTCTTACCTCTTAAATGAGTGGTGTGGTTTGTAACTTACAGAATGAATTCAGTCTAGTTTGGGTGATGCCATAAGGGGTCACTGATTTGTCCGGGATTAACCTGAATGTTTCCAGATAACAGCAAGAGCACGGATAAAACTTTCGTGGTCACCAGAGCGAATCACATATTACTATAAAGAAAGTGGGGAAAGTAGACAACGAATAGTCGCTGACTAAGGCTTTCGGCAAACAAACAACGATCACTACTAGGCCTACTACTTATAATGATTCTGAGTCTCTCATGTACCGCCCAATCAGTTAAATTTTATTGAAAGCCGCCCGTCCTCGTCGCTTGTTTCTGGCGCCTGAGTTATTATTCTCGATAAAGTTGGCTCCTTGCGGTAAACATGGTATTCAAACATATTAATATTCCATCCAATACGACGTTGATGGATGGATATAAAATGTTGACATTGATGCAAACCGAGCTATTGTGTTGAATCCGATTAGGTCGATAAACCAAACTGATGAAGTGCACAGTGAGTCAACGATTTGCATAAAACCGTTTAAATGACGCTTGGTGGGTGGAGTTTCGTCATGAAAGCCAGATGTCACCGTCAAGTGCAAGACAATAACATCTAATTATGGTGTGAAATACTGTTCCTTTAATCATTAAATTCTGTGTTTTTCCTTTTTAATGCTTGTACCAATTAACTGGTGCTATTTGCACCTGGATTTTGCTGTCAATGTTGTCAACGTCAGCTCATTATAATTAGGTTCGGGGGGGGGGGGATAATTGTGACTGCACCGAGGTAACATGATCGGTGAGTGCACATAAAATATGAAAATTAGGGATGCACGGTGCTGCATTTTCAACAATTTTCTTACCGTGAAGGCATATCTTGGCCTGATAGTGGAAAATACCATGGTACAACTGCAGTGGTTTTTCCGACGGCGCGTTGATTTCACAAAGTATAGTATCAGGCAGAGCTGGTTGCCGTGGTAATTTCGTCACAATTTTTCCACACATGCCCATGCGTTACGGTCTCTTTTTGGTGTCAAAAGTTGTAAGTAACGTTTTGATGTATAGTGCATATATGCTATCCTGTTAATAAGCTGTAAGATAATTAGCCTACTCTGTTTATTTCTATTATGAGAGTTTGAATTACCGGACGATAGATGACAAACAGATCTGTATTGTTTCCAACCAGAATGGCTAATTGCTTAGCTGCTGCTGCTGTTGCCAATGATGACATCAGCGTCTCCTCTTGACTGACGGATCTTGCACCCTACTTGTTCCGACATCAGAGACAACAAGGCGATGAATCTCTGTTTGTTCTGCTCTTTAGAGAGGAACTCTTCCTTTTTGGTTTGAAGTGCCATGCTGGAAATGAAGTGCAGGGTTGCACCACTTGTGCCACCTGATCTCCTCATATGGGTACAATCCTTGGTGCTTGGTATGTCACTGTACCCACCAAACACAACAATGGCTCTGCCATTCTTCCTAATGACATGTGCGCTGTATTGCTTAAAGATCTGGTCATATGTGGCTCGTCTAGTCCAAGAAATAGGATAAATGCAAGAGAGCTCCACCATCTAAGACATATTGAACGGTTTTAGAAGGTCCAGAAAGGTTTGCAGCCCCAAAACACCACACAGCATCTGCCAAACAGGATTTTGTGGTTAATTGAATTGCATTGACTGACTCAAACAGAGCTGGGGAATAGTGACAGAGTTTGTGATCAAAAACATCCTGTAACACGCCATTCTTCATACCAGCCATGACTATCCTCTGACAGACGCTGGGCATCTTGTACATGCTCATTCTGGATCTTGATGGTTGACTTTGTATCTACAGTGACAGCTTGGTAATTCTTGCAGAATATGTTTGAGGCAACTGGATTTCCCTCCGTGTAGTCCAATATACACTTTCAAAGGCTCTTAGACTCATGTACATTCGCAGATGCTAGGGCTGTTACTCCAGTTGTGATATTCCTTACAGAGGTCTCAGCGAGGAATGGACTCCTGTGAGACAAGTACAGTTACTGTAGCACTTCCTGTGTGTCTTTTGCATCCCTTGTAACTTTTGCATCAGTGATCCCTTTCTGCTGCTCACTTGTGGTTTTCTTCAAATCAGTAAGTTGCTGCATGGAGCTGTTGATCTCCGTACAAGCTGACATGGATAAAACCCACAGAAGGCGCTGGGTTTCCAAGAACCCCTGGCCTTTGCTTAACCCACCTGTTGTCTTTACGCTCCTCATCAGTCACTGATCAATGAATAAGTTTGCGGATAACCCAGACCAACAGCGGTCAGACAGGCAAATGACAGGGAGGCTTTCTTTGAAGTGCTGGTGGAATGCAAGGTGTTGCTCAGGAATCTTTGCCATCTTCTGAAGGTATATATGGACACTCGTCAGGTGCAATCTATGTCCAGAGGCTGCAAAGTAGGGTAGCATTTCATACAAACTTTGAAGGTTCAGGTTCTAGTTGCCTAGCCGTTCAGCTTTGATATACTTTCAAAGCAGATCAACCATTTGCATTGACTGAAACCACAGGTTTTCGGTTTAGCAAAAAAAATGGTTCCTCTTTTCACAACTCACATTGGCCATTGACTTTGAAAGAATGTGATTTTTTTAGGCATCATCAATGCTTATGTCTCCTGACAGAAGTTGGCATATGAGATCAGCTAAGTCTTGGACAGCATGACTCTCAGTAACCTCTGTGCTCACTGGCTCTGTGTCTTTTGTAGCATCATCAGGGCTAGTGGTCACTTCATCTACACCTTGCATGGAAAGGTCCGGATCTGTATTTTCAGCTGGAAGTGTCACAGCAAGGACATTAGCAGCCACAACAGAGTGGAGGGAAGAATCCACAATGAAATAACCTGTAACAGCTGGAGACATAGCTTTACCTGACAATATGTGATTGACTGTGTTGCTTAAATAGATCACTTCCAACAAATTCTCAATCCCTGAGCCTTTCATCAGGTGCCCAATGCTACCAAAGAAGCTCATTTTAGCATGAAAGTCCCACAGATGGAAAATCACAGAGTGCAGTGCAGAGCTGCCTGATTGACTTTCTACAATCTTTGTGGCACATAGCAAAATTTTACACAGCACCTGGAGGAAATCATGCAGTGATTCCAGTGATATAATTATACCTACTCATTAAGAGTTTTCAATGAAATTGCTGTCTCAAAGAATGTTACTACTTGAGAGAAATTTATTGACATGTAAAACTCCTTCTGGGATATTTGTAAACAAATATAGCATATTCATAAATGTAAAAGTTACTTATTGTCTATAACAGGAGAATGAGCATTGAATATAAGTAAATTGAATAAAACGCTGCTTGAAAAATATTTGAAGTGAAACCTAAAACAAAGACAAAAATAAATTCCAGATCTTAAATAATTTGACAGCATGATGTTGTCTGTAAAAACAAAACATATAACATTATTTCATTTATTTATTTTTATTTGGGGGGGGGGGGCTATTTCAGATTGTGCCTTTGACCATCCCTGCGCTAATATGTTTAATGTACAATATATCATAATAGTGTACAGACAGTCTAAATGACAAAAAAATATAAATTCTAGTTTTTTTCGGTTTATTTGGTATTGATAAATGTACATTACAGTGAGAACACTAACGGGAAAGCTTTAATGTATGCAGTAGACCCATTTGAAACCTTGTACAGCCTCCCCCCGCCTACTTTCCAAAAATGGTGTCCCATTTACTATTCATAACCAATATTACCCGCCAGCTTAATTGACGTATTTTCTACTATTAACACTTTCTTCGTTTCTAATAGGTAAAATAAAGGGTAAACAACTACCTCCGCTTTCCATGTGCCTAATTTAATGTTCATTTTAATGTCCGTTACATCATTCCAAGCTCAAGAATACAATATCAGCTCAGTGTAGCAGCAAAGCAAGGCTAGTCGATATAGGCCTAGGGCGTATAAGGCATTCTGAACGGGCCACCTTTGGTGATAAAATCCAGCATGTACCAAATCCCATGTAGGCCTAAGTAGTCTCAAAATATATATCCAGTTACACAAACACATAGCACTGCCGCATGCTGGCATTATAACTCACTTGTCGTGATCAGCGCGGCTCAAGCGTGACCTAGCTTAATCTGTACACAGCGAAATTCCGTGAAATCAAGGGATCCGTTCTTATCACAAAGAAGCGGATTCGCTACTTCATCTTGACAGGTGAGGTGGTGCGATTGCATGACTTTTCGGTAAAGACGAACAAACTTTTTGGTATCACTTGTGGAAATTTTGATAACATTGATAACATCTGTAATGATTTTCTTCCAGAATGGTTAATATACGACACACAAAAGAGGACATTGAAGGCGCTAAAATAGGGGATAGGACTCCATATCAGCTGCGTGTTCAAGAGCTGAAATTTTGGTTGGCTTGCGGCAAAGTTTATACGTCAAAACTAAAGACAAAAAGTTCAGCGGGCAGCGCGGTGAATAAAGAAAATAAATAGATAAAAAGATAAATAAATAGTGGAAAGAATGAATAAATATATATTTTCAAAAAGGAGCATTTTATATTTTTCCTGTAAATAAATAAATCAATGAATGAATTATCTTATTTTTAAATCTGTATTATTTTCAAAGGAAAATGGGCATCTATCATGACAATGTCAAAAGCTGGAAGAACTAAACAAGTTGCATCTCAAATTGTTCTGAACATCAATCGATCAACCTTGGTTCTAAATCTGCATTGTTAACTGAATCACTTCAGACCCACCTTTTTCGGGTGGTATATGTTGCTTTGCCTTTTGCTCAAGTGTGTGTGCCAAAATAAAGTGTCATAAAAATTGTCCTAAGGCGGTGTGAAAACCCTGAAAATGGCTTCACTCTTGAGTTGATTATATATATATATATATATATATATATATAATCAATTTGATGACAAGGGTTCAGAGAATTACGAGTAATCTGCAACGAAAACTCAACCAAAAGTTTAAAATTGCTAAATAAACAATGCGTTTGGGGGAAAAATTTACCTTTTCTCCATCTGTTTTTTTTGGTCTTCATCTCGGAAATAAGCAAGATATATTTTCCAATTTTTGTCTCCTGTGATCAAGAGATATATATCTACAAAAACAGGGTGGGGATTGTTGATAAGTGCATTATTTTTTTCACCAAGATGAAAACACAATGTCGAGAAAACTTCCAAAGGGCCATCCAATTATTGCGTATGCAAGAAGCGGGGAGGGGGTTGAATGGACATTATGAATTGGGTACGGGGGTGGGGCGATTAAACTTTTACATTTTTGCAGGCACGTGGACAGATTCACTCACTGAAAATTTTGAGTTTGAATGTAAATTCAACGAAAGTTATCGTCTGACATATGGTGACAGGTGTCAATTTGTTACACCAGCATTTGGGTTTTCTGGTTTTCTTTGTTTGTTTAATTGGTTGATTTTAGTACTACATGTAGGTCTATATTCTTCTTTTTCATTTTTATTGTTTTAAAATATTTTTATTTATTTATTTATTTATTTTTTATTTATTTATTTATTTATTTATTTATTTATTTATTTATTTATTTATTTATTTATTTATTTACCTATTTATTTATTTACTTATTGATTTATATATTTCTTTACCTAAAATTTATGTATGATGATATACATATATTGTCTCCCGCACATTATGTTTTATCTATCTATCTATCTATCTATCTATCTATCTATCTATCTATCTATCTATCTATCTGTCCATCTATCTATCTAAAAGGGTGTTTATTAATACAGACGTTTCTTGATATTTGCATATATCATACACAGGGTCTCACAACTTTCAGGACTCGGACAAAGACATTAAACCTCCTTAGACCTTGCATTGTGTGAATCTGTAGAAATGAACCTTGAGAAGAAATATTCACAAACAAATCCCTATATAAAATAATAGACACGTAAGAAAATGTGACAAATACACCAATTGTGATGACTCTAAACCGTGACTATCATTGCCAGTCTGCCTGAAATAAATTATACCATATCATAATATCATATCATACATCGAAAGATGAAAAATGAATGCTCTCTGTATCTATGACGGCATGTGAAAGCCCACGAAGGAAGGCAGTCAAGCGACAGATGATGAGCTAAGTTTCGACCTTCGTTATAATCAAATTTACACTTTGTCAGCACGGGTAGTCAGCTAAATATGATACTAATTAAGTATCCTTTGATATATCAAAATTTGTCCGATAAAAGTGTTTATGTATTTGAATGCTGATTGGACACGCTCACCTGGGTTGAGTCGTCTGGACGCTGTGGCTGCATGTCGTATACATACCGTAGATTCATTGAGCAATTTAAATTTTTTTTAAGCAAACTATTGACTATTTTGTAATATCAAAGTGCAGAAAACATACGCAAAATTAAAGATCTGGGCGAATACGTGTTGCAAACAATACCATATTGTGCAAAAAATACGGATGTTTTGTTTGTCTTTCTGCGCTGCCATTCAAATGTAATGTCACTTGCTGCCGGCTCTGGAGGTTCGCCCTATCGATTTGTAGCAGCCGCTAGATAGGCACTTCTGCGCATGCTCGTGGGAATGGTGTATTGTTTCCTCCCTTGTAGAAAAAGTTGTTCCACTAATTGCATTTTCTTAGACTTTTGATATGTTATAGAGCACCTCGCGAGCTTTCATTTGATATAGGGTTTATTACTATTGCAATTTGTTTTGGGTTCTTGCTTATTTCACCTAGAATACTCTACAGCAACAAGTTTCCGAGAATGGACATGTCAACTGCCCAAATACCCCAGTTTCTAGGACCTATTTTGCTACGTCAGTCCACAATAACTCACCACGTTATGGATTATATACTGTTTCAATACCAATATTTGTATTCAAACAGACATCATTCCGAATAGAATAAATAAATTTTATATGGGCATGAATGGGAAAACATTTGCTGTAACACCAGTCTTTTAAAATTTTTGTAAACTGACAGATTGATAAAAAAATCCTTTTTTACCCCGATTTTTAGCCAGATTTTAACCTGATGATGGAAAACAATGAACATTATGAGCTCAACTAAATATTTTCAAGGTACGCACACCTGAATCAGTAAAATGACTTGTGTAAAAAAAGTGGTACAGCCGGAGCAGATACATCAGCTTGTTGGCGCGTTGATTTCGCAAAACAGTGTTGTACAGAGGTGGTTCTCACGGCAATTTCCTCACGATTATCCTATTCATGCTTTTTGGTTTTTAATTGGTGTAAAATTTGTAAGAAACATTTTGATGTATGATACATATATTTTTGATGAGCTGCAAGGTGATAAATCTGTTTCCATATGGCAAGAGGATTACTTACCACTAGGCACCTGCTACTATGATCATCGATCGGATTCTTTGCATGCAAAATTGATACATGTGCCTAGATTAAGTGCGCGACATTCTGTCGACTATACACACTCCCACTAAAAAAGCGACTTCCCGTAGTAGCAGAAAACAACACCATACGGGCCAGAAAGAAGGACAGCCAATTAGGTCGCTATGTATTGCAAGACACCTGTAGAGATGGACGGGCAGTTGAATCAATGGTGTGTTTGTCACAGATATTGATGCAAAAGTAAATTTAACGCATTGAGTAAAACTTCATTTCTTTTCACCATAAAGGAAGCTAAACACAATAGGGAAGACGTATAAGGATACATTTTGCTGAAAATTTAGGGAATCAAGTTTTCTGGCCACATTTTTGAAGGGCATATATATATATATATATATATATATATATATATATATATATATATATATATATATATATATATATATATATATATATATATATATATATATATATATATATATATATATATATATATATATCCATACATACATACATGTATATATCTACATATATATATACATATATATATATATATATATATATATATATATATATATATATATATATATATACATATATATATATATATATATATATATATATATATATGCCTTGTTGAAGTGTGTGTCAGCTCGCTCGTTCGAGCGCCCTCTGGCTCCAAGCACATGTGGTCGCGGCGCAATATTGTCCATGAGTCGTTAGTATGGCACCCAAATATTCTTTTGTGAAAGTGTTTTATGTTATTGACGGGGACCGAGAGCCTCTGCGATGTTTTCCTGTGGGGGCATTAGCCCCCACACGGATCAAGGATCCGGGTGGTAATATCCATGAGGTAGCTGGATATGGTTTGACGTCACCAGAAGCACTGGTTGGTACCCTGTCAAGGCATGTCTTGTGTTGAAATTGTACCCAGTATACAAGATATACATTTGCAGTCACCGAGTCACATGTTTGACTCAAGCTGACCTACGTGGATGCGAGTGAGCACCACGACGCATAACTTGAAAAGCATTGTGCACTATGTATATTGGATGTGGCCCACATATTGTCTCTGTTCCAACTTTCACTCACAGGGATGCTGAACCATGCAGACTGCGTGACACACTTAAAAGCATGTATCCATTTCGGCATTGGACCCAATTGAGCACCCTCCCCCCCCTCCACAAGTGGAGCCACTGTGCACAACTGTTTTCTTGTCTCCATTCACAACAGAATCCCCAAGTTCGGGGGGGGGGGGGGGAGGGTGACGGCGGCAAGCCTGCTTGCCTATATGTATTTAACATGGGCACCTATCCAGGAACAAACCTCAGGTGATGGGAAAATATGAATATATGTTCAGATAACTAGCAAGAATCTCGTCATGTCTGAGCTGATCCTTTCAAAGTGTGCAAATGCATAAATGACTGGGGAGTAACCACTGTTGGCTATGTTGCTGCATGATATTGAGCAGACATTCCAAAATGTCAAAATGTACTCAGTGCAGAGGTGTCAAAAACTATGCAGGTAAATTGACTCAAACGTGCAAGAAGCACCTCTCCCTATGCATGAAATAAAGACAGCCACAGCTTGAAGGTATTACTTTTATTCCCTTCTCTTAATGGTAGAGCATTCACCACATTACTCTACAGGATAATGCTTATAAATTGGAAAAGTATGCATGAAAAACAACATTGGATTCTTGGCCCTGCCATACTTGTCAGTATAACATATTTTTTTACCAAACAATTACGGTCAGGGATCATGTGGTGTTTATGGCCTTAGATAGAACATGGCTGTGTTGTTAAGTTGTGCACAGTTATATTGGTAGGCGGACAGGTTTTGAAACATACCAGCCTATTTTTAACAGCATTCTTCTGGTAAGCTTGTGAAATAATAATTGATTCACTCAACCCGAAATCATTCACATACTCATGCATTCAAATTGTTGCATTATGCCTTCAGTATTTTTGCTGGTCCAGAAACGTGTGTGTGTGTGTGTGTGTGTGTGTGTGTGTGTGTGTATTTTCAACACATTTCTCATAAAAGGAGCTCCATAGTTCAGACAATGTTTCCATGAATTATTTTTTTTTTTTCATTCGTTACACTCATAGATATCCTTTCTCTGTTGGAAATGTCAGATAGCACTCTCATACTAATGGCAATGAAGTCCTGTAGATAAAAACTGCAGAAATACTTTATTTATTTTCACATATCAAAACTTTCTCTCCAGTTAAAATTCAAAGTTTCTCAGGTAACAATCATTTTAACGTAAACTTTGAAACGGTTTTCAAGTTTTATGTTGAAAACGAATTCTCATAATTTATTACAAAGAATTTACTCTCTTATTCTCGACTGATTTGGAAATTACTGAATTTTGAATTTGAACCAATTCAAAATTCAGTAATTTTGAATTGTTTCAAAATTACTGTGGGACTGAAAAATTGGGTCAAAATCCTAAGTTCTAAATCTGTTCCATATCTACAGATATGACATGGAGAGTGTTCTGTCCAAATCGGGTGTGAGGATTATTGCGTATGGACTCTTTCCACATAACCAGCAAAGCATAGACCTTTCTCACTTACAGCTGACTGGAAAGGGTATCGCGGGAGTGAACGCTTGTGGGCATAGGATAATGCATGTTAAAAGTACAAATTTTTAAAGTAAATTTGAAGTCAATTATGGAAACATTAACAGAAATTGTAAAACTTTTTGATTAGTATGTCTGTCAACATCGGGATTGTGCCGGGCATTTTTAATTTGGAGATGTTAGAAACTTTTTACAGGCAAAATTATTGAGACCCTCATACGGTTGTCAGTATCTATGTACTGACCACCCACACATGCATAGGTGTCAATTGGTTTCTGACACTTGTTCGATTAATCAGCAGAGTAGTTTGTGAAACCTTAAACTGAGTACATTTTGGCAGTCTGTGCTTATGATGCCACAGGATATGGCTCTGTGGGATATAACCATTCATACAACTGTGGTGTTTAAAGGGAAAATGCCATTGTTTCAGTTATGGCAGACACGTCACTGATTAGGCAAGCTTTACTGCTTTAAAATAGTCTCAACCCATTGTTATAAGTTCAACATTTTATGAGTGTTTTCATTAATAGTTTAGAGGCCATTTTCTTGCCATACTTAAACTTGTTCGGCTGAGATATTCATGTAATTTTACCATGTTAACCTTTCTGTGTGGCAAATGCCTATGTTGAAACTATACAAGCAAGTAGTCTTACCCCAACAAAGGGGCTTTCTGTAGGCATTGGAGGTGAGAAAATCACTGGGCGCGGTGGTCCACCTGTGTGGGAGAGTCCTAAATTATAAGCATTATCCTGTCACATTATGAGCTGAATGCTCTAATGTAAAGAGAGGGGAATAAAACTAACATCTTCAAGGTGTGGCTATCTTTTTTCATGCGTGGGCACAGGTAATTCTGACACCTTTGAGTCAATTACCTGCATAGTTTTTCACACCTCTGCACTGAGTACATTTTGACATTGAGGAATGTCTTCTCACTATCATGCGGCAAGATAGTCAACAGTGGCCATTTACCAGTCATTTATGCATATGCACACTCTGAAAAGATCAACTCAGAACAAGGTTCTTGCTAACATTTCACTGAGGAAATGCAATTTGTTTTCCCAAAATTGCCCTCATTTACTGCAATAAGTTTCCCTTTGATCACTGTTGTGTAGACATTGTTGCAGTTGAGTTACCACACTCTTTTCATATACACAGCTATCTGAACATTTATTCATATTTTCCGATCACCTAAGGTTTGTTGAAAGTATACAGGAAGGCAGGCTGGCCCCCCAAAGGGGATTCTCTTGTGAATGGAGGCAAGCTGGCAGTTGTGCACAGTGGCTCCACTTGTGGGGGAAAGTCCTGAATTGCAAAGCATCGAAGAGCAGATGAACAACGGTCCATAATATATGACAGCTGAGTATAGCTCAATTCCAAACAATCGTCAAATTTGAAAAATCCCCACAAAGTGGGTTTTAGTTAATTATTTCATACATTTTCTCGCACATCCGGTTAAGGGATTGAAGCAGCGTGCGAAGTGAAAGGTACTTTAGGATAAAAATGATGAGGTTTTCAGGAAGACTACCCATTCATCATATATTTGGTGCCCTGCAAGAAAAAATATTAAGTCATGATATGCCAGTGCGCACTGAAAATTTGATATTACAGCTTTTACTGAAGGGCTTTGATGATTCCATTGAATATATGAACTTTGAAGCAGCTCTGTTTATAATCAATGTATCAATACCATTTATCAGACAAAGATACAACATTTATACATGTATTTATATAAAAAGGAAAGTTATATTTTCACTGTAAAGAAATGACTCAAAAATTGACCCACTAGGCTTGAGCATGGCATACTATTTTAAAAAGCCACAAGGCACAAAATGAAACAAATACAGAAAAATGCAAGTAAGCATGATAAGTATAATAGTGTTTATGATTGGTTTTAACTTAATATTTATGAAGACCCACGTATCACAACTCCCAAGCTAGAGTAAATGCTATGCTAAGTACAGCAATTGCCCTAAATTATACAAGTAATAATGTGGGAAAAGACGGACCAATGGTCCATCTTGCCTCTTTTGTCTTGATCCGACTTCACCCCATGTGTTACTTTCTTATTGTGATAAATAAATGCTCCCTCAGTTATAACGGCATATTCAAACATGGTGTCATGTGCTACTACAAGTTAAACTAAGTTAAACTCCCCGCTGTGTGAAAATTACTTTGTTACTGCACATCAAATGTGCCATATCACACTTTTTATGAGTGGTTCATATCAGATCAATACAAAATGGAGCCATGATATGTTTGACTTACCTCAAATCTTTTGCTTCTGTAGGACATTTGCCCTCTGCTTTGTACTTCTGCTTTCTCCCGCCAAACACTACAGGGACCAACCAGTATTTCTAAGAATAGTTGGAGAAAACGTATTGCGTCTAACATAGTTTCTATCCGGTATAACTTTAGCTTGGTCCGTCTTGGACAGTGGTCCATCTTCCCCAACAATACCCTACTACAGGCTCGGATAATAAAATATCACACCTTCTTAAATTGTTTCTTCTGTTATGTAATAATACTAATCCTGTTTCTGGTCGTCTGCCAAACGTTGCACCACTCTTCAGCTTTGGCTGCTTTACATATTTATCACTTGAGGAAATGATTAGGTGAAATACTGTGTCCTTCTTTCAAAGGTCAGCTCTCGGCAGTTCTCCCTGTCAGAGGTTGTGTCATTTTCTCACCACCTGTCTGACTGATGGTGTGTTACCGAGTTGACCAAGGTACTGTGCTCTCCCGTCTTGCAAGGATAATTACTTCAACAGTTCATCATGTTTTGCTCCACGATTCTGTGGTAGAATAAACCCATTCTTCATATAAAAATGACAACCAGGCACCAATTTAATATGCAATAGGTCCATGTTAAATTTTGAACAGCGGTAAGATTGTGTTTTGAATTCTTAAATATCAGGCAATTGTCAAAGTTCCAAACATGTTTGAAAATTTCTCGTCGGGAATTAACTTGCAATTGCCTTCTAACCCACATATGTATTTAATTATAAGGCACTGTTTCATCTTTTACAAGAGAGTAACTAATTGCACAAAATCAACTCTTCAAGGATTTGTAGTGATTTCTTCTTTTTTTCTTCCGATATGAGAACATTAAGTGAAAAGGCAACCACGTGTTCATTCATAAAATTTTACATATTGATGAATATTTGCTGGAGTAGCATCATTTAACTTAAAGAACAATCTTTAATTAAAAAAAAAAAAGTGCAACTTGAGCAAGAAGGCAAGAATGTACAAAAGACTTCTCTGACGCTTTTAATACCATTAGCTGCATAAACAAGCTTACTATTTGTATTGATATACAAATATCTTTTCATAATTTAGTCGTTTCTCTGCGTTTCAAATTTTACCATGAAGGAACTCATATGCACATAACGTGCAGATATTATGACAAATGTGTCCAGTGCTGCTTGCTATATGCAGTTACACTAGGTGACAAAGATCTTTCAAAAGGGTCAACTCCGATGCCGAAAGTATCTAAGTATCGAAATATAACAGAAACGGTTGCTAAGCGCCAAGAAACAGCATGAAAGACACTCGTTTTTGCACATGTTCTAAGGAAATGTATACCCTAGAAATGTGCAACATTTGTTCGTACAGGTTTCACAGCAGCACAACCGGTGCATCAATCTATCCAATACCATAAGCATTTACTTGTGCTAACATAGTAGATGATTCTGGTTCCCAGGATTGGAACCCAACGATTCTGATTCCATTTCTTTCTTTTTAGCCAGTAATACAAACCCAAGGATAAATAGGTGGGAATGTGAAAGGTGGGAATTTGTGGCCTGCCACCTGATGATTTCCTGTGGACTAAGAGCACCAAGGACATCTTAGCAACGTTCCCCATAATATTGATTAGTTGATCCACTCACTGTCACTTGCTGTTACAGATGTGCCTTAAAAATCCAGTCTCTGTCCGTCCCATTGCTTTTATAAATGATCAAAAAGTACAGTACCATTTACGACATCCAATTGTCTGTTTCTCATTGAATATGTACCTAGCCCATATAGCATGCTGGGACTGTAATCCTGTCCCAAAGCACTCTCCCTGTCAATGCTCCATGTTTTAATGCTGAAATCCAAGTATGCATAATCAGCTGCCTCTCATATCTCAATGACCTCTCGTGCCCTTGTTGGACCTCGAACTTTCAAACCATTCCTCTCTGTCCCTGCCTCTGCTTCTTAGCCAGAAACATGTCCAAATTTTTGTTCACTTCACTTCACTCCAGCCTCAGTTTCTCCCCATAGTCCCCTGCTATCTTGAGAAACTTTTGCAATTTCGCCTTCATGTTAAACAAAGTATCAATATCTGCCTCCATAGCAGCCATGACTGGGCGTTAATATTCTACACAACCTTGCTTTAGCCCAATACACAACTCCACTAAGGCCACCTCCATCTCCCTAGACTCAGCGCACACTTTACATTTATATACAAAGTTTTCAACGCTTGTCCCCAATGACCCTACCATTTTTCCCTAAATGCATCTCTCAACACCCTATCATAGGCTCTTTGCATATCCCTAAAAGGCAATATGCACCTTTTGTCCCACCCGTCGTGTAATCTCTATCATTTGCAACAAGCTGAAAACATGATTGCCAACTATTCTGCGTGGTCAAAAAAACAAAACATTCTGATCTCCCCAAGCATGACTTCTCTTTTCACTACCCGCACAAGTATTCTCTACATTACACGTGCACGGTTGGTGAAGCTGCAACACGCTCTCCTTCCACCTCTGCGGCCTGGGTTCGATTCATGGCCGGGGAAACCTGTGGTAAGAGTTCCTACCACTCTGATGGTGCACGGTGGTTTTTCTCTGAGTCTTTCAGTTTCTTCCACCGTACATGTTAGTAGGAAAGCATGTATGTGAAAGATATGGGTGTAATCATTTCCCCAATATTTCATGCTACTCTTTTACGGTCATCAAGATGCTCAAGCAACCCCTCCTTTGGAATATAAGTTATCTTTAGTTTTGCCCACTCCCTTGGTAATTCTCTGGTCTCTAACACTTTGTCAAACAGCACTTCCCCACAATTTTTCTGGTCCTTTCTTGATTAATTCAATCAGCATTTGGTTACTCTGGACACTTAAGTTTTTCAAACACATGGAACTGGTGGTATAAGTGCAAACACTTGACAACATATGAAGCAGACAAAAGATTCTGGTTAAGGTGCCTTTTTATTGTCTGTCCTTTAGGATCACCATTGTCTGCAAACTGAAAACTTGCCAGGAATAGAAGAAAGTAGAACATGAAACGTTCCCTAGAGTAGACATGGAAACAATGGACTAAAATTTTATCGTATTAAAGCAACACATCTGTTTATACTGTATCTGCGTGGACGTTAACTTGCTGGTGAGCAGCAAAGAGAGTAAACAGCCATACCTTGGAAACCACAGAAGCGATATTTTTGATGCAGTTATATATATATATATATATATATATATATATATATATATATATATATATATATATATATATATATATATATATATATATATATATATGCTTATCGGAAACTTGAGTGACATTCATATTAACTAACCAGAAGGGACAACGGTTCAGCGTTTGATGTAGTGTTACAATATACATGTATCAGAGCAAACTATGGTTGGAAGCAGCTTAAAATAAATTATGTGAAGAGTTTTGCCACCATATAAAAATGTCCCCCACAGAACTGTTCATCCAAGCAATCCTTTTCAACAAATGAGACTTTCTTCTTAATGTTTATATTGAGGACAAAATTGCAAGTGCATGCTTTGCTGACTTCTTATTATATTTTTGCCCATGGTTGATGGTATGAAAATAGCCTTGCCCCAGTTTGGAGGGCATTGAAGGCCACAAGAACAAACTCGGGTCAGTTATTCCACCTGTCCCATCCCAGGTTCTGCAGAAAAATGGTCAGTTATACAACGTGAATGTCAAGAACATAAGAAAATATGATTAATGCTGGGAGCCTATTAATCGTGGTTACAATATGTGAAAAAGGAAATGAAATTAAAACCCCAGTATTCAGGTGAGATAATGTGCCATTTTCATTAGCACATGTTGTAGTTGGATGTCGTAAAACCGTATAATACTTTGATATTCCTTCGAGTTTTAAGGGTTTGAGAATGATAGAGAATCCAATTTTTATACCGTACAGTTACATAGTTACACAGCCCAGTTATTGG
The DNA here is from genome assembly GCA_964020975.1 of Hermodice carunculata. NCBI lineage: Eukaryota > Metazoa > Annelida > Polychaeta > Eunicida > Amphinomidae > Hermodice > Hermodice carunculata. The sequence goes on along the minus strand of OZ026624.1, from coordinate 44,344,963 downwards.
CCTAAACGTACAAGCAGCAGCCTCGGTCATCAGTTGTACTCATAATTAGCCAGACAATTGGCATCCAGATAGCACAATATATGTCATTAAAATCCAGTTGAGCAGATAAAGCAACAATCATTGTCTCTTTGCTGGACAAGTATTTTTTCATTTGTATAAAATCACAAAAGTATCCTTGTATTTATTCTTATGACTCGGAGACATGTCAGATAAAAGGTAACTTTCAGAGTAACCCTACCAACTTACCTGCAAGTTTACTCTGTATAGATATTTCAAATGAGCTAAAGTCATTAGAGACCATCTCCCCGAAGTCAAAGTTCCTATATATAACTGGCAATAGGTTTACAGTGCCTAGTGGTCAGTGTAAGAAAATCCAAATGTGTGATGACTTCACGTATTGTATGGCCTTGTTATTTAAGCCTATTTTGCCTGCTAGACACCCATTTGACTATTTACCCATTTCTTCAGCTATCATGTTTCAGCCCTGTGTTTTCTCAAAAGTAACCCCTGACACTTTGGTGTCCATCTAGTCTATTTGATTCCAATTATAAAACCCACTTTATAGCTACAATCCCCCAAACGTATGAGATCATTGCGCTTCAGTATCATAAGCAAACTCATTCCAAGTCAAAAAACCGCCCAAATCTCGACAAGTCCATGGACATGAATCACACCAGATATAACAGCATGACTTGAACAATAACAAGCAATACATTACTCATTAAACGCTTCGAACATACAATATATTTTCGGCATTACCCTAATGCTAGTAGATTGAAGTGTAGTAAGAAAGAAAACATATCTCTCCTGACTTGAGTCAGGTACCAACAAAGTTATTAGTAGTATTTTAAATCCATTTAATGGTAGCCACTCAACTTTAAGAAATATCTTGCATCATACGGGCATTGTATAAAATGTCAGCTACTATTGTTACGTTTACATATTGACTACATCATTTATACAATATCTCACATCCACATGATAACTGTATTGTATTTGTGACTTTTTGCCCAGAACCACTTGGTAGTAGTCATTACCCTATTCCGCAGTCCAAACTCTTTACTCTCTGTAAGCTAACCTGTCCCTGTCTAACCTGTATACATACGGAAGTACTATTGTCCATATTGCACACGTTCCACTGTAAAATTTTGACATAGGCTGAATTAGCCCAAATAAATTAAAGGGTCTTCAGCGGGTAACTACTCAACATATTTCGTAGCCTTTTACCCGTTTGATAATTTTTTATTTTTACCAAGAAACTTAGAAACGACCACTTTTCTTTTATTTTTGTATATCTCCTTTTTGGAAAATTTGAAATAGGAAATTTATAAAAGTCGGTACATACTCTTGCAAAGGTAATTAATCATGAAACACAGCTGCCTAAACTGGCCGAAGTGGAATATTACTATCCACGTGAGGGTAGTTTACCATGTTCACTCAAAATCATCACGTTTGTCATATAATTTAAAGCTTAATTATCATGATACATCATTTAGTTTAGAAAAGAACATTCCATATGATTTTTGGAGTTTCTGGGAATTTCAAATCGTCAGGTCATATTTGTAAAATATATTCTCGACACTGTTTATCATTGATGCTTCATAGGTCATCTGTTATCTTAAAACGTTTGTCACAAAGTTGGCTCTCTTGTGATAGCTTTACCAGAAAATTAGAGTCGTTGTAAAATAAATATGAATTGGCCAGAATAGGTACAACATAGGCATCCATTGGAATACCAACTGTCCGTCTAGATGGCATATCCAAAATTAATAATTATGTTTTCAGTCAAAATGTTCAACAACTAAAACAATGATCATATTCAAATGCAGACTGGCCATCCCTCATATCACTACCGAAATATGCACCTTTATGATATACGATCAGTCTTTGAAAGTTATTTATTTTCCTCGTGTTTTATTTCTGAAATACTCGATAGCAGGTCTACCGTATCTCTTTGTCATGATGAAAAACATAAGAATGGAATATCTGACTCCAAAGTTGCAAATGGAGGGTCATATAATCCTACCTGGGAATGTGATTGGCTTACATGGACAAAATGGTTATAAGCACCATAGGTACTGCATGCAATTACTTGCAATGTATGCTTGCTGGCTTTTCTCATGGATGGATCCAATGCAAGTATAACAAATTCCCACATGAAAAGCTGCTCAAAAACCCCTCATAAAATATTATACTGTTGCGATGTTATGCAAGGTAGGTAACATAACAAAGGGAAGAGATAAAACAGTATTTGCTCACAAATAATCAGCAAACATAACATGACGATATATCAACAAATAAACTTTTGTTATGGAAGTGCCTTTCCATTGAACGAAAAAAGTATAAAACAGCTTTGTATCAAAAACAGTGAAAATTAGTTAGGAATTTTAAATAGTTGTATGTAAGGAGTTTCCACAGTGGACGGGTAGGTGATGGTTGTATTGAAAATACAGTAGCTCCATGATGATGTGTGCATGTTTCTGTATCATACCTGAATGTGTCTAGTGTGACTGTGATTTGTGTACGGTCGAGAACCTTGGGTGATTCCCTTATGTTGCAGGTACAACAGATCAAGTCCAGTGGACAGTGTTGCGGGAAGCCCTCTGCTAGTATTTGCAGTCACAAAAAATTAAGTATCTGAGGTACTTTACCACACTTACAACATGTCAACAGTTTCCTCATCTGCATTCAAATTTAGAAGTATTTACATCCATAATCATGTTTCATCGACTGTAATTGTACTTGCTAGGGAACACTCTATATTCTGAAGTTCTGTTGGCTGACATGTTGCCTCTGGGGTGATATTAGACACTTAGGTGACCAAACTGAAGCTTCATTGAAAGCTAACTAAATAAAAATAGCCTAGCTACAGCAGTTTGTGCTGGATTTATGGACAAACTAATCTGTCATGCATTATCAGTCGAGATGATGACCTGAGTTTAATTAGATGCGAGATTAGGGGTCAAATCGGCAGCCTCGTTCTCAGTTGCATATCTGGCCAGTGCTTATGTAAACAAAGAAGCATAGATACATCGTGGTATCTGCTATTTGGGAGTGTTGAGGTGCAATTATCTCAAAATGTATGTATATTTACCCAACATATCAAGTTTAGGTATTTCTCTGTACATGTAGTACCATCATTGAATAACAGTTTCTGATGTGCTTGCGACTGAAATTAGAGACAAACAATGACAAAATAAGGCATAACTTAATTTTCGAAGACCCTGCTAAATCCTGGTTCGTGAGTTTTGTATTAACAAATTGTATTGTATGCTGTTGCATCATTCTGTGTATAATGCTGCAAAACTGGGTTAAATACTGGCTCAGCTAAAGGTGAATGCTTTTTCTTGTAACCATGGGAATGGTAGCCATCTTGAGTGCACACCCAATTACAGAGCCCTTGTGCCCATGTCACCATGCAAAATGACCAGCCCTGTGTTTATTCATCTCTCAGCTTCGAATCACATTAAAGGGGGTGATAAGTGATTTATCACATATTTGAGAGTCGATGCCTTTATTGGGTTCAGATTAATGGTCACTTTACAAGCTTCCTGTCACCCAGCACCCCACTGAAGATGCAAGAGATTCCTGTTTGGAAAACCCACTGACCAGACGCTGCTATGGCATTTTAATTTCAAACAGACCCAGGCATCATTCATGCTATAGCTTTATCAACAATTGTCCGTGCTTTTAAGACGGTATAGATTGAGACTGGGGTGGGTTAAATTTCCAAGATATTAGTGGTTCAATTTGAATAAGTGAACAGTCCATTTTATCAAAAGTGATTAATTAAAACTTTTTCTTTAATAACATAGATTATGCCAAGTTTCATACTTATTGATATATTATGTTGTGAACAAAAATATTTTTCAGCATTCTGGAGCAAATTGCACACTTTTTATCAAAAGTAAATGGGCCCTACCTCCTAAATATGTTATTTTCGGGTTCCTTTCTTCTTGGCTGTAAGGTGGACAGAGGGTTGTTACTATCCCACCACCCCATTGTATTATGGATCTGTACGCTTTTGCAGTGCAATCTAAGTGCAAATTACCGGAAATTGGCCCTATGTTACAAAAGTGGAGCTTTGTAAAAAACGTGGATTTGGGGCAAGATGACGGATTTTAGAGGTTGAAATTCAAATCGGGTCACAAGATTTCCTTCTAATTTGGACCTACATCTTATTGCTTCCATCAAGAAAGTATTCTTTGAGTAGATGGCGAAATATATGCTGTAATCACCTTGCTTGTACAAAATTTAATCAAAATATATGTACTTCCGGATATTTGTGTGACTAAAGGCTTACAGGTGAAAAATGAAATGGACATACTGTATTAACATGGCCTTATAATTAGACCTCAATATGGATTAATATCTGGGGAAAGATGATATATAAAGGTAAGAGATAATAACATATCTTTTGTGCCACTATTTTTTAATTTTTTATTTGTATGTAATACCAGTTAATAACATGGCTGTCATATTGAATTTGTCAAGCTTGGTGACATCACAGCCTAAGGCTTAGCTTGCAACAGACGCTTGCTGGTAGCCAATCAATCTCCTTCTTGTCTCAGCATTTCGGCTGTATGTTGCCCATGCAGTTTGATATTATATAACTCTCTTTATAGTGACACTTACATGTATCTATGCGGCTGCTGAGCCTCTTGTCTCGACCGCATTTAAAGTACATGTAATATCCATCGGGCAAAGTGACTACCCTTCAGGACCAAAGATAACAAACACATGCAGTTTGAAATACCCAGAAATTTCATATTGATATAACATAAAGTCGCAACACGATGAACGCTGTTGGGCATAGGCAAAGATGTGGACGTAACCTTGTGTCACAGCTACCTGTTAACAATTTTCAGTTGTGTTCTGAGCTAGTTTTAAGATTGCACTATTCACGTGCTGAAGTTAATTTGCAAATTGCTGAAAATTCCTGATTGTACAGGTGAGCACAGTGTTTAATAACTCATTCCACCCTGATGACGCTTTTTCCCGCTAATATCTAAATGTCGTCTGCTAATTGTGTTTTACTAATTTAGGGATTATTTTTCAATATTTTGGATGAAACTTGCATGGAAGATCATTCCAAATTATATGCCCAAGGTCAACAGCTTTTCTTGGCGCGCTCTGGGCGCAATGCGCCAAGAGAGCGCCAAGGAAAGCTGTTGATTCAGTCTTCTATCAGGGTGGAATGAGTTAACGTCACAAAGAAGGCATGGGTAGCTTTTAATATCATCATCAATGTCGTCGTCTTCGTCATCATCCATCCTTACCAGAGATGATAAACCACTACACCATCGAAGCCCTCCTCACGCATGCAAAGCACATGAACTTTTCATTGATGTAACTAAGCTAAGCGTGCATTATTTCAATGGTATTGCCATATCTGTGTATGTTGATATTTTTCAGACTTAAGATCGATTAAGTCTTTCTTTCTGCAACCTAGGTCCCAACCGTGCGTACTTGTAATTTTCATGCAGTAAAGTACATGTCTTTGTTCCTATTTTAAACGACCTAATCCCCTGTCGGGCTTATCTGCTGTCGATGACAATATAGATATGGCGCAACTAAGAAGTTATACATTGCACATTCATCATATTAAATGATATGCCTAAAGTTGATTGTACGTGCTGGAGTTGTCTGTCTTGACAATGTATTTTACTTTCGTCATCTTTTGAGTATTAACTGTTTGGGACAAACACCAATCTTAATACCCGTGTCAACTTCTCATGTTAGCATGTTGCCCGGGGATTTGGGGGCAAAGTCTTTGTGAAATGTTTGGAGAAGTGTTAATTGATATTATTGATGAAATGACCAATCTTATGCTTTATGATCTGAATATTTGTGCCTGCAAAAACGTGTCAGATTTTTTCCGTGAAAGGGTTTTTTTGGGGGGGGTCTTTTTCTTTTTCTTTTTTGGGGGGGTGGGGGTGGGGGGTGGAGGTTGCTATTGGTTTTGTTTTTTTTCTTGTGGGTTTTTGTTTTTGTTTTTCCTTTGTTTATTTATTTTCGTACCTGTTTTATTTTCTTTTACAAAGGTGGTACCTGATACAAAACAGAAAATGCCAGCCTTCGAACTTGATTGGATTGCTGACCTATTTATTTTTTGATATGCTTTCAAAAAAAATGATAATAGTTCAAAAAACCCTGAGACTTTTGGCCTATGGGCTTATTTAAAGCTGTCGTTTTGGTTGAGATACATGTTTCCCGTTGTAATCAAGATCTAAATATTAACACGGTCCATGCCAACATTAAAAGTATTGTATTAATTTCTTTAGATTGTACGGGTGCTACAAAGGACAGATTGGAACATGTGACAGGCAACATATATGTCTGCCAAAAATATTTCAAGATCTGAAATAAACATCAAATGCCAGGTGGGTATTACCTTAATAGCTTCTTTAGATCAAAACTTTATCACGAGAAAGTATTTTAATATTCAATGTACCTGTATTTAATCACGATAGCACCAATTTTCCCAATATAATAATGATTATGCATTTTTTCTGGATACGTAGAGCACACATGCAGCCCCATGTATCAAAACTACAAAAAATTTAATACGTGCAGCATGTGTCATCATATTTGACGTTGCTTGTATGTCATTTGCCTGCTGAAAACCCGTTAACCCATATTAAACCTAATGTGTTGTCAATTCACATCAAGTTTTCGGTCTCAACCAGTTTTTGTCTCTTAATTATTTCTTTTTTTTTTCTTTTTTTTTTTTTGGATAGATTTTTTTTTACCTCCATGTTTCAAAGATATGCGATGTTATTGACCCTGTAACTGGCAATAAACCAGATTCATGCACATGCTATTTTGGAAAAATGATTTCATCTATTTTTTTCCTCACAATTTGTGTACCTTTCTTAATTGCTGTGAATCACATGATGTGCGCATTACCAGTGGTATTCTATGCCTTGAATCATGCGGAGAGGAGCGGGATTTTCACTCAAACACGGCTTCATCATGAGTGCAGAAGGGAAGAGGGTGGACATGGGTTAAAAGGTTGCGGCTTTAGCAAAGGACCAAACTCATTTCATTTGACTCTTGAAGTCTAATACAAATTTCTAGATTCTCTTAAATTGCCTGACATCATTTCATACAGACATATTCGGAAATGTCAACCTTATTTCTTCATCTTTGGCAGTTTACTGCAGACGCCCTGTTAGACCCCCACAGTACATGCACAAGGGGACAATTGGCTATGCATACTTGACCTATGATCGTGTAAACCATGTTAAATTGATTTCTGTTCAAAGTGACATTCTCAACAGACTAAATCTATAAACAGGAAACTTGGGAATCCAAAATTCTATCATGGCCGTTGTAACTATATGTTAAATTATACAAACATGTACCAGAAAACTAAAAAGGATAACGAGAAAAGGTCACTTTCTCGGGTTTTATTTTTTAGGACTCTCGGCATTTATAGGCAAACTTGCCGATAAATGTCGAGAGTACCAACTTGACTCGGTCATTTGTCAACATTTCTGCCCCCTTCTACTTCATTTGTATCTGGGTATTTATATGCACATCTCAGTATTTTTGCCGAGTTTCGCTAAGGCCCCCACGCTGTTGACAAAGAATGCCGAGAAATGCACACAAACGCCGAGGCTCTTTTGTTTATGGGCTCAGCTTGCCGATAAACTCCTAGAAATGCTCATTAATGCCGATATTTGCAATCACAGGAAAAATATCTTAAAAATTAAAAGGTACCTTTTGTTGGCAAACATGCAGACCTATATGGTTGGGCCAGGGCGCCATGTAGTCCAATGAAAGAACAGAGATTTTAATTAATTGACATGTTTTATCCCTTTGTTACATTTATGTGCAATGCAGTGGCAACCTCGTGCGTTGAGTTCCATGCACCACACAACGGCACACACAAGCAAGAAGTGGACATATGGGAATAAATACACATAAATGTAAGTAGCCAAACATAAAATTATACATTCTTAAGAAATAATCGAGAAACATGTTCGTAGATTATGTTAACACACAAAAAAATGACATTTTTAATATCATTTGCGTATGAAAATTGCTTTTCCATAGGTCTAACATAAGAGCATTTATTATTGCTTACAAAATACCAAAGTACACACTACTCAAAGATTTTGCAGGTTGCTTGCCCATCTTTTAAGACATGTCAGAAATGGCTTAAACGTAGGAGACTACTGTCACTAACATTCCTCATTTTTCAACGTGTCTAATATTTTCTGTCTTACTCGTGTATGTATATATCCTGGCAAAGTGTGCATTGTTGGAATTTTTATAACTGGTTAGCCAATCTTTATAATATATGCTTATAAATGAGAAAAATAGATGACACTAATATTAATTATTGTTTTATATGGGAAAATGTTTAAGTTAAGACCTAGAGCGAAATTGCCATTTGCCACTTTAATCGGAAGCTCTCAATCATATGTATTGTTTTCTTTACGTTTATATAGCTGCTTCTTTTGTTTGGTTCATATGGAGCTCAACACGTGTGGCCTAGTTGTATCGAATATAATAATAATAATAATAATAATAATAATAATAATAATAATAATAATAATAATAATAATAATAATAATAATAATAATAATAATAATAATAATAATGATAATAATAATAATAATAATAATTTATTCGGAAAACTACCCCTTTACAGCGGGGGCATCAATGGAACGGGGTTTATTCCATGATGCGTCCGAGTATACTACAAGAAGCCGTCTATATTACAAAGTAAGGATTTGTGTGTGGTAGGGCTGTATCTACGTTCAGCATTGAGCCGTACGTGGAACAGCATCCATTTACCATTTTGGAATTTACTTTTTACATGTGCATGCAACCATCAATAGGCTTCTCATAGCTCCATGCATATATACATATATATTGTCCATTATCATCAATATCATAGTTTTGTCCCCCGCGCTAAAACTAGAGATAAACCACTCATTGGGAGAAAACTCTAGAAAGCGTAAGGACAAGTACATCGTGCACTTTTGGTTTACAATGTAGAAAATAAATGTTCATCATCGTCATAATTACAATGTATAAAATTAAAGTACACTTCAAAATAGATAAAACTTATATACAATATAGGAGCTCCATTTAAAATCCATGGAATCTGCACCTTACAGGGAACTGTACAACTCTATTTCTTTACTGTGAACAGGCACAGTTGAAGATATATACATACATATACATATATATATACATATACATATATATATATATATACATATACATATACATGCGTGTATACATACATACACACACACATACACACACATACACATTAGCTTATATATCACAGTTAATTTTTTAAGAATCTACACAGAAATGTCACAGCCAGCACCTTCAAGAGCTACCATACGGCAACGCCATGCTTCTTTTAGGAAAGTTTTACAAGCACTGTCAAATATATCATTAACAGCATGGTCATAATTGAATGGTATTCCAAACAGTAGCGTAAATTTCGTAGTTAAGGAAGAGCGAGTAAAATGTTCCCATACATGGGTATAACCATGTTCCAACAGGCATTTTTCCAAATTTCGCCAAATCTTAATTCTTAATTCCTTGGAGTGTTCACATGTGAAAGTGAAATGAAATAAATCTTCTATACCTTGATTACATAGTTTACAAATTCCGTTGGACAAATTCCATCTCTGTAATGTTTCTTCCAATCCTAGACATCCGGTTCTAGCCATAAATTTTAGTCTAGTGCCCTTGAAGTCATTTACCTGGAACATGTATCTCTCCCCAAGCGTGGAATACTTAATCAATTTGTAATATGACAAGGAGGACATTTCATCGATATCTTTAAAAAAGTCATACACGTAGTTTTGCGTGGACAACTTACAAAAAGGATAGATCCAGTCACCAGTATCTCTGCAATTTACATTATCTAATCCAGCCTCGGACAAGATTGTGGATATCTGTGACATGTATGGCCAGCAAGATTTATGACCGGACTGAAAATTTGTTTCTAAGTCACAAAGTACTCGTTTACACAGTCTGTTTGCTGGAATGTTATACTTTACATGATGATAATATTTTACTCTCTGTTTATTCAAGATGGTTATCAGTGGTAGCCAGCCAAACTCCCCTAGTGTTGCCACCATTGCAGGGGTACCTCTTACTTGTAGAATAGCTCGTGCCACCGTGTACTGGAATGATCTTACAATACTTGTGCTTTCCTTTGTATTGTTAAACCATACTGCACTGCCATGTGAGAGTGAAGGCATTATTAGGCTTTTCCAGAGGCTGTCACCAAACGTTACTCTATTTATATTGTCGTGCGATGAGAGAATACTACATAAATATCCATTTAAGCGACTAAGTTTACCTTTTAAGCGTTGCTTTATGTGTGAAGAATCTTGTAATGACTGGGCAAATATAATACCTAAATATTTATACATAGTGCATTCTTCAAGTGTCAACGTTCCCAAAAACCATTTCCTTGTCATATCCATTTTTTTACCTATTACCATAACTTTTGATTTTGTGTCATTAAATTTCATTCCCCATTTTATAGCAAATCTATGTGCAATATTAAGCATTCCGTGTAGTTGTTTATCATCATTTGCCATCAGAACAATGTCATCTGCATAAAGTAAGGCGGGAATAAGTTCCTCATGATAGGTTATTCCTAACCTCTGCTCATTAAGCATAAAGAGCAGATCATTCATGACAATAGAAAATAGCGTGGGTGATAGAATGCATCCTTGTTTCACACCATTAACACTTTCGTACCAATTACTTTCAAAAGGACCAAATATAACTTTGTTTTCCACCTTCTCGTACAATCTATGTACTAGTCGCCATGTTTTACCTTGAGTTCCACTATTCCACAGTTCGCACATCATCCGATTTCTGTTTACCGTATCAAAAGCTTTGCTGATATCAAGAAATGCTAACCATGTTTTCTCTTTTCTGTCCTTTCTTAAACTACATAGACCTTTGAGACTAAAGTAGTGATCTTCTAACCTACGACCTTGTCTATATGCACCTTGCAGTTCACCAAAGGTTTCCTGTTCCTCATAGAAAGACATCATTTGCGCTTCAAGCATGGATGCAAACACTTTATATACATTAGAAGTAATAGTAATTCCTCTATAATTGCTGAGTAGCTCTGGCTTACCGTCTTTATATATTGGTTTAATATAACCTTTTGACCAATCGTCTGGGAAGCTTTCTAGTATTTTACATAGCTTAAATATTTTCGTAAGTGAGTTAACAATTAAATAGAATATATGTTTTCTCCTTTTGATTGGACTAAATGCTGCCTTGCCCCCATCGTGTAAGTTTGTATGTGTGTCAGAAAAATATACCCACATATTTTTAACATTTTTTTACTTTTACTGCATATGTCGGCATCTGTGACCATTTCTTGGTTTTTCTCGGCAAGCCGATGTGTTTTTTTTTTTCTCGGCAATGATCGGCAAGCTGAGCTACAAGCAAAGGAGTTTCGTTGTTTGCGAGCGTTTGTCGGCATTTCTTGTCAACATTATAAAAGCGTCAGCGTTTTTTGGACAGAAGTGCTCACAAATGGCGAGGTGCAAATGCGGTAGAGGAATTGTCTCGCCTGAAATGTTGATAAACACCGGGGTTAAGTTGAGACTCTCGACGTTTCTCAATAAAATTGCCGATAAATGCCGAGAATCCTTTGAAAACGCCGAGAGGGTGGCCATTTGCCGGTATTTTGGGGTGTCCTTGTGATGAGAAAAGATAGGAAAATACCTGATTTAAAAAAAAAGTTGTATCTAAAATTTAGGTATTTTCTGTATTCCTGTCACAAATATTGAGGTGAGAAATATCATTTCGTCGCTTCGATTTTATTGATGCAAATAAGAAATATTTGAAGCACCAAAAGGAAGAGAAGAAGAAAACACTCAAAATAATATTTCGACGGAAAGAAGTATTTGTAGCTGTATGTCCCTCTGGGTGCTCCGTGCACAGGAAAAAAAAGAAAAGAGAAAAAAAAAACAACAAAACAAAACAAAACAAAACCAAACAAAACACACACACACACACACACACACACACACACACACACACACACACACACACACACACACACACACACACACACACACACAAAGTTACAAATTATTGCGTGTTTAAATATTGTTCCAAAATTTTAATTTATGTTTGCAGCTCTTTTACTTCTGCTTACGGAACATTTTTTTTAATTCAACATTTTAGCCTCGAGAGATATATGATAAAGGTAGTCTTTTTGAAATCAAATATCAGGCTTTAAGTTACAGAAATATAACCAATAAATGATGAGAATATATTGTCTTTCGTCACTGCCAGCTTTCACAATTGGCATGTCGAAATATGTCTAATGAGGACCATGTTAACTTTGAAAGTTTAATTAATTATTTTTGTTCCGTTTGTGTCAGCGTTAAAAATTTAAAATCTGTGGTGTTAGGGTTAAAGCTTCACTGTCAATTGCAGACTTTTCATTTAGCACGAAAGTTCGACATTTTTTTCATTTTAATTTTTTCTGAATTTTTTATACGACTTTAGATTAAGAAATACCAAACCTGAATATATTTGGACATATCAACAAGTAAGGCAAAAATTGTGGCAGAACATGCAGTAGAAATGTATAAACTCTATATGTGACACATGATCCTTGCCACCGGGTGAAGATACAAGAAAAAACAAACAAACAAAACTTCCTCCGTGTCAATTGCGGGATGACCTATCTTTGCTGTATGCATCATACTCTATTATTATGAATCATAATATACTGTACTGTATACAGTATATTATGATCTATAATAAGGTGACAAGATTCATGGCCCATGTCACTGAAACAGTTCAGCATGAAGTAATTTTTAAAAGTCGGGTCATCAATACTGTTTATGCCACGGTAGCAATCCATCGTATCGGACAATGTTAAAAATATTTATCTCGAAAACATTGATAAGAAGATCAATGTTTCCCTTAATAGCGATCAAGTGAGTGACGTGATAATTTATCTGAAAAAGACATTTTTCGGCCGGCTGTGACGGTGTCTCCGCGGAGCATCTGACATACGGTAAAAGGGATCCTTTATGTAATTTACTATCTTCATTGTATTCTATATACAATATTCACCAGGTCTATTGTACCGTTTAGTTTTCAAGTTGGCATTTTGATACCTATTTTGGACAAGCCGATGCTGAATCATGATGAGGTCAATAACTTTTTACCCATTACATTTTAGTCTGTATGTCCTAAATCAGTGGTAATATCCGTGATGCCTGTCGATGATCATGTGTCGAATAGTCATTTTGGATTTCGAAAAGGGTCGGGTACTGCTGTTTGTAGTAGCTCATTGGATGACTTAAATGCACTTTCCAAAGCGAGCGAGGGGTATTGTGTACACTGCAGCCCGGACTCGGAGAGAACTTGGATCGGATTTGGTACGATCCCGATGGGCTCTTCCACAATTTATGGGAAGTTCTGCCCGTTGAATATTGGTTGTTTTTAATATACACCTGGCTATGGTGGCACAAAAGTGCCAAATAAAACTTTTTTCTTTCTCTATAAAAATGCGAAGGCGAAAACAAGAAAATAAGAAAACAGAACAGCGAAAACAAGAATACACGAAGGCGAAAACACTAAAATTCAAAACGCGAAGGCGAAAATGTGAAAACACAACCGCGAAAATACGACAGAAATTATGTCGTGTTTTCGCACTCGCATTCTCGTGTTTTCGTGTTAGCGTTTTCTCGTTTTCTTGTTTTACTGTTTTCTATCTTGGTCGAAAACACGACAGCGAAAACACTAAAATTCAAAACGAGAAGGCGAAAATGCGAAAACACAACCGCGAAAATACGACATAAATTATGTCGTGTTTTCGCATCAGCGTTTTCTTCTTTTCTTATTTTCGCAATATCGTGCTTTCGCTTGTTTCACTTCCGTTTAACACCTTCCAGAATGTTAGCTCACGGAATTAATCTACTAAATACTTTAACTTTTATGGTTTAAACTTGTATTTTACAAATGAATTCAAAGGAAATGTGTGGACGCACCATGAAATAACCCCACTTGATTGGTGCCCCTGTTGTAACGGGGTAGTTTTCCAAATTCATTGTTCTTGTTGTTGTTATTATATCTCGTTGTTGTTGTTGTTGTTGTTGTTGTTGTTGTTGTAGATGTTGTTATTATTATTATCTTTATTACTATTATTATTATAACTATATCTTGCACTGTTTTGCGGACGGTCATGATACCAAGATCGAGCGAACAGGTAAAACTGGTATTCCAAAGCACATTTTAATACATGTTTAATTAATGATAATATTTGCGGTAAATATTAGACTTTGATCCTTGAACTAAACTCTGTACACAAGCCAACAAGCATATAAGTAAACAAACAAATAAACTTAAAGCCAGTCATGTCTGCGGAAATTGATGCTGAGTCATGGGAATCCTGGTGACAAAATTATCAGCGCCAAGGACCAAGAGGGCAAGTCCTTCACAGGTAGTGTTCGTGTGGAAAAATAATCGAACAATCGTTCGGTGAAAAAATGGGTCTTTACTACAGTGTTTTGACATAAAAGTTATAATATCCCCCCCCCCCCCAACATGTCATGTCATACGAAAAAACAAAAAAAAACAACAAAACAAAAAAAAACAAAAAAATACAAAAACAAAAAAAAAAAAAACAAAAAAAAAAAAAAAACCCCAAAGGCATTCAATATTTGTTGCTGGAACAAGGTATGCATGATGCACCGAAACGTGTCCACGAATTTCACTGGCATAAGTCCCAGAACTCCGGTTCGGTGGTTGATCACTGAAAAAGATTGCTATATATAATAGTTTTCAATGTAATACATAACTGAGCTCTTTATGGCAGATTTTTTTCTTTTCTACACGGTAAAGTCCACCAAGCATGTTTGGAGCTACATTTCTGCATGTGATTAAAGTGCATGCTCTTATATGCATCTATCATCGAGCAAAATGTTAAATCAATTATTGGTATCATATCAACGAAGTTTGTACAGCATTTACGATTTAGAAATGTTTAAGGAATTTAAGGAACGGAATTAAGCATAATTGAGGTGGCTGTGCATGATCAAACTTGCTTCCATATCGGACATCGCTTTTTAAATTCTACTGATGAAGCATTTAACTTACCAACTGAGTATCTTTTATCTTATTTTGCTTTATCGGAATTTTTTGGGGGTTGAAACCCTAGCAGGAGACCACAATATTAAAAGATATGTCACTCCAAAGAATGCACATGGAGATCTACACGGAAACCCACCCACATTCAACTGCCAAACTACAGCTTACACCATGTGTGCTGCCCAAAACCTGCACAGGAAAAGTACAATACATCATGAAAAATTACGATATCACGTTTGTTTCAACAGGTAAATATAAATTTCTACCATAGAGCTGTGACTCATGTCTTTTCTTTTTCGTAGTCTGTCTGCAAAGTGGCTCTGCACACTGCTTTTTGCTTGGTCGATCGGTCATGTATAATGTTTGTGTGTGTGAGCGATCTGTCGCATTATCGCTGCAACCCAGTCACGAAGTTTCGGTTTTGTGTCGCGATCAGTTTATTGCAGATCTTCATTTGTAAAGTAACACTGGTTACATATCTCTACAGAATAAAATTATACATTAGGCCCAATTATATAAATGGCAAAACCCGGGGAAAGCAAGACAGTGTGTATGGTCCCCTTTATCACGAGAAAGACCAAAATTTGCAGAAGAACCAGTGAAATAGGATTGGCATATAATTAACACTCCTGACAACCTGACATACCAGCACCCAAGCCAAAGCCACGAAGACTGAGCTCTGCCTTAATTGCCCCATCCCTTTTCCAATTCCGTTTTGGAGGAATTGGAAACTTTCTTGTCCGCAAAACAGACTTACTTTGCGTTATTGTTAAATGGCGATTGAAGTGCGTGTCACACTGCCAGATCAATTATGTAAACAAACACAGTTCGCCTTGGCTGGCAAGAAACAAATACCCATCCAAACTGTAACATCATCACCTCGATCATGGTGTACTATTAACCTCTGTGTCTAATCTAGGAAACGGATAGACTTATTTATTCATATGTGACAATGCACAGTATTATCACTGATACAAAGTTGAAACTAATGGATTTTCAACACATATAAGGCGTTCTGTGTGTGTGTGTGTTTTCAGTTTTTTAAATTCTAGTATATGCTGGGATTGATGTTTGTTTATCATTAACAGGACACTTGTCTCAGTCGTCACCTCGTCATGATCATGATCTATGAAGACCGCCCATCTGGACCCCTCATCTTGTATAGTGTATGCAGCATGGAATGTGCATACAAAATGACATCTCTCTTTCTCTCCGTCTGTTTTTGATATGGTTTATTTCTCTAAAGGAGGTGGGGGATAAAAAGAGGATTTAAAAAGAAGTCGGAGGCTAATTAAAGTGTGTGTGTCAACACACACTTTTTTGTTTTTCCTGAAATTGTTTATTAAAGTGTGTGTGTCAACACACACTTTTCTGCTTTTCCTCGAGTTCTTTATTAAAGTGTTTGTCAACACACACTTTTTTGTTTTTCCTCAAATTCTTTCTTTCTTTCTTTCTTTCTTTCTTTCTTTCTTTCTTTCTTTCTTTCTTTCTTCTTTCTTCTTTACCAGCAAATTTGTCCGACACTTTTCTCAAACACTATTATACATAGAAACTCCAAACTTGGTATGATTGTACCTTCATACAAGGAGTTTGACCGTTTTATACAAAGGAATGAAGATGTTAAAAATTATGCAAAGTAGGGGCATTTGAAATTTTAAATCTTATATATCTTCAAAAGTATAATAGATAGAGATGTGATTCCAACTTTTACTAGGGGGTTATTGACCATTGCGCATCTAATGAATTTAAAACAAACGTTGTAGCAATTTAAATTATGCTGTTTAATAGCATTTGAAATTTTAAAACTTGACTATCTTCAAAACTATAATAGATAGAGATGTCATTCCAACTTCTACTAAGGGGTTGTTAACCATTGCGCATGTAATGAATCTAAAACAAAAGTTGTAGCAATTTAAATTATGCTAATTAGCAGTATTCGAAATTTTCAATCTTGAATATCTTCAACACTATAATAGATAGAGATGCCATTCCAACTTCTACTCCTGTGTTATGGAATAGTTGTACATAGCCATACCAATATGCTGTGAAGACACACACACTGATTTGCTATGCAGCAAATCATCTTTCCTAGTTGCGAACTGTGTTTGCTTACATAATTGATCTGACAGCGCGACACGCACTTCAATCGCCATTGAACAATAACGCAAAATAAGTCTGTTTTGCAGACAAGAAAGTTTCCAATTCCCTCAAAACGGAATTGGAAAAGGGATGGGGCAATTAAGGCAGAGTTCAGTCTTCCTGGCTTTGGCCCCGTTACAACAGGGGCACCAATCAAGCGGGGTTATTTCATGGTGCGTCCACACATTTCCTTTGAATTCATTTGTAAAATACAAGTATAAACCAAAAAAAAGTTAAAGTATTCAGTAGATTAATTCCGTTAGCTAACATACGGGAAGGTGTTAAACGGAAGTGAAACAAGCGAAAGCACGATGCGAAAATAAGATAACAAGAAAACGCTAATGCGAAAACACGAAAATGCGAGTGCGAAAACACGACATAATTTATGTCGTGTTTTCGCGGTTGTGTTTTCGCATTTTCGCCTTCGCGTTTTGAATCTTAGTGTTTTTGGTGTCGTGTTTTCTTGTTTTCGACCAAGGAAGAAAACAGTAAGACAAGAAAACGAGAAAACGCTAACACGAAAACACGAAAATGCGAGTGCGAAAACACGACATAATTTCTGTCGTATTTTCGCGGTTGTGTTTTCGCATTTTCGCCTTCGCGTTTTGAATTTTAATGTTTTCGCCTTCGTGTTTTCTTGTTTTCGCTGTTGTGTTTTCTTATTTTCTTGTTTTCGCCTTCGCATTTTTATGGAGAGAGAAAAATATTTTAGTTGGCACTTTTGTGCCACCATTCCTGGCACAACTCCTTGCCACAGTAGTAATACGGAAAAGACAGCACAGTACTTCTTGTATATGCCGGACAGGGGCGTTTACTGTCCCCTTTTCTCTTTTATGTTTTGTAGATGATTTATTACTGAACTGTGCGAGGCTGACTTAGGTGTTCGGATATGCACTAAAAATCAACTGCTGCGCATACGCTGACGCCATAATATTCCTTTATCATGTGGTCACTGCATTGCAGTAACTCATTGATATTATTTGATGGATAACGCTGAATTAAGGCGATTTGGAATTAGTAGATCACCCGGGGAACGACATGGCAGGTTCTGGTGTACAATATTAAATTTTAGTTGTGGTACAAACGTTTTCCTTTTTGTGGAATGTGAATATTTTACTGTAAACGTAGTTTTTGTCAATGTAATTTTAATTGTGGCTGGGCCCTTTGTAAGAACAGAGCGTAGTTCTGAAAAAGCTACCCAGAATAAATATACACTCTTACTTAAGTAAATGAAATATTAAATAAATTTTTCAATTTATTTGTCCAAAACATTTTGCTCTAGAGTAAATAATTCACTTATTCGCATCTGAATTTTTCTCGTGTTTTATTGCTGAGTTATTACAGAATTTTTCGTGATTTGTTAGAGTAAATTGTGAAAGGTTATTTTTGTTTGGGTTTGTGCTTGCAGTTGTTTCCGCGCGGTCACAACACGCTCCTGTTCCCGCTTAATCCCTCTGATCCCCTGCCGTGTTTTATCTCTGCTGTTAGTGCTGCTTCCAACATTTACAACTCTGATCCTAAGATATACCACATAATGCACAGCTGGTGTATTGAAATCGAGAAATGCTATGGCTGGCACATCTTGTACAGTATAGTATAATCTAACGGAACCTGCTAAGTCGCGTGACATCCCAAAAGTTCTAAAGCACACATGACGTGCCAAACGTGTGCAGTGATTATCACTTATGTGTTTCTCATGTAAGCATTGCTGTATGACCGTGTAGCAGCAGAGGTCTCCAGTTTATCTTTCAGAATCATACTTTTTAGCATATCAAACAGAATCCAGGGAATTCTTGAGAGTCGCTTGGGTCAACTCTAGGTAGGTGTGATCAAATTTATGTCACATGACCCGCATAAGGCAACATGAACCACTTTTGGGCCAACCATGGGGCCGCAATGTTCCGGGTCAATAAGTCGTGTCAACGATCTTGACGAAATAGGTAAGCACGAACAGCGTGCGATGATCGGGGACAGTTTGTATGTTGTGAAGCATATTCTTTTTTGTGGTAACCGTTGCTGACAGCCGTTCTGAAACATATTGGATTACTATTGAGGGAGTCGCAGGGCTATCATATTTGGCACGACTGGATAGTATGAGCAGGCCAGTAGCGTTAAAAACAGAAGCGAGGAGGTCACGCTAAACAAAGATTAAAAGCTGAGGTATGGACCTTTCTATGTTGATCTCTATTCATTGCAGGGCCCATGTTTTGGAGTATGTTTGTCCACGCCTATGTATGCGCATTATTACCATAACATTTTTTTAACTGCGCAATTGATCGGTATCAAAATGCGTATTTTATGATCTGGGTGCTACTCAGTGGAGTTACTATATAATGTCACCATATCATATAACCGTGTTCCTGCCATACATTTCTGGATTTTGATGTTGTACCGACACGTATCGTTATACTATCAATGTTCTTCCATCTCAGGTCGAAATTTTACATGGAAGGGGGGGGGGGGGATGCGTGTCTCTCTCTCTCTCTCTCTCTCTCTCTCTCTCTCTCTCTCTCTCTCTCTCTCTCTCTCTGTACAATATATATATATATATATATATATATATATATATATATATATATATATATATGATTACATGCAAAACACGTACATATTACATAAGTACATGTACACATACTCACATAAATACAAACACACATATGCGGTTTTACTGCCTATGCCCCACTTCCACCCCAACCCTACCCCACACCCTCTCACCCCGCACCTCCTCTCCCGAAATGGCTTGCTCTAATCCATGGGAGGGGGGGGGGCACATACTCAACATCAGGGTGGGGTGTGTCTCGGATATTTTTGTACAATACCCTATCTTAATCCTACACCAGATGTTAAAAGGTACCCTTTCTTAAACCTGTAATGTGTTGAAAGGAGTGCTACACTGGTGCGTTCTGGTGCATTTTGGAGACCAACCTTCCAATTTTAAACAAGTTTTCGCATATTCTTACTTCCCATCCCCCCCCCCCCCCAAGAACTCACTAATTATATCCTATATATCCAGCCTATATCCACGATCTATACATTTTTTGAAAAAATGAATAAGACATTCAGTTTACTCAAATAATTATTACCCCTATCCCAATCTAGTTTACTTTAAACATATTTATTTCACACTGGATAGCCCAATGGTACACAAATGGACTAATCGATTGGTTCTCCAGCTAGCTGTGAACATTGTTTTTTTTTTTTGGGGGGGGGCGCTTTTCTTATCCTGGGAGAAATGAAAACAGGGCCTTTCCCGCGGCACATTCGCAGCACAATCCAACATGGGAGTACATCCCCCCCCCCCCCCCCGACTCTACTACTGGTGCCACTTCAGACGTAGAATTGATCTGGAACCGGGATTTCGCGATATACTGGGGTGACATGAAGACGAGAGAAGGTGCCATGCTGTATAGTTGAATGTCTTAATTGGGATGTCGAGGAGTCCCCATGCAATGAAACTTTCACAGCTGGAGAACATCCCCCATTTTACATCAGCGGTCACCAGTGGCACAGCCAAAAATCAAAATACAACATAGCTTTTCACATTTATTACTTTTAGAAATATTGACAGCAATAACGATCCCTTTATAATACGTTTCTAGGCTTTTTTGTGTCAATTGTGTCGTCAGACTTCAGCGTTTCGATGGGCTCATGTTTGCATTTTTTTAATCAGAAAATGATGCCTTCTGTGATGTATGTCAAATATATATGAAAAAAATATAACACTGCAGATCAATTTTACATAGAAACATTTTTAGTGTCCCCAGCTGCACACAAAGATTATTTGGATTTCTATTTGCATTTGAAAAGTTGATATCTTCATTTACAAATGGTTAAAATATCTACTGACAACTGTTGCACCATATGTGAACGTGTGTGTGGTGCAAAAGCTTGATAGGTTTTATTCTGCTGCACAGTGTAATGGTGTTGTTGAATTTTTTGCCTGCATAAATTGCTTCAATTGTAACAGTTCATATATACACACACACACACACACACACACACACACACACACACACACACACACACACACACACATATATATATATATATATATATATATATATTGCCGCAAAGCGAAAGACATCTGGCATCGTGAAAGTGAATTTTGCATCGTTATTTGTCTATTTAGAAACACATTATACTTTAAGAACTTCAGTAAATATTTCCAATGATACATTCATCATCAACAGTTATCTGCTCAAATTACCTAGAAGCATCCGCATGTGAAACGTAGTCTGCTATAATATTTCTAATTAAATGGTTCAATATAGGAAAAGACTTTGATTGAAAATAGCTTTCCTTGGCAAAAATTCACAGATTTGGCAGAAAAGGACTTCAAATTTTAGGGCCACGCATCTGACATGCAGGTGCCCTACAATAATCAAGATGCCCATCCGTCCCTCTGTCCTACGTCTGGCTGGATATTGTTTCAGGATAATATATCTTGAAATACGTGTCCAAATTCCTTCAAATTTTGGCACAATTTGTGCTAAGGAGCATCTTGCCTGTCCAGGATTGATATTGGATGGCCTTGACCTAAAGATCAGTCACATGTTCTTTTGAACGAAATTGATTTCCATGCTATTACTCAGAATATGTATCCAGGTGGGACTTCATTTGGGATTGTAATTGGATGTCCTCGACCTCAAGTTAAAGGTCACACGGCAATAAACACCCGATACTACGAATCTTACACTTTTGGCGTCATTGTTCTCGTTTCAAAAATATGGCAACAAATTTGCATCTTCTCATTCCTGAAAGTGACTGCATTGCATATACATGGCCCGGAAGGATTAAGCGTGAACCTACTTGAAGGTTAAGAGAAAATATTTAATGTAGACCACCGAAATGGAAACCAGGGCAAAAAAGATATTTATGAGTTACTTGAGGGCATACTTCGGTTGTGTGCTTGTCTGTGTTGGGGGATGGGGGTGGGTATGTGTATAAGTTTGCACATTATCTTGAGTCAACTACATTTCAGTCCATGTAAGTCAAGGGCTGCTGGCTTCCTCATCAGAAATCTGAAAGCCTTGTGGCTGTCTTTCGTCGTCACATGTTCACTGAAAAGGATGGTTGTCAACATGGCCAGGTGATAATTGATTTAGTGTCTTTAGGCGAAAAGGGGTTCATGGACTGGCTTTTTGATGAGAGAAGGGACAGGATTTTTACCTGTACAAGGTTTTTTTTTTCACGTTTCCCGGGTTTATACCTGTTCCCTTTTTATACAGGTCATTCAGTTTTTCATAATCTTGTGCAATAAAATATTCATCAACTTTAATATATATATTTTATTTAATTGTTACACATATATATATGCACACACAGCATGTATAATATATATACATATATATATGTATATACATATATATATATATGTAATTTTTGTTTATTTAATTTTGTTACCTTTCTTTTTAAAAGGCTTGCAATATGCGAAAATTATTCATAACATAGTAGCACCGTTTAATAATTATTATTGCAAGGTTACTTATTTTAGATTAGGTGACTTGTCCGTCAGCTGAGCTTATTTCATGGTCCTCCATTCATCGTCCCTTCGTCACATTTTCTATTTTTTTCTTCAAAACCATTTGACTGATGCCCTGAAAAGCAGGTGAGGACTTGACTTGTCTGGCGGGTCTCAATCAAATGTGTTCAAATGGCCACACTCCAGTGACTGATTGATCGGTAAAATCACCGATCGATCGATCTATTTATCATTATCATCGGTTTTGGTCCAAAATCCATGAAAAATCGTCTCCAAAACAACTTTGCTATTGCTCAGAAATTGGACACGGCGATTTCTGGAAAAATGTTGTTGTTGTTGTTGTTGTTGTTGTTGTTGTTGTTGATTTTGTTTTGTTTTGTCTTTTGTTTTGCATCCGTTTTTTTCAGCTCAGCTGATAATTCAACTGAGCTTTTGGAAGGGTGAGGTATCCGTCGTCCGTATTTCGTCCGTCCGTCATCCGTCCGTCCACAATTCACATTTTCGACTTCTCTAAAACCGCTGGCCAGATCAACTTCAAACTTGGTGGGGATGTGCCGTGGGTGGGTCTCTAAAAGTTTGTTCAAATGGTCATGGTCCATTGATTTTTAGATTTTCAATGAATTTTTCGTTCATGTTTGGGGGAAATCTTAAAAAATCTTTTCCTCACAAGTCGCTTTGTCAATTACTTTGAAGTTGCATAGGGACACTCCTGGGGACCCCGAGACCTTAAGTTGTTCAACAGGTGGCGGTGCGATTTTTTTCTTTTTTTTTTTAATTTTTGTGCGTTTTTGCTATTTTCGACTTCTTGTACAAAACATCTCTCAGGTTGTGCTGAAACTTGATGGATATGTTCTTTGTGGAAAGGTCACACAAAGTTGTTCACCAGATGGCGTTGTTGTTGATCTATGATATTTAACGAATTTTTTTAAGTTGGATACTTGTGAGTCAATGCATACATTCCTATTGTTTACTATGTAAGTCAATGGGAATTGCAATGGTAATTCACATTTTAGACCTCATCTCCAAAACCGTTAACCAGATTCATTTAAAACTTTGCGGGGATGTGTTTTGGGTGGGTCTATACCAAATTTATTCAAATGGTCACGCTCCAGTGATTTTTAGATTTTTTAATGAATTTGTTGTTCATTTTGGGGGGAAATCTTAAAACATTTCTTCTCCGAAACCGCTTTACCAATTACTTTGAAATTGTATAGGGACACTTCGAGCGGCTTCCAGACCTTGAGTTGTTCAACAGGTGGCGCTGTGTCTTTTCTCTATTTTGTATGAATTTTTGTGCGTTTTTGCTATTTTCGACTTTTCGACTTCTACACCAAAACCGTCTCTGAGATTGTGCTGAAACTTGGTGGATATGTTCTTTGTGAAAGGGTTACACAAGTTTGTTCACCAGGTGGCGTTGGTGTGGATCGCTGATTTTTAAGGAATTGTTATGTCTGTTGGTCAATTTTAGGTCAAAATATCATTTTAAACGTCAAGGTCCACTTCAGGTAGAGGTCATCTCAAGGTCAAAGGTCATTTCAAGGTCAAAGGCCACTTTCGATGGTGGCTCTCTTCCAGCCAAAACTTGGTCAGTTTGTATCCAATTTTGATCAAGTTGGGCTCAAATTGTAGCTATTGTAACACTGCACATTATTGAAACTTATATGTGAAGGTCTATATCTAAAGGTCAAAGGTCAAGGTCATTTGGACCTGAGAAAGTTTCATCCCGCCTTCACTTGACCAATTTTCATCCAACTCTAATCATGTTGGAATCAAATTGTAGGTATTGCAACACTGCACAATTTTGTAAGAAGATGTAACCTCTGAAGGGCAAAGGTCAAGGTCATTTGGGCCTTTGAAAGATTCATCTTGCCATAATTTGGTCAATTTTCTTCTGATTTGGTTCATGTTGGGCTTAAATTGTGGAAATTGTAACACTGTACATTTTTTGTTGCAATTTACATGTGACCTGTAAAGGTCTAAGGTGAAGGCCATTAGAATTTTCATCCAGCCATAAGCTTAATAGAATATGAAGTATCAAAGGACAAAAGTTGTAGCATTTAATATTAACAACTTTTGAAGGCACACAGACAGATTTGCTTTGAAGCAAATCTTCTTTTCTAGTTGAATTTGTACTTGTTGGTCAATGCATACATTCCTATTGTTGCCCAAGTAAGTCAATGGGAATTGCAATGGTAGTTTACATTTTCAACCTCATTTAAAAACCGTTTGTCATATTCACTTCAAACTTTGTGGAGATGTGTCTTGGGTGGGTCTCTACCAAGTTTATTCAAATGGTCACGGTCCAGTAATTTTGTTTTTTTTTTTAGGAATTTTTCTTGTTGATTTTACATGCTTATTGATTACTATGCAAGTCAATGAGGATTGCAAAGTCATTGGGGTTTGCAATGCTTATTGACAATTGTATATTTTGACTTCTTACCATCAGCTAGATTCACTTCCATTTTGATGGGAGTATTCTTTTGGGTGGGTATCTACCAAATTTGTTCAAATGGTCACAGTTCAATGATTTCTGGATTTTTTGTTCAGTTTTTGGCAAAATCTTTTAAAGTCTTTATCCTTGTATATACTCAGCCACCTGCTGTGAAATTGCATAAGGACACTTATGGGTATAAGGGTGACACATGCACAGTAGGTGAGTGACCTTGACCTCATTTCCAAGGTCAAAGAATGAGGTGCATGAAATTCACTGTTTATATGGTAACTTGAGATCTATTAAGGCTAGGACATTCGTATTGCATATGTTAGTTGCCCTTAATGAGGACTTGACTTAGACAGTCGATGAGTGACCGTGACCTCATTCACAAGGTCATAGGGCCACTGCTTAAATCTTACTGTTCACCTGACAAGTTGAGAGTTATTTGAACTTGGACCTTGATGTTGAACATGTTGCTTGTCCTGAGCAAAGACCAGACTTAGACAGTGCATGGGTGACTTTAACCTTATTCCCAAGGTCACTTGACCCAGACACTGGTCGCATGATAACCTGAGAACTGTTTGTACTGTGACTTTGATCTTGCACATGGGGACGGCCCTTTATGAAAGTTAAATTCAGAGTAGTTCAGTGACCTTGACCTGATTTCCGTTGTCATAGAGCGACTTAGTCAGCTGAGCACAGGACTGTCACAGTCCTCTTGTTTTGTTGTTTTTGTTTGTGTTCATTCTTTCTTTCGTTCGTTGGTTCCTTTGTTCATTTTGTTTGTGTGTGTGTTTTCGATATTTTCTACATTTTTTACTAAACCACCACACAGGCTATGCTGACACTTGGCAAAAATATACCTTGTGGAAGAGTCAAACAGAGTTTGTCAGGAGGTGTTGCTGCTGTGGATTGCTGGGCTTTTCAGATGAGCATTATCAGGTAATGCATACAAACCTATTGATTACAATGTGAGTCAATGTGGATTGCAATGGTAACTCACCTTCTCGACTTTTCCACAACCCTCAGTATATTCACTTCAAACTTGGGTGTAACTTGACACAATCTACGCTTAGTTTATTCATGATATGGTGCTGGGTTTTTTTTGTTTCATTTTTAGCAAATTTTGAAGTTACAAATGGTCGGTACGGGTGCAAGTACATGTCAGTGGTAGCAGGACGTCTGACATATTGGCTTATTTCTCTCCAATAGTCGATTTTGGGCCCACGATTACTCTAAACTGTTATAGGAAAGTACTTATTGGGTGTCTTACGGTGTTTGTCAATATTGACCTTGAGTGACGTTGAAAGATCACACTGACATATTGGCTTACATCTTGGTAATGGTGGATCTTGTCACTTTTTATTCCCAAAATGATGATTCCAAAATTGTGTGAGTGAGGACTTGGATATTGCAAACAGTGACGGTCCTGCAAAAGGGTACATTGATGTCAAATGTTCAAAGTCATAGGACACCCTAGTTACATGCGTTGTTCTCCTGATATCATCAGCTAGGATGATGATGATGATGATGATGATGATGATGATGATGATGATGATGATGATGATGATGATGATGATGATGATAATGAAGACTTAAAGAAAGGTGACCATTTAATTTGAAGGTTGCAGGGTCACTTCAGTCTGCGCATTCACGGTCATCTGAGCGCAAAGGCTGTCACAGTGCTCTTGTTTAAGTTAAATTTAAATGGAAAGTACCCATGTGATCTCAGTTCAGTTCTTTGTTCCTCGTCATCTTTTGTGCACTGGAATCTTCCTATCTGCGCTGCATTTAAGGGACTAAAATGTGGCCTTAACATTGGAGTTCTTAGTAAGGGATAGAAATTAACTGTAGTCGAACAAAAAAACAAAAAACAAAAAAAAACAAAAAAAAAAAAAAAAAAACGGAACTGTAAATTGATGGTCTTTTGATAAATAAATGGTGTCTTCACAATATGATTTAATTGGAAGTTCTATTGTATTTCTTTGTCCAAAAAAATCAATGTAGTAGGACCGGTTTAACCATGAGTCCAATTCAAACCCCGTCAAGCCTTTCGTGTAAAGGAATACCTAAGGTCCAAATTAGCTGGTACCGTCGGAAGCCGCTAAAGCGCCATGGTCATTTCCTGGCGCACCTTGCGACAGGTTATGTCGTTTCAATATAGCAGCCATATTGCGCCATAGTTAAAACACAGGGAAATGACATCGCAAAGTTGATCGTTATTTTCCAATGTACGACAGAAGATTTGCAAGCTACAATGATAGTCTACAATTGCAAAGTTCGTGACTGTAAGCCTCACACAAGAAAACTGGGTGAATTGGATAAATACCCCTGGATGCAAGGTGTAGCCTTCCAAGGTTTTCCTCTAAAGAAACACAGAAACGACGGGAGTGGTTGAATATGGTGAAAAGACCAGAAGATTATGAACCACCAGGCAAATTTGACAGAATTTGTTCAAATCATTTTGTTGGGTGTAAAGGTCCGACACCAAAACACCCAGTGCCCACGTTATTTCCGTATAACAACTGGACGATTGCAGAAAAACAACGCACAACAAACCGATGGCAGAACCGTGTGAGACGGTCGAGGATTGAGTGACCTACACGGCAACGGAGAAAGGCCAGTTGCTAAGTAGAGAGCGGGGGTGCAATCGCTGCGTTGCAGCGGTAGCTCACAGTACTAGCTAATTTGGACTAAAGCTATTAGCATTTAGCTCTGTTCTGCAAGCTCTGCTTAGCAGTCCAAGGAACCATGGCTTGTACGCCCAGAATCTTTTTGGGCATATCCACGTGTGATGGCGGATTTTGAATGATGACTATGTCCGGAGTGTCGTTATGTATAAATTATAAGATTTTAATTCAATAAAGACGCAATTTTTAGCCTCCTGATATCACGTGAGGGACTCGAACAAGGATGATTCTATGAACCAACGTAAGAAACATATGCTGTCCTTGGACTTTATGAGCACATATCCAGATGAGCTTTCGTACATATTCTGCATTACCCCATTTATTTAATTCAATCTTTCGTACAGAGTTTTAGGTAAAATAAGAGCCAACTCCGTTGTTTTAAACGACGTCAACTAATCATTAAATTGTTGAGTCTTATATGTCACACACAAAAATATTTCTAACTGAAGTCTTCCACTGCCACTGCGACCTAAGTCAAAGTACTTAGACGAACTTTGTATTATCTGTATTATCAAATGGATACTATATTAATATTCTTTGTGAAAAGACCTTTCATTCAAGTACCAGCATGCCTATTGTCCCATAAAATGCGCCCAAAGCGTGCCGACGAAAGTTGCTGACTGTGTCTAAAATATGACACTGGAAGAGTTGAAAACGACAAACGCATCGACTGTATTGTATTTCCAAAAAATTATGCCAGTACATTTTACTTCCAAGCGTAAACTTATAATTTTATGTATAGCTCTAAAGAAACATCATTGTCGTTGCAAGTTGATGTTTCCAGTGATCTCTATAAATGATGTTAACATTGTACCATCTCCAGTTGGATCATTCGCCGATGACACCACTCTTTTTGTTAATTTTCACTCCGCAGTTTTTGCAACGAACAGCCTCAATTTGAACCTGTTAGAAAATAGAGAGCTGGTTACAAAAATGTCTGGTTACCTTTAATCCTAACAAACAAAAGCATGATTATACCTAAACACACACACACACACACACACACACACACACACACACAAATCGAAAATCTTAGATTGCCCCCCATCTGACCTGTAAGGACGAAACTCTGGAGCAGTATGAGAATATAAGCCTTTAGATTTAGTTATTAGATTTAGCTTGTCCCAGTCGTATCAATAGTTCAATGAATAAAAGCATGGAAATGGTTTTATCTACAACACTTATTGAGTAGGCAATCTTTGGAAATAATATATTGTTTTATAACACCAACTTTGGAGTACGGGTCAATTGTATGTGAGAGTTGCACTGAAAAATACAAAATTCATTTTGCCAATGCTCCACAATATTTGAGAAATTTAGTATCAAATCTTCTTTGTCAATGAATTAGATGATGTGGCACCTTCCCTTCAATTCCATCAATAAATGAACTTGAATATTTTAGGGCTTCCTTGTTCCTTCAGATATCAGGCAGTGAAACGAAGTACCTAGTGATATTTGGAAAGCCAAAAGCCTGGAAGACGTCAAATATAATTTAAACCGGAAACCAAATGTCACAGTGGCGTATCCAGGGTTTGTCAACTGGGGTGGGGTGGGGGGGGGTGGTGGTGTGGAGGCGAGAGTGAGAATGTGAATATGAAGTGAGTCACAAGGGCGCGAGCCGCTAGGGGTGGAGCATAGCTAACCCCACCCACATACCCCCGTCGAAAATTTGTGCAAGAATAAGCAAAATATTGCATTCTGTCGAATATTAAGGGTCAAATAAAGGGAAAATACAAACACATTTCTCGCGCATAGTTCGTCCAAATATATATTTATGCTAACCTACAGACATATTATACAATGGACTGGCGTTACATGGTAATGGTACCTGGTGTAGGGTCTCGTGAAGCCTGTAATTGTGAAACTTACACGTCTTTAAATGCAAGCGGTGTGGTTAACCCCCAAATCCCAATCTGAAGCCGCTACTGAAATGACCACATTATATACAACTATATATTAACATTTTCCTTGTCATTGCCAAGATTTTCTGAGACCTACACGTCTACAAATGCAAGCAACGTGGTTCACCCCAATCTAAAATAACTACTGAAATGACCACATTATATATAACTACATATTTCAATTTAACATTTTCCCTGTCATTGACAAGAATTTCCGGTAATCGCCATTTTGACTGTTATATGATGGAAAGTGCTGTTAGAAATCTAGAGCCAATGTGAAGTGAGCAGAAATTAAGTCCTGCTAAATGCATCAGCCAATAAGAAAAAAGGCCAGGTATTACTATCAGTTGCATTTATTGTTTTCTAGGTCATTTTTTTTTCAGATTTGCTAGAGAGGCACTTTGGCAAAAATGCAGATTTTCAAATTTTGTGTAAACAGGTGACTGGAGTCGGAATGAAACAGATTTCTTGTGTCTAAACTAGACGTTTTTGATGTTTCATTGTAACGTGTTCTTGACTTTCTATAATTCAAGTGAGTTGTCTTTGCCAACTGTTGGGCAAGCAGCCGCCATCAGAAAAATAGAATGTCTAGGGAATTCAAGGCTGTGAAACATGCTTGATGGCTTTCCCGCTGATGACTCTGCATGCATTAATTCATTTGACGCTTAAAGCCACGAATTTCATATATTTATTAAAGTTATGTACAGGTACAGACAATGACTGGAACGAAGATGAAGAGTTGTAATTAGAACCACGCAAAAGGCCCTGCTTTAATATTGACGCAATGTACATGCCTATATCTCTCTGGCAGTGAAAGACCAAATAACCCCTGCTTTTAACAGAAGGCAACGTAGCTGTCATCATCACAGCAGACGGTATGGCACTAAGTGTGCAAAATTCTGTCAAATTAATTTTCTCGATTTATGGATAAATATCTAATTTATATGCAAGAAGTGTTGGTACCTAGTAACTTACCCTATGCCTTGGAGGCATTGCTTTAGGCGTGTAAAGGTGTTTTGGAAACATTTGAAATGAAAATTAATATCTGATAGACCAAGATGGGGCAGTAGGAGACAATGCTGTATTGGGCACAATGAGACAAGCTTATGTCATGATGGGGTAAAATGAGACAACATAATGTAGGAACACTGAGACATGCCAGTTTAAACAAGCGGGTAGATGTGGTCCAATAGAAAAATTTTAACCACAGTTTATTTTATAGGCCTACCATTGCCCTAATTTAGCACTGCCAATACATTAAATTTTTCAAATATAAAAACGTCTTAGTTGTTTTGTGTCTGCAAAGAGTTTTTCAGAGTGTCCCACCCATTGTTGCACATTCCCCAAGGGGTTGGCAGAATGAGCGGCATTCGCTGATTTTTAAACAATGAGTTTACTTTTGCGATCAGGTTTCACAAATTTCAGTGTGAAGTACACAATCGGGGGCTTGTGCATGCAACTGACATCACAGTCGGCAACAGTGCAGAAACATATAGCTTTCCAGAACCCAATCAACCTTTTACGTCTGACTGTGCCCCACTCTTCCCAGACCTTCCCAACTTTTTCAGTGCCAACTGCGACTTAAGTCCAACACAGAAAAAGAGCTGCTCTGAATTAAAAAAACAAACAAACAAACAAAAAAAAACAAAAAAAAAACAACAAATACCCCCCCCCAAAAAAAACAAGCAAAACAAAACAGAAACAAAAAAAAAAAAAAAAAAAAAACAAAAACAAAAACAAGAAACAAAAAACGATGCAACATTCATATTCGGTGTAAAGAGACCTTTCATTTAAGCACCAGCATTCCTATGACAAGCTAAGAATAGTCCTGGTCAACACTTTTCCGCAGCGTGCTTTGAGTGCAATACAACCAATAGAGGGCGCCAAGGAGAGCTGTTGACTGTGTCCAATATTTGACACAATTAATGAACTGCACGACTGAATGATAGGCCTAAGTATGTTGGTGATATAGAATTTTGATAGGCCCAAGTGTTTGATTCTATAACCTGTATATGACATCAGTTAGTGATATAATGCCAGAAATGATGGTGAACTAAAACAATTTAAAAATTCCTCAGGCATGAATATTGGGTGTAAACGACACACGTGCGTTTTTCTGTAGCGTTATGTTGACTTTCTGAAAACTGACCAAGCCAGCTGGGCCTATTATTCAAATTCAATGTAACATCGTTATAACCAGTCAAGGCTATTGCTGTACTATACCTGGATATTGTAGCGATGCAGAATGCTGTCAAACGTGAACTAATCTTTCTTGGAAAAGGACAAAAGTTTGGTCCCGTTTGCATCTTGTACCGGTATATTTTCTTTGGCGATGCCATCATGGCAGCTTCTTGATCATGGGATAATTGGGTCGACGCGTGCATGATTCGACTCATAGGCGCTCGTAACGATCAGTCAGTCAAGCTTTCGTGCTAATACACGTGTGTGTGTGTGTGTGTCCGTGGGTGGGGGGGGGGGAGGGGGAGGTAAAGAGGGTGGACCCGGAACATCTGTGCGTTCAATGACCCACATAGGGTCATATCTGCAATAAAATATTTTGTATTCATCTGTGCAGTCAATTATTTGTGCTAATAAGATGGTGGCGGATTAGCCCCAAGGGACTTCCCCACGCTCTGTAAGCTTGCGGGTGGCAGCTTACAGAGCGTGGGGAGGTCCCTTGGGGCTAGTGGCAGATGGGCCTAAAACCGCAACGTCGTCACATGGTGTTGTGGTTTTAGGCCCATCCGCCACCGTCTTATTTGCACAAATAATTGACTGCGCAGATGAATACACAATATTTTATTGCAGATGTGGCCCTATGTAGGCCCTAGGTCATTGAACGCATAGCCATAGATGTTCCGGGTCCATCCTCTCTACCTGCCCCCCCCCCCCCCCTCCACACACACACACGTAGGCCTATATTAGAACGAAAGCTTGGCTGACTGAATGTTACGAGCGCCTGTGATTCGACTGGGGGTGGGGGGGGGGTGCAGTGGATCACAGAAAGTGCAATTGTTACTTCATCAGGCACAATATTATTTCGCAAGCTCGAAGCAACAGAAAATTGCATTTTAAGTTTCAGGACAATATCCGGTACTAGGTCTTATTTTGGAATCTAAATGGCCCAATATGAGATATTAGTAATATTAATTTAATATGCCTTGTTACGGCATACAGATCCAGGTCTGTTCACGTTTGCTCATATATATTATCATATTATCCTTTCTTAGTTAATTCGTTATAAAACAAAATAGACATTAAGTGAATATTATACAAAAATAAGTGAGGGCCGGTCATAGAGTCGAGCTAGAACAGGCCAGACCATGAAGCAGTCTTGGTGAGGAGTTCTTCACTCCTCCTCATTTATTTTCATAATATTCACTAGCTATTTTGTTTTAAAACGAACTAACTGAGAAAGGGTCTCAGGAAAGACTAACACTGGAGGTAGAAGATTAGCCATTCTACATGCTCGGCTTCGTACGAAGTGCAGTAATCTGAGAGGTGTACTTTTCAGGAAAAGGACTTGTCGGCTTCTCCGATTGTATCTGTGGTAGGCTGATTCTAATGGGGACGTGTTTCATTGTTTTTGCGAGCGCAACAGGTATAGTGTACATAAGAACATTGCCCTAAAATAAAGATGTAGTTCTTGTCGCCTTCACTGTTCGCGCATTCACGTGCACAGGCGCTCGTAACGTCCAGTCAGTCAAGCATTTGTGCTATTTGAGGCCTACTGGGGTACGGGAGGGGGGTGTAGAGAGGGCGAACCTAGAACATTTGTACGTGTAATGGCCCACTTAGGGCCTTACCTCTGTAAGCTCCGTCTGACGACGTAGTGGCTCTATGCCCACCCTTCCCCATCTTCTTAGCAGGAATGATTGACTGCATGGATGAATACAAACTACTTTATTGCTGATTGGGTAAGGCCCTAAGTGGGTCATTGCACGTGCAGATGGTCTAGGTTTACCATCTCTACTGTTCCCCCCTCCATACCCCCGTAGGCATATAGGCTTGACTGACTGAAGGTTACGAGCGCCTTTGCTCATGAGGTTCGGGAAATTGCAAAAAGAAAGAAAGCGAAGTTATATTCCAGTCTGTTCAACAGTCCATTAGCAACAGGAAGACAAGGGACATATAACATTATACTACAGTAAACAGTAATTAATTATCATGACTATGTGTGGTTCATATATATATATATATATATATATATATATATATATATATATATATATATATATATATATTATGTTTGTATATTCATGGAATAATTCATATATTGTGCATCCCATGTACTTTCCCTACATCGATCACGTCATGTCCTGTTCATATCCTCAGCATTTGTCAAGGCAATGTGCTATAAAACTGTACCGTCATTTTGTGTCATATCTTACACAGTCTTAGTGACCATTTGCTGTGTGTAATGTCTATTATTTTTCTACTTTATATGTGCAAAAAGGATTAACATGGGGCACAGCCCTGTCTCCCAATTATATTTATAAAATAAAAGGCACGAAAAGACTGCCAATTTTGTTAAATAGAAACGAGATCTAGCAAAGCATGCACTTCTTTTGTGGAGCAGTTTCATTCTTGGATTATAGCGCTCTAGCCCAAAACTAAGGAAAAAAGGCTGCACTTTTAACGAAATTCCTCGCGTGTCACAAGCTGTTCCTTTACGGTAAAACCACGTCCACCTAACAATACCTTATACAAGAGGGTGCTCTGAATATCAGATATTAACAAAGAGATCCTGGAAAGATCGTTATTATGGGGGGGGGGGTGTCTTCAAGCAATTATGTCATTATTCGTTTTGAACCTAACGCCCGTACATGAATGAAAAGAAGTTAAATAAATCGGGCACGATCTGCAGACTAAACCAGATTACAGAAATGTGTGAATACCTGGTTCAGTTACAATATTGTCGGCACGCGACACCACAGGCATTGATAACGTGAAGACGCTTCATTGGTGTGGGCAAGATACCACAGGGACAGAAAATGTGAAGACGCTTCATTCGAGCGGCCACAGGACACGACAGGCGCAGACAATGTGAAGGCGCGTCATTAGTGCGGCCACAACACACCACAGGCGTAGACAATTTAGAGACGTCTCAGGTGCTGGTCGTTTGCTCAGAAAAAACGTGTTGACCTATCTATTGCGAATTATGAAACTTTTGAATTGTCTTTTAATACAACTGCTGCGATCCTGAGCAGGTTGAAAAATACGGTATCTTTTTAGCGTTCATTGACATTTGAACTGTAAGTGTAAAGTATCGAAACCAACAACTGGTCCACTGTCCTGGATTAGGGAATGGATATCAGAAATGAAATAAAAAAAATAAAGATTCACTTTCTTGAGTGCAACTATTGTACTGATTTTCCCTTGACTATTTAGACTAGTGCAGTGACCGGGTAGCCGGGTAGCCGCCCTTCCACCCGGTTCAGCAATTTTCATCGTATACCCGGGAACTGGGTATCCGGAAAATATTCCATGCGTATTTTCGTTCCAGTTTCGTATACGTCTCTTGGCATACGAACTGGTGTCGTATCTTTCCACGCCTTTTTGGTTCGAGCAAATTACATAAGGACACCAAGAAGTGTGTGAAAAAAAAATACACAAAACAAGAAGAATTGAATAAATAATTGGCTGACAAGCTATTCGACTTAGGCTTGTTTGTACACGTGGTTGGCAAAACATGGCGAACTATGTCTTTCACTGCCTAACTCTTGCAAAGAAAAAATCCTTGGAGCAGCATATCATGTACTAGTGTGCCATGTGAGCGTGTTTTTTCCAGGCCGAAATGTGATTATTAAAGAGAGCCAAACTGAACCCAGATACTGCAGAAACCCTCGTATTTCTGCAATAAAATAAACTAGGCAGGTTTTTTTCCCTGACAGATAGATACTAGTACCCGCGTTTCAGCTGGAGATGCGATTGCGGTACCCGGGTTAAGTATTTTCACCAAAGTCACTTCACTGAATCGTCGTCTTTTTCGTTAACTCTTTCACTGCCAACTGCGACTAAAGTCGAAGTATTTAAGACGAACTTCTCTGAAGTATGAAACGGATACTCTATTTATATTCTTTGTAAAAAGACCTTTAATTCAAGTACCTGCATATCTGTAGTCCCACAGGATATAATGATCCGGGTCAACAGCTTTCCTCGGTGCATTTTGGGCGCCGAGGAAAGCTGCTGACTCCGTCCAAAGCTTGGTCCTGAAAGGATTAAATGACCACTTCATTCCATGATTCTCACGAACCAGCAAAATTGAAAGATAGTTTACGAGAAACATACTCACCAGCACATGTAACTATGCAGAAGTACTGCCCAGGTATGTTTGTTGATTCTCCGGTCATACACCTGCTCTATTTTGGAAGTTTGCACGCTGTGATCGTGGAACCTCAGAATATCTGACCATGGTATCAGCATACATTCAATCTTAACTGCGTGCCGATTCATAAGTATAGACTGCAGAATAAGTTTGTCACATAACCGTATTACATATGTTCTTAACTCGTTTTATTTGTACTGATGGTAGGTGATTGTTGCCAGGAGTGCAGAGTGAGAGAACCATGCCAGGAGTGGGGCAATATGAGACACTGGGTGAAGCCCCTTCCAATGGGCGCCGGAAGAAGTTGCTTATTGCTGTTGTAGGCGGCGTCGCTTTATGTGCAGCCATATCCATGGCTATCATCTTGCCCTTGAAATTAAATAATCAGAAGAAAGCCCATGGTCCAGTTCTTATGGCACAGAGTTTGGCCGCGGTGCCAAACCTTCAGCAGTCTGCACAGAACCAAAACCCTGTGGTGAATGCCGATGTCTCCCGAGACAGTGGTCATTATTTGGAACGAGCAAAGAAGATACTAAAACGCGTGCCTCTGATTGATGGGTAAGTTGACCAGAGTGGCCTTCAAACTATAACCAGGTGACGGGTGAAATATCACTCTCCACGTTCAACACTTTCAAGGCAAAATGTCACAGTTATCATCATTACTTCCAGGCATATATAAAAAATAAAAAATCTGTATGCCTCATGAAATTGTTGCTTTGTACGCCCTGCGAGAACATGACACCTGCCAGAAAAAGAGCTATACGATATGCAAAACACAATAGAGGAGTTTCGTTTAATAGGACTAATACATGTCATTCTTGAACGAAAGAATGATCGGATAACGGTTTCCGCCATCTTAGTGTTTGACCTGTTTCCGAAGGAAAATTCGATCCTAGAGGTCCCTGGAATGTAATAATACGCTTCATCTGATGGGTCTGGCTTTAGTAGCTGGATTGTAGATTTGAGAAAATATATAAAAAAATAATAAAAAGATAAAACAAAATAAGAATTAATAACCCACGTTAATGCGGGTTATGAAGATGAAACAAAAGGTGCATGAATTTTCAAACATTGAACTTTGTCATTGTTTCTATTGCAATTGTTTATGGTTTTAATATAGATCAAATACCATGTTAAGAACAAGAATCATGATAGATTCTATTTGGTTCAAATTTTTAATTTTTGAAAGGTTTTAATTGGAATTACAATGGATGTGCACTTAGTTCATACCATATAAATGACAATGTTTTATGTATAATGTACGACAGTGTCTTTTCTTGTCTATCGCGTGGAACAATTTTTATGTAACTATAAAGAACGTACTTTAGATTCAAAGTGTATTCGAGTAAATGCATTATTTACCAGACATAATGACCTGGCATGGCAGTACCGCACACGTGTGCAAAACCAACTCACCCAAGTGGATTTGTCCAAAGATCTGCGTCCACAGTGGGGCTTCAGTTACACAGATATACCCCGCTTACGACAAGGCATGCTTGGCGCTCAGGTAGGAAGTTACGAATGGCGGCAAAACATTTTATATCATGAGAAATTCATGGGAAAGGCCTTAAAAGTCATAAGACAAACCAAAAATTTTAAACATCAATGCTTTTGTTTAATATTTAGATTCTTGCAAAGATAATTGTGCTTCAGTGAGTTTGGTCGAAGCATTATTTAGTGTGTTAACATCACAAAATGGCACAGATTTAAGGTCAATGGACATTGAAATCGTCAATTTGAAATAATTTAATGATACCCTAGATATTCAACTGATGCCACTGTCGTGGAGATTGTATTAACTATACTGCGTTCTTTTGACGAATTGATTTTTCTTTTCAGATCTACTTTATAACGGCGACATACTCCTTTGCGCCATAATTATACCAATAAACTTTCTGTTGCGGTACCTTATTTTTCTGTAGACATCCATGTGGGAATTTTTTCAAATGCTCAGAAGATTAGCAACGCTAGATCTTAATCCTTTCAGTGCCAAATTTTGGACAGAGTCAACAGCTTTTTTCCTTGGAACCAGAGGCATGCTGGTACTTGCATGAAAGATATTTTTGCGAGGAATGCGAATCTGATATCACAATAATAATTTAGACTAGTTTCATTTTAGTAGATCTACTTTAGACGTTATTGGCACTGAAAGAGTTAACATGTGTGGGTTCTGTAACAGAAAGTACAACATAAGCACGACGCGGTGGAGAATAATGCAGCCTGAAAATTTGCAGTTAAACCAGCTCAGTCCAAAGCAGCACATTGTTATTCAGTGTATCTTCATGAAACATAAGACATAGCTATCCCAACTCTTAGGTCTCCCGTACAATTAAGATCACTCAGATATTAACCAGGTGTAAAGAAGATAGCATATAAATCACACAATCATCTTATTTAACGATCAGCATCTGAGTTAATGTTTTTGAATTTGTATTCTACATGACATGTCTACCAAAATTAGTGCTATGCATAAAATAAATTAAATGAGTAGATAAATATTAAATAAATAAGTGAATGAATGAATGAATGAAAAATAAATAAATAAATAAATAAATAAATAAATAAATAAATAAATAAATAAATAAATAAATAAATAAATAAATAAATAAATAAATAAATAGATAGATAGATAGATAGATGGATGGATGGATGGATGGGTGGATGGATAGATAGAAAGACAGACAGACAGACAGACAGACAGACAAACAAACAAATAAATAAATACTTTTCAAAAGTTTTTTGTAAGGAAAGGTGACGGTTCGGCAGACAGAAAATGTCAAGCTCTTAAAATATTCAGTTTTCCATTTTTTACTTAATGAATGTTACACCCTGATATGTTGGGACTTGTTTTAAAGATATCTACAGAAGTAGAGAGCATAAAGCAGCTTGATATCACCGATGCCACTGACTTGAAGTATGTGTCGTTTAGCATATAATGGATACTTGAACACTTGAGTTGCAGTTTCGGGTTTAAATGAATTCGCACCTCAGTACTTTGATGAAAACATAAACACCCAAATGTCACCACGATTTAGAATAAAAAAAATAAAATAAAAAAAAAGAAATAAGAAGCAAATTGCAGTAGCTTTGATATTTAGATTGAATGGACCGTTTTGGTTTAATTTCAATTTAACGCTTTACGCTTTGCAACGTAAGTGTTTTCCGCTCAAACACCCGGATGTAAATAGTTGTCAGCATTCAAGTTTTTTTACTTCAATCTATCGGTGAAGCAGAATATTTTGAATTTAAAATGTGTCTAATTTGAAGCAAAACAGAATGCGTCAACGGCTCTCTTTGGTGTGGTATTCACGCCACGGAAATCTTTGGATTCAATTCTTTCTAATTACAGAAAGGTTAAACTTGAACATGACGAAGAACCACATATACAAAACACCATGGATATACATATAATCAATTGTAATATGGATGTTCAAGGTTAAGAAGCGATGTATTTTATTTTATTTTCAAAGCATTATTTGAAATGTTTTTCATTTTTAGTGCATTAACGTACGATTCAGAGAACAATATTCCATTCATAAAATCTTTGAGCTCAATGTATGAATATCGATGTGTCAGATTTGCGTTTCGAGAGAAATAACCATCGGAATCTAATTGTTCACACCATAATCATTAACTGAAAAGTTAGTCAAACAATCTTCTCGGCGGATACTAGGGAAAGTCACCTGCGGTGCCACCTGCAGGCGAAATGCTCAACTGTCAGAAATAATACGGTTTTGCGATTCGGTGCACACACACACACACACACACACACACACACACACACACACACACACACACACACACACACACACACGAACAAGCAAGAGTCAATAGTGGGTCTCCAATGTACAGAGCGTTGACTCAGTTACCGTGGTTCTATTCTAAGATACCAATGAACACAATCTGGCTGTTATCCTTCCGGCAAACGGGAACCCTAGTGTACTATTTGTTCTTCATTTTTAGTGTACTAACGTACGATTCAGAGCACAATATTCCATTCATAAAATCTTTCAACTTAATGTATAAATATCGATGTGAATTAAAACCAAATACTTAAAAATTGAAGAAAAAGAATCAGATATTTCAGTGGCATATTCACGCCCTCGGAGAAGACAGAAGGGAATATACTTTATGCTTTATTACATGAATAAAATGACTACACAACTGTCAATATATCAAAAATATTAATACCAGTATTTCTATATCAAACTTATGTAAAATGTCTATGTTCATGTTATAAGAATCCATTCAATACTTCTTTCAGTTTTGGTCCTGTTACGTGTCATGCCAATCGCAGTACACGGATGCCGTGAGGATTAGTCTCGATCAGGCCGATACAATCCACCGATTTGTGCAGAAGTATTCCGATACTTTTAAATATGTTGACACAGCTCAAGGTAGGCAATAATTAGTCGGCTCGGTAACCTAATACAATGCATGTACACTGACACGTTTAGGAGAGACACGGCGTTCTATACAACATGTAGAGATCATCATGGTGACAGCCGCGATACTGGGAATCAGGTTCATGCTCCGAATAATTTGACGCTTGACGTGACCAGCGACATTAAAGAGATATGGAAAAGAAGGAATGTTTGCTTAACGCTTTCATTTCATATTTTGACGAAAGTCGATGTGTTTGGATGGACACAGAATACTAGATTTACATTTTTGTATTCAGTATGCCAGCACATGTACAACTACCATAAGAGAACAGATACCATGAAAATGGTCCAGGTCAACAAATTGTTTTACATGCTAAAGTTTCTTTCTTTCTTTCTTTCTTTCTTTCTTTCTTTCTTTCTTTCTTTCTTTCTTTCTTTCTTTCTTTCTTTCTTTCTTTCTTTCTTTCTTTCCTTCCTTCCTTCCTTCCTTTCTTTCTTTCTTTCTTTCTTTCTTTATTTATTTATTTCTGACCTTCCTTTCTTTCCTTATCTTTCTTCTTGTACCAGATATACGTTTTAGGTGCTTTGGGGGCTGGAAAAAACTGTGCAAGTGTGCAACACATGCCAACTTACTGCAGTCAGCAAACATGTTCGGGTTTTGAATCGCCCCAAATTACTCTTCCATTTTCCAGGTATACTGGAAGCTTTCGATGAACGGAAAATAGCTGGTCTCATAGGCTTGGAAGGCGGTCATTCCATTGACAGCAGTTTAGCAACTCTGCGTATGTTTTATACAATAGGAGTGCGCTATATGACACTGACTCATTCCTGCAATACGCCCTGGTAGGTATATGAGAATGCTGTTTGATATTTATGAAAAACTGAAATGCGCTCTGACCATATAAGACAGATAAGAAAATAGATGATTTGAATAATGCAGTTTTATTGATGAAATGCAAGCTTTAAAGAACCTCTTTACCTGTAATTTTTATCTGAACAATATGTAGGTATATGAGAATGCTATTCTCAGATAATATTTATCGATATACTCTTTAGGTATGTGAGAATGCTGTTCAAACAAGCATCAGAATATAACACACAATATTTGCTTTTCATCCCATATTGGGGCCTTTGGGAGGGTAATAGAGGTATGTGTTACGGCTATAACGTCTATGGCAAGCCAACAGGGCCATAACGCATTGGTCTTACGCGTTGTTGAGCCTCCACTACGCGTAGTCGAGCCAACCAATCAGATTTCAGTCTCCACTACGCGTTGCCGAGAATATGTTTTCTACTGCGCGTGGTGGAGCTTCGGCTACGCGTAGTGGAGCAACTTATGGCACTTTTTGGCTCAAGAAAAGCAAACACAATCATTTATGTCCTTGCGATCATTACTGATATTAAAACAGCGTCGAGACCAGTAATTTTTCAACGCGTAGTCGAACAGGTCTCATACAGTTTACAAGAGCATCAGTGATTGGATAGTTTGGCTACACGCTATGGGAGGCATAGTTTCTCCACTACGCGTCGCCGAGGCTCGGCGACGCGTTCTGGAAGAACATTTTCTCGGCAACGCGTAGTGGAGACTGTAATCTTATTGGTTAGCTCGACTACGCGTTGCCGAGCCTCGACTACGCGTAGTAGAGACTGCAGTCTGATTGGTTTACTCGACTACGTGTTGCCGAGCCTCGACTACGTGTAGTGGAGGCTCGGCTACGCGTAAGACCTATGCGTTATGGCCCTGTTGGCTTGCCATAAACGTCTACTGTTCTGTATCACATAGTACAGTACCATATTTGGTAAGGAGCGCCATAACTGCCTTGGCTACACACATACGATCCTCACACTCATCATTACTGCAACATGCTCGTGGTTGAGCTAAGAATACGGCACATAACATAATATTGAAATCTTATCGTTTTATGGTGTTAAATTCTTCTAATTTACATAGATTTTTTATAATTGGATAGAAGAGGGAGCGATAGAAATGCCATTTCCTTATAAATTCTTGACTGTCTGCCTATAAATGACAGGGCAGATAGCTCACCAGAAGACTCCAAACCCGGCCCCGGTGAGCATGATGGATTGACATCGTGGGGAAAGGTAGGCAACCATGTACTAAATCGATACAATATTTGCAAAATATCTGGCCAATTGTGTCTTTTTTCCCGAGGGGGAAAATGGTCTGTGAGACCCAATAGCTCTCAACAGATTTTCTTTCAGTTTTCAAAAGATTAATTCGATATTCAATGTGGAAAATATGCGTCGATCACGTACACCACGTTGCATCCAGTTGAATAGCATACAGTAAAATATCTACAGTTGGTCTTAGCCTGGAGAAATGTCATACATTTAAGTTACCTACAGAAGAAAGCACATCAAAGCCACTGGTATACCTTGGTACAAATAAGACTCTGCCTTATGCCGTTGCCCTTTGTTACAATATGGCATGGAATTAGAAGAAATTCGGAAATCTCTAATGCCAAAGGCAATAATGTCTTTGATAGCCTTGAAATTAACTGAAAAATGTGCAGGACTTAAATATTCTGATCTATCGGTCAATTATGTTACATATTCATGTCTGTGAATAGGACATTGGTGTGATTTCTATATCCCTCCACGCTGGGACCAAGTCATGTCATTTAATTGCTGTTAGGGTTTATGGTTTTAGAATAAAAAAGAAGGAACGTATCTTTATGCTGAAGA
Source organism: Hermodice carunculata (assembly GCA_964020975.1). Lineage (NCBI taxonomy): Eukaryota > Metazoa > Annelida > Polychaeta > Eunicida > Amphinomidae > Hermodice > Hermodice carunculata. The sequence goes on along the minus strand of OZ026624.1, from coordinate 44,301,775 downwards.
AAGTCCTACTTTGTAGCAGATTTGATATTCACGGCACCCAATTTTACTTGGAAATACGATCGTTTAATGACCATATGCAATGGAATGTGAAAAATTACTTCATTAACAGTAAGTATTAATTCATACAAAATTTCGTCCTTGTCAACTTGTTAATCATACATGTATTTTGATGTGATGTGGTAAATTTTATCACCACTCACATTTCTTCACAATTTGACGGTGTGCTCACCTTGATGCAAAATTATCAAGTTTCCCCTCTTGTGTAAACAATGTGTGCGGCTTTTTAAAACTTTAGTTCGTTTTTCACTGCATGTAAAATTATATCGACTTGTTGAAGCCAGATAATCATTTTTGGCCTGCTTTACTATTTTATTTTTAAATAGTATATTGTCAGTAAGAAATAACTAAATGTATATACCTTATATATATATATATATATATATATATATATATATATATATATATATATATATATATATATATATATATATATATATATATATATATATATATATATATATTTATATATATACACAATGCCTTATAGATTTAATCTTCATAGAATCCTTGATGCACGCACCGTTACGGTTATAGGTGAAAGTGAAAGTCGCCCATGTGCAGCCGCAGATGTAATAACCTGGATATCTGTATCTTTCTACATTTGCATAACATGCAGTGTCTTCTTTTAATGGAATATCAAGTTTTTTCCCATTTTGGATAGAATCCTTGGCTTGTGATTGGTTAATAGCTATGGTACACTCTTTGTATTACCCTTATTTGTGAATTAATTACTGCAAAGGTGAAATACAGCGCGATTCCTGAAACTGACCGGGGAATACAACGGTATTCTCGTAACTGGCCGGGGAATACAGCGGTATTATCTCTGTATCTCCCTATCTGGTTAGTGCATCGATCAGCCACCAGAAGTCTCTGTCATGCGATACAAGCCTTGACGCGCTGCAGACGACAACATGATGGCTGACTGAGAAGTGAACTGCAGCAGCAGCGGGTCGAACAGCGAAGATTTTTTGGGCATGAAATTACATCATCAAAAATGGGATAAAATCGTCATTCACTGTTTTAGTGTGGAATACAGGAAGTATCTCCCCCAAGACAGCTGCATTACCCTCGGCTTCGCCTCGGGTAATACAGCTGTCTTTGGGGGAGATACTTCCTGTATTTCACACTAAAACAGTGAATAACTAATAGTATCACCTTTCAGCTGCTTTTAGTTTGGAAATTATATAGCTATGAATAACAAGCGAGGATCTCAGAAGACTAAAAAGCGCTGATTAGTTACTAATTCTCCAGAGCAGCACTAAAGCAAAACATTTAGAGGAAAGTTGTTTTTGCATGGTTTAAGGGCAAAGGCAACTTCATTTAACTTTTTTTTTGTATCGGGAGTGTTAATGTTTTCACTTTTGTTTATTTAATTTATTTATCTGTGTGCCAGTTCGTGTATTTATTAGTTTATTTGTTTGTCTGATATGCGTTCTTCATTTATTTATTTATTTATTTATTTATTTATTTATTTATTTATTTATTTATTTATTTATTTATTTATTTATTTATTTATTGTTTTGTTTCTTTGCTTGTACTTTGTTTTGTTTTTGTTTATGCATAATTATGTTGTTTTATGTTGGGTTCTTTGCTTTATTTTTACCAACAAGAACTGTGGTTTCAACATAAATGGCCCTTACGATTACCTAGGGGATTGTTGTTAGTCAGATAATAAGGACAGTGTCAAAGCTGCGGTCGGGTCATATGGTAAAAATACAACTAAATTATACAAACCAGCATTCATTATAACCGTTTAACTACTATTGTGGAACCAGCAGTGTCTCGCTGCCAACTTGTATGCCAGTAATTTAAACCACTTTACTGTCACTGGTTCCGGTATTTGATTATACACGAGCAGTTTCTTTTAGGCAAATTAAGGTCACATTTCCCGCATCAAGCTAATACCCACTGTCCTGTGGAACCAATTAAAAAAAAAATCCACAGCACAAACGCATGATATATCAACATACGGTTCTCTAGTAGTTAACTTTGAATTACATCATTTTCATATTGGTTTGCTGGGTTTTTTTTGTTTTTTGTTTTTTGTTTTTGTTTTTGTTTTTGTTTTTTTTTTTTTTTGTTTTTTGTTTTTTGGTTTTTTTTTTTTTTTTTTTGTTTTTTATTTTTGTTTTTTATTTTTTTTTTGTGCGATTTTTTTCTGAATAAAACATGGAATTGAACCTATATACGAAGTAATGGCCAAGAACAGTAACGGTCAGGGACACTGCACATTGCTATAACCTTAGTAACAGCGTTTCTGCCTCTTTTTTCTTTTATCAATAGAAACTAGTAAATGAAATGAATCGCCTGGGGATGATGGTAGACCTGGCTCATGTCTCCAAAGCCACCATGATCGATGCGATACATGCCAGCAAAGCCCCTGTTATTTTCAGCCATTCTTCAGCATGGGCGTTATGCAATCACCACAGGAACGTGCAGGATGACGTATTGCGGCTGACGGTAGGTGGCGCCCCATTAGTTATGCATATCAACGTAAAAGGACATTATTTAAATAATGAAGGCTTTCAGGAAGCATTTGTGTTGATGTGCAGCTGGAAGATGAATTAAGACAAGCAGGTTATGGCCACACTTATGTTCCTAACATGGAAAAAACAAACAAACAAACAAACAAAACAAAAAACAACGTATATAAGCTGAAATATATCCACAATTTATCTTCCAAATAAGTATCATATGAAAGAACAAAATGTGTATGTATAATAACATGAATTTGAAACGTGTGCTGCCACTTTCGTAAAACTGGTCACTGGACAATTAAAAGTGCTGCAACACACCAAGTTCAGTGACGTCCGAAATTTGCATAATCTTGCTTTGTTCTTTTTCTCTGCAGGCCAAAAACAATGGCGTCGTGATGGTTAATTTCTTCAATAGCTATGTAAACTGCCCTCCTACTCAACAGACCAATGCGACATTGTATCAAGTTGCAGGTATTGAATGTCCTTCCTTTGTCTCATCTGTGAATGTAACATTACATTTATGGTGATGGGAAAATTGTTGGAAGACTTTGACTTGTGCAAGTACTACATACATTTAAAATAATTGGCCTAATGCCGGAGTATTGCTAGTGTACCGATTTTTGTACAACTAATAAAGAGCTGGAGCTGAGGGGACGAGGAATAGGAGAAGATGGAGCAGGAGGTTAGCCCTAGATGTAGTGAAGCAAAGCAGGAAGTATCATAAAGTGTACTTTCTTCATTTATTATGGCCTTTCAAAATAATGGGGACATTATAGATTTCTCTCACCAATATTTGTCATATTGTATAGTATACATTTTTATGGTTTATTTGTTTGAACGTTTGCATGATTTCTGCATTAAAAGAAAGAACTGTTTTCTGTGTGCCTATTGAATTGAATGTGCCATGATCAAGCTTACTGTGGAGTCATCCGGTGAAATTTATTTGATAAGTTAGATTCAAGAAATGTCACTTTATATCATGACGAACTGTGGCAGAACAGTGTTATCCATGAATTAACGAGTTTTAATTTCCTCGTAGACCACATAGAGCACATTCGAAACGTAGCAGGAACAGATCACGTGGGAATCGGTGGAGACTATGACGGCGTTTCAAGGTAAGCTTTAAATGGTGTATTATGCGATACCTGTATGGAATATATGTGACTCAATAAAGCATGAGTTTCAATCCTAAGATAAATGACAAGGTGTCACATGTTTTTGTCAAGTGGACCCCTTGCCGATGCTCCTGATTCTTGATGACCATTCAGCTCTCTTTGATGCAAAGAATTTTAACAAAGCGAGATGTAACGGAACAGAATCATTAAAATTTTCAGAAGAGAAAGTTAAAAAGTTTGCCAATCGCGAAAACATGAAGTCAGTGGCACTGTTCGATGCATTTGCTGGCAATGAGTTCTGAAGTCTAATCGAACATTTTCCACTCAAATCTGTCAAACCGTCCCGATGCAAGTTGCAGTCTGTGTTGATGCTTTTACTCAAATTTCATGTTGATGGAGAACATTTTCCCCGAAAATATTAGATAATGCTTATCATTAAGTACTACTTTTTTCGCCCAGTATGCCACAGGGATTGGAGGATGTATCCAAATATCCACATCTGTTTGCGGAGCTTGTGAAGAGGGGGTGGTCTGATGCAGATTTGGAAAAGCTAGCAGGGAAAAACTTAATTCGCGTATTCAAAGACGTAGAAAAGGTGATTCATCTACGTTGAGCAAGTTTCGTGTATAAATTCCATTTTTTTTCTATTCTGGAATGTTAAATCATATTATTGCTCGGGAGTGAGGTCAACTCTTAAACAAACCAAATTTGACAAGTAAAATACAGGTCTTTCCACATTGGCTGCTGTTGTGTCTATATTTAGATTAAAATAGGTAATCATTTATATTCCTCATACAAAGCGGTCTCTTTTAAGTTCCGACACACCTTTTACCGATACAGTAAAGTCATAAGTTTTTATCAACTTTGCGTGGAATAAGTGAAAACGGCTTATTCGCCAATCAATGCAATGGTGAATTTTAATGGAAATGGAGCAAACAGGACAGGCATCACGTGCGTAGTCAGATATACTTGTAAAATTACTTTGGTTTAAAACACCTATCCACGTTTGTTTGTTTGTTTGTTTGTTCGTTTTATTGGGGGGGGGGGGTGAATCTGATGATTAGAAAGGGAGCATGTCAGGTTAAGGTGCCAGCGGCCAACTGCTTAGCTGGCGCGCAACGAACACCAGCATGCCAGGTAAAAATTGGTCAATCAGTTTTGGCGAAACTTGAATAAAACTGACGCGTACTAGTGTTGAAAATACCATTCCCGATTATCATAAAACGTTTGTTAATCTTGTAAAGATAATCAAGATTTCGAATATATATAACAAATGAACCATTTGCCTGTGCGTTTGATTCTTGGACTTATTAAGTAGTTATTTTTTTAATGTGAGGAAGCGTTCAAGCTTTCCTAAACACAAGCACTTTGTATCAGTAGAGTATACAAAAATGTTTTCTATTATCTACATATTCCACGGGGCACTTACGATAAAGTAAAACGTATTGGTTTTAAATATTTTAGAAAAGCCAGCTATATACATTTGTTTTTGTTAATTTGCCTTACAGATTCGAGATCAGCTACAAGGCCAACTGGTCCAGCCAAATGATGAGGCGATTGATAAAAAGAGCGTTCCGAAAAATTCATGCAGACCCGACTTCTGATGAGTTGAATACAACTGTAAAAAATGAGATTTCATCGATAGATATTATTTTCATTTCACCTGAAACTGCAATTTTTAAATATTTCATGAGTTGAATATTGATTCTTTTATAAAGAATAAACAGATAACAGGTGAAATAAAATTTGCGTCGAATGCCACAAAAGCTTGTAAATGTGAATATGTACATAGTAACAAATGACAAAAGCATATTGTTGTTTGATGCATTTTACATATGAGAGCATTATATTTTAGACCGAAATAACCATGGGACATTTGCTGGCGAGGACAGTTACGTTTACGTCGATGGCCACTGTTGTCAACAGGGTTTACTGACAGATTTTTTCCCGCGTCATCTGCTTTGTTCTGAACGCCCAAAGAATGCCGAGGAAAGTTGTTGACAGAAGGAATGTGCATGCAACTGTTTGCATCACCAAATGAGAAAAATCTTAGAAAATTGTCTGAAAATGTTCCTTCCCGTAAGATGCATTACAAGAAGCAAATGTTAATATCAGTAAGGACAATGTGTTTATGATAAAAAATCAAAATAGATAAACAACCGACATGTCCATTTACTTTTCAAGTGTACGGACTGTGTTCGTAAATTGTCTATATTGTGCACCTTGTATTTGTGACAACCGACTTGTGTTTTAGCGGGGGATAAACTGGCACAACCGTCCGAAAGAAAGTTTCGGCGCTGCAAATAACATTATACATTCTTGTCACTTGCATCTCATACTTTACAGATAAAACACATCAATTTAAGCCACATACATGTTCACAACTGGGGGTTAGTAACTGGATTTGTCTAGGTTACTAGATCAATGCTGAACTTGAATCTTCAAAAGTCGTATGACATTCAACTAAGGGACTGCACCTAAAATATTTAATCATTTCCTGGTGAGAATAAACCCGTGTCAATAGCTTCGTTAGGCGCTGGTTGGGCGCATGCTGCATGGGGTTGGACGCAATGCGTGCCAGAGAAAGCTGTTGAACTAAACAAACTACAATTCTGGGAAGAAATGGTTCCACACACGCACACACACACACGTGTGTGTGTGTGTGTGTGTGTGTGTGTGTGTGTGTGTGTAAGGTATTTGGCTTTTTGTGTATTACATATATTTTCACTCGGGTATTTCATATATGCACAACAGTAAAAGAAGGTGTCCTTTCACAAAACATAGTACGTTTACAGCACAAGATTGTACAATTCATAGTAGGAAAGCGTTATTCTCTGTTTAATTTAATCACATTTACATTTATTAACAGAAAAAATATGCTGCACTGCTTTGAAAATTGCTCAGTTTGGACGAAAGGAGAAAGTCCTATTCAAGCTATAGGGCTAAGAATAAGGCAGGCAATGGTGATGTTCAAGAGCTTGAGATACCACGAGGACGTGATCAGTGATTTCAAGTAGTTGAAGTTAAGTCCATTTTCATGATAGTAAACTGATATAGCTGTGTAAAAATTCATTATTCCAACATGTTTCAGTTAGCTATTGCAATACGGATGTCGGGATATAATTCCAGATTTGTTACCATGCATAAAGACTCTCTTCAAGAGGAAACCAGAAAAAATAATACTGCGATAAAATCATTGATATTTACACCTTGACCCAAAGATAAGCAAGGATATACTAAAGAATTTATGGATCTACTTCCAGGCAGACCCGTAGAGGTATTTCTGCAGGGTTTTTTTTCTGTTCCCTTTAAGTTTATTTGCTGCTAGCCATATGGTGTTGGTACCGTGAAAACAGGTACAAGGGTAGAAAATTCTGGTCATATGCAAATTTGTGATGACGAAGCTGATGGAAATATACTACAAAGAGCAAATGGACTATGTGGTTTTAAGTTTAAACTTGGGAAAGTTATTTCTTCCTCCCCCTGTCCATGTGACCTTACGCAGCACTTGCATTTAACTGGCATTAGCACAAAGTCAAGTGAGTCACTGCACAAGCCACATCTGCTATAACATCACCCTGGGTCCTCGGTCAACCTTTTTGGGGTTGCCCCGATGGCCTAGAGGTCAGCGTGTTCGACTTTACATTTGGCCAGGCGAGTGTGCCGAAGGTCGACATAAATTTATCGTATTTTTCACTGCGCACTTTTGAATGTTACAAGCTATTTCCTGTTGTTTTGTTCCTTTTATAAACTAGCTGGCCTTCAGCATTACTCGTATCAGATATTTCACCAACTTATAACTATTACTTTAGTTTACTGTTATGCCTGTCTTGAACTCATCCTGCAAATGGAATGTCATGTATCATCACATTTCCCATTTCAGCTAGGCGACTGGTGCCAAAGGTTGCAGGTTCGAGTCCCACTCGTTCCGAACATGAAACATATATTTTCGGCATTTCCTTAATGCTGGTGGATTTAAGTCCCCGATTCTGGAAATAAATGCCGACTCAGTAAATATACTGCATTACCGTGTTGATATGGCACTCGCACATAACTACCTCAATTGAACCATTCTTTTTAGGAATGGGGATTTGGTCGAGTGGATATGTGCGTTTCCCATTTCAGCTAGGCGACTGGTGCCAAAGGTTGCAGGTTCGAGTCCCACTCGTTCCGAACATGAAACATACCTACAGCGTTATCTGTTCTGACACGTGTATTTTTGCATGCCCAATCATGATTTATCTGGCCTTCTTCCGATTGCTTGCGAAAGCCTCAAACGTGCATGACGAAGTTCCGTAATGCACATTTGAGAAACTAGCTTCACCCTCTTGTGACGTCGCACGCATTCTGTCGTCTGCAGAGTTGCAGCGGTCATTGCGTTGTCGAAAGTTGGTGAACGAGGTTTAGTCAGCATAGCAAACATGATTCTAAACATTGAAAACCGGCTCAAAACAAACAAACATGCACTAACAAGACCAACGGCAACGTTGGGCATTACAGGGTTCTGAGAACACAGAGGAATTCGTCGAAAAAAATGCGAAACGCTTACAATGCTAAATGTGGGAATATATTATGGCTACTTATGTATTGGTTGGTACTTATAATTTTCTATTTGTATTTCATCGAAGTACCTTCCCTGGAATTTACACTCTCTCCACCATGATGACAGAATGACAACACTGCAGATATGCGACAAAATAATAAAACTAACCAAGTGTAGAATACTGCAAGCCAGAACAGCCCAGTTTATGGCCGGATCACTCGTGCGAGGCTGTCCTGTTTGTTGTATTTTTCACGCGGTTGGTTTTATTTTTATCCAGTAATTATTGCTGTATTGTTAAAATGATTAAAATAGATACTGAATAAATATAACAGTTTTTTAATTTCTGAGAGAAAAAAAAAAGAAATTCAGACGCGCACTACTTAAAAGTAGTACCCAAGCTCTAGTAAGATGATATGGATTTGTACCAGGGTGATATGAATCGGGTTATCACGCAGTCCATATTTTCCTGTTTTTATGACTGATACAGCTATATAGTTACTGGATAAATATCAAAATACACAGGTAGTTTCATCTGCACTTGTTGAAACCCTCAGCACTTGCTCCGCTTGTGAAGATATGACGTGCTGGGGGGTTTCAACTTGCGTAGATATAAAACCAACCAATTAAAATTATATAATTATAAACTTGTCCAATGCATCTTGACTATAATACCTCTGTACGTTTGTATATCTGGGGACCCCTCTCGATCAGCTACTCAGTGGCTATTTAGGAATCCAGTTTTGATACATTCAATCAGAACACAAAACGCCTGGTATCAGTTATAAATTTATGGACGGCGTCGAACAGTTCACTATTAAGGCTGACAGAGAGATTGTTATTTCCTTGCACGAGAGAACACAAGAGTATGTCACTGGCTAGATGCACGATCAAGCTAGGTTTTACTCCAGGAGCCATGATACAACAAGCCGTTCTTAATAGAGATCTTCTGGGTATAACATAGAGAGGACATTCTGGAAAGAAATGAAGTGTGCTGTCGTGGGTATATGAACATTTGCACGCTGGAGAAGGAATAATATTGAATCTATGAAGGTGCGAATTTAATTGAGATAAACCCAAACGTAACCGTGTGTGGATGATGTTAGGAAATCTCTTGCCAAGTGCGTAATGAGCCGGTACAGGATCTACAGACAACAACGTACTTTTTAAAGCATCATTAAATTGAAAAAAGTGTAGCAGACTGCCTTATGTCGTCCGGAAGGTCATACCACAGTTTAAGAGTGGAAGGTACGAAGGAATTTCCAAAACGAGCAGTGTGGTGCTTGAATTATCTAAGGCTGCGGCGATTTCTTAACTGGATAACAATCTGGCCATCATTGGTTAGGATCAAGCCCGAAAGATAAGCAGGAGTGAGACCATTGACCATTTTATAAAAAAGTACTAATTTATAATAATGCCTTCTATAGGTTAGCGTCAGCCAGCCTAGTTCCTTCAGTAAAAGATCATTCAGCGTGCGCTTTAAAGCTCCTACACATATACGGGCTGCTTCGTGCTGAACAGACTCAAGGGCATTCGAGAGAGTCTGAGAGCAATTGTCAAAAATTCACATCAATAATCTAAGATAGACCATAGTTTTATATGGTCGGGTAAGTGTAGTACGCGATAATCTGTATTTAAGTCCATGGAGCAAGGTTAGACGCTTTTTTGCTTTTTCAATTATCCTGGTGATATGAGAATCCCATTTTAAGTTACTGGAAAGAGTAATACCTAGGTGTGTGTGTGATTAGTTACTTCAGGTAAAACAGAGTTATCTAGAAGAAGAGCTGGGTGTTCAGGTTTGTTGTGTTTAACAGAGAATAAAACAGCTAATGACTTGACAGCATTAAATGTCATTTTCCATTGTTTTCCCCAAAGAGAGATATTTACTGAATCGGCATTCATTCGTTCGGCAGAAACTGTTGGATTATGAATAATCTCCAAGATACTAGTGTCGTCAGCGAAAAGTTTAATATCACACACTATGTTGCCAGTTAGATCATTGATCTAAACTAAGAAGAGAAGAGACCCAAGAATAGAGCCCTGGGAGACCCCTGCCTCTAAAGGTAGCAAGGAGGATGCTTGGCCCCCAATAGTTACTCGTTGGAAGCGATGAGAGAGATAACTTCCAATAAACTCAAATAGGGGACACTCAATACCTAGCTGTCTTAAGACACGGTCAAAGGGCTTGCTAAAATCAAGGAAGACCATTCTGGCTTCTTTTTGAAGTTCAAGACTATTACTGATGTCGTGGATAATTTATTGAGCTGATTAACAGTCGAGTCATTGAGTCTTAACCCCGAATTTTTGGGCGTCAGGAGTTCATGACGCATAAAATGCTCATACAAAGCATTATAAACAAGGCGCTCAAAAACTTTGGATATATTACAAAGCAACGAGATCGGTCTATAATTACTTTTTTCTGTTTATCATTCTTTTCAAAGACAGGACATACATTAGAGATTTTCCATGAGCCAGGAAAGCACGAATCAGCAAGGGAATAATTAAAAAGTTTGGTAAGCGAAGGAGAAATGCCTAATGCTGTGTTTTTTATAAAGATATTTCCTATACCGTCGGGTCCAGTAGCAGAACCGGAAGTCAAAGACTATAGAACTTTTTTTACGCTATTTTCGTCAATCTGGTAAAAAATTAACCGCGCCTTAGTTCTGTAAGAAAAATCAGGCAGTGGCATAGGGTCGTCTTCAAGAAGAAGTTTACATTGGTTAATAAAATATGTAATGAAGACTTCACATTTTTCAATATTACTGGAAATAATCGTGCCGTTTTCTAAAAGAGGAGGGATATATTGGTGCAGCTTGGAACCGAATAAACTTTTGCTAAGCTTCCACCATTTCTTTGGTTTAATATCTCTTGAATCCAGCTCATCACGAATTTTAGAAAAAATATGACCTCATAGAACTACGAAGGACATTAAATGCAATTTTGCGTTTGCGTTTGTAAAACAGAAACAGTCTTTCAAACGTTAGAGATTCAGTAAGAGTAAATGGGCGTATTTTGTTACTAAAGCGTTTAAAGCGTTGCCATGCTTGGTTCCTTTGCCTAAGCAACTGCTTGATTTTGCATGTAACCCAAGGCTTATCTTTGGTCTGACAAGGATGTCACGACAGGGAATAAATTCTTCACATAGACTAATAAAGAGATCAGTCCAATAAGACGCCATGTCGTTTACATCGTCAAAAGTTTCAAAGCCTGTATCAAAAGAAGCCTCAAGGGCAGCTTTACTTAATTCATCAAAATTTGCATTTTATAATCCCAAATCTTTCGTTTAAAAGAACGATCTACACGCTGAGAGATCGAAAGAGAATAGAATACAACCGAATGATCGGACGTAGCAATAGGAGGTAAAATGCCAGAGTTCAAAATGTGACCAGGCAAGTCCGTGATCATCAGGTCAAGAAGACTTTTTGTCACATCATTTACCCTGGTTGGTTCCGTTATCAATTGAAACAAATTGTTTTGGGATAAAATATTAACCAGACGGAGACCTAAGTGGCTGTCTGTGTGGTCAGAATCCCATTCTTGGCATCTGTCATTAAAGTGGCCCGTTGAGAGTAAAGTTTTGGGATTGCATTCAAGTGCTTAAGTAATAGAATTATCAAGGTCGCCAATAAATAAATCCCTGTCAGCTGCATTTTGTTCAGGTGGGCGATAGTACACTTCTAATAATATATGACCAGAATTTGGTGGGAATTCCACCCATAAACGTTCACAATTTACAGATTCCAAGTCAGCACGATAAGTACATGGCAAGCTGTCCTTTACATATATAGCCACACCTCCTCCAGGACCCGAAGTCCTATCTTTACGAGTGGGCATGCCATAGCCCTCAAGGGATAGCAGTTCACTGGGATAGTTGCTATCAAGCCGGGTTTCAGATAATGTTATAACATCAAAACTTTCAGAAGTAGCTAACATAAAGACTTCATCAAGTTTGCCAGGGCTCTTGAGACTACGTGCGTTAGCATGACAAAATTTTAACTGTTTTTTGGTGGGAATGTCTGCGGGTCCTGGATAAGGGTGGATACCAAATACAAGTAGTTTAACTATTATCACAGCAGCATGTCTTAGATTACAACATGAGGTAAAAAGACACATAGCAGTAAGTATAGTGAGAAAAGTGAAAGCCGGTATTACATTGTCATAATTGATATCAGCACCTATGATAATTTTGACCAGACACCTGCGTAAATAAAATGTACCGACGGCAGCTCTATATTGCTGTATGCGTATTCCCATGATGATTATACAAAATGCGATTAAGTACCGTCGAGTGGCAGTGCCTATACCAAATTATGGAAAAATTCCTTGTGAAGACAAGTAAAAGATCCAAGAAATAAGGGGACAAAAGTATACCGGTTAATAAGCTGATTGATGCAATACGGAAACCTTGATGTTGCGTATAAGTAAGTGCATAGTGATGTTCATAAAGAATGAACAACAACAAATAAACGTGAACTGAAGGTCGGCACAAATTTTGATCCATGAGACCACTTAACCGATTGGTACCAATGGAAAGTAGTGCTAGGTACATATATACTGGAAACCAAGATCACATAAAACATGTAATAAAGGAGATAAATGAAAGACGACGAGAAAAAAAGTTCATTATGGTAGCTGAGTGATATACAAATAAAGAGCGATCAGGATATATAAGGTATGCACTGGATAGCAATGGATATATATGATTTTACAACATAACGTGGAAGAGAAGACATCCTATCTTGGGGGAAAACAGTAACCTGTTAAACACTGTTAGACGGGATAATTAGCGCATGTGGAAGCAAAGGTCGTAACTCATATAATTGGGAAGGATAAACAAACACACAATACACGCAGAGTACCTCGACCTTGTTTCAATGGCTAAACAGGCTGCTCCAAAACAGTGATGCAATTTGGTACCTGAAAGCGAAAACAAAACAACTATTTTGAGAATTGTTCTGAACGGAGTGGCCCAGTACATTATAATAGCATTCAGACAGTGGACCGCGGCATAACAAAATGGCCTGGCCACATAGAACACAAAACCAACAATTAAAATAGTAGGCGTACAAACATCATATAAGTGGATCATGATCGAGTCCATCGCAATTACAAGTAAAGCTTATATATTAATATAAAAAGTGAATAATTGGAGCACAATCATAATTGGAGCAAAATTATTATAAAGCGAGCATGAAGTTCAAAGCAGATTTTGGCATATACATATAGCCTTCTGGGTAAACATGAAACAACGATTGAGAGCAGGTTGGATGGTCATTAATACACCCAAACCGCAATAATTTAACAATTTGAATCACTCATTATATTTGTCCAAATCTTCCTGGTCGTGAATTTGCCGAATAATACCAGTCGGCTGGTCAACTCTCCATGGATTCTTTTCACGAGCAAAGAGGCAGCCGTCCTTTTACCAGTATGAATGAATCTTGCCCTCTCTCTACAGACCACGAGCAAGAGATAAGATATGGGATCTCTTGCAGTGAGATCTTCCGTAATGAACACATTAGATCTTTTCTTACGCGAATGATAGACTCTTTCTCTGGTACGGTAGGATAAGAACTTGACAATAGTGGCTCTGGGTTTGCCTTCACGAGGTTTGCCCACCCGATGATAACGACTAATGTCCTTCTTGCCAATATTAACCCCAAGCTCACGAGCTTTCTCCAAACCGATATTGTCTGTATCCTTACCTTCCTGCTCTGCGTCTTTAAACTAAAATCTGAGTGCGGTGCGCCTCCCATATTGCTGTAGCTCGTCGAGCTCTTTCTCCGGCGACTTGATTTTTTTCTGTTGCTCATTTACTTGAGCATACAATGTGCAAAACGATCAAATTTGCTGTTTACACTCGCCAGTTTTGACTCAAGATCGTCAATCTTAGGCACTTTGTCATTTTCAAGTTTGGTTTCCAACACAGTAACTTTAGCTTCAAGGGTGGAAATCTTAGCTTCATAGGTGCTTACCTCCGCCTTTACAGATTCACATATGATCCGTCGAAATCACTGCTCAACTCGAGGATTTGTCAGGTCACGGAAAAAGTCATCATCACAGTCCGTCCTTAACTTTCCTGAAGGTGGAAGATATCCTGTTGGGGATGCCTATGGTCGTTTAATACCGCTCCCAATACTGGCGGACCCTTCCTGGGACAGGGCAGACACCACTCAACCCTCTGAACTCTAACCATTGAAACCACTCGCCATTGTGCCAATCACATCCAAGCGCGGTAATGTAGACAAAGACCATGCGTATACAAAATTGTCAAATATATGAATTTGCGCTAAATCCAGCACATCCAGATATCTTCAGAGCTGCACGGATAGTTCACATGTTCATTTGCTCAAGATCAATCCATGTGAGATCTAAGGAGATTGAAAAAAAAAACTCATAAAGCAGCTGGCTGCAAGAGAGTTCAGCAACTCCATCATATTGGATGTTGGTATCTCTGTTCCTGGTATCAAGCCGTCGAAATTTATTTTCAAAATGCAAATTTGATGTGATGGATTACAATTTTCTGTATATTTATCTTATCATTGTACTCTTTGTGTACAAATGTACATTGAAAATTGCATGCAGATCAGTCGACAAAAAGTCAACAAATTTAACCAAACACTTTCCATTGACAGAGCAATCTTCGTATGCAAAAATGATCAGAGACATCTGTCCCGAATCTTCTTACGTCCATGTATGGTTGCAGCATTGGCTTTTGAACAATCTGAGGTTTTCGACAAGCCATCATTTGAATGTTAGAAGACAGATGTGACATAAGTTATACGACAAGCTGCAAGAACGTTTCAAGCTACATTGAATTCATTGCGCAGATCAGATACGTGATTCATTTCCTTCGTCCACGTGACAAAAATTTATGTAATCACGTTATTGCACACGTGTCGATAACCGTATTTTAGCTATTTATGATACGCAGTAAGTGTTCAATAGTTTGTTCGTTATTCTACACGTGAATGATCATGGTGCCGTTACCAGAGGCATCATCCAAGTAAATGACAAGCATATAGTCAAAACAATGTTCCTTCGTTAAAATGTTTTTAATGCAAATTCCAAATACTACTTAATTGCAGAGCAAAGAGCCAAACTTGAAAATGCAAAGGTCTAGGGAAGGGTTGGGTTCTGCTTTAAGATGACATACATTTCAAAACATTTGTTTGATTGAGTGAAATATTGTGAACAACCGTACTGCCCACATTAAAAAAATCAACCACTTTTCGACAGATGTGTCTAAAATGCACTATAGAATTTATAAACATGCACTCCAAAGGTACTCAAAATCATGATATATTTCCAAAAACTAAACAGATTGCTTTATAATGGGTTCTATATGAGCCAATCTCCATACGTATTTAAAAGCTTCACACCACGTGATAAATACTTTGTCCAGTGTTGTAATAAAATCACGTTAATTGATTGCCATAAAATGATGTGCGCTATGATCTGAGATGATACAAGGTTGACAAATTTAGCACCGAGTGGCTCCATCAACAAATTAACTTTAGAATAAAATGTTGTTGACACTCATTCAAGAAAAAGTTTATTAGAACTCAGGCCAATGCGACTTACTAAGTGAATGTACGTGTACACTCGTTCTATTGGTTTCCCAGAATAGATGATCATACGATTTATTAAGTTACTAGAACATTCATTTCCAGGGATGTAAATTGCACAAAATTCCTTCAAAATTAGCATACATTCAACAATTTGTTAACATGATCCACAGTCACAGTTAAAACAAATAATCTTCAAAGGCAAGCACAGCGTAGAACACATTTGTAGTTGGATACAGTATCCAACTCCAGATTTCACGAGCCTTTCCAGTGCTGATAATTTATAATATATAAACGCCAATCATAATTGATAAATAAACTCCGGTTGCGTTATACCATTACGCCATTTAGGCCGACGTGACTCCGTGGCTTCTCTGGGTCAAGCAACATGGATATTCTGACCAGAATACACATTAACCAATAATCGTGTGATCAAGGTTAACTTTCTATTCAGAAGGAACGTAATTGGATAATGGACAGGATTCTTTCGAAATCCTTGGTGGTATCATGAAAATACTGGATTAATATCCGTATTTTGATAGGTGTAATCATTAGCACACACTAGCAATGAATATGGGCACTGTATCGGTGAACTGTCTGCATGTATACCAAGCCCAAATTTATATACCTGTCAGGAATTTAAATGTCTTTTGGCAATCCAGACATGTTAGATTGACTGGTCAAATGCGATTGTTTGAAATTGTTAATTTAAATGGTAAAACTGTGAAGTATGGTAATTCTTATGTATGTATGTATGTATGTATGTATGTATGTATGTATGTATGTATGTATGTGCGTGCGTACGTATGTATGTATGTATATGTATATGTATATATATGTGTGTATATATATGTATATATATATATATATATATATATATATATATATATATATATATATATATATATATATATATATATATATATATATATATATATATACATATATACATGTTTAAGGGATTAATACCGCCATTGAGAAGTTTGTGCCTGTACCTTGCCCCGGCCGCCAGCAAAACACCCAGGTTTTAATCACTTTTCTGTCATAAACTACATAAGAAGACTGTAAAAAGTCACACTCACACAACAAATATCGATATCACATCCAGGCCTATCAGTTTGTAGCTGAAGATTACTGCCATCTCGCGGTTATTTCCGAAAGCACTTCCTCGGGTAAGGTTCCACGGGGGGGGGGGGGTAATTATGTGTGAGCTAAGGTAACATGATTGGAGAGTGCCAATAAAATATGAGGCCTAGGGATGCAAGGGGCCGTATATAAAAAAAAATTGCTACCAGGCAGATTTTCGCTTGATAGTGGAAAACAATGTATACTTTGAGCGGACATGAATAACGAATTTGCTGAAAAATTTCCCATTCATGCCCATGTTTTCTGGTGTTTCTTTGATGTAAAAAATTCCTACGAACATTTTGGTGTATGAAACATATATAACTAAAAGGTGGTAGCTCTGTTCGTCTGTGTTTCCCCAGGTTGAATTACTGGCGTGAAACCACAATAGTGCCAGGCAACACGGTAACAGGTAGGACCAAATTTACGTACTGCTATCACCTGTAGTTCATTCAAGAACTGACTGTGAATGAAAGTGAAGACAAAATCAACATTTGTACAGTACATACATTTTAATAAGTGCAGTTTCATACCAGTTATCACTATATACAGCATGAGCAGAGGCAGTGAAAGGCACGTGGGAGTGTGTCGGGCGTATGCTGTTAATAACACAGACCACTGTTAACGGTGCACTAAAGATTTAATGCCCGAAGTCTAAGGGATAAAGTGCCACTAAAAAGTTAGCATGGGACATGCATTCAGTGATCTCCAGCAGGTGTTATTTCAGAGGAAGACCAATATTGTGTGTGAAATTGAGACCCACAGTATTTTTGCGGTCAGATGCAAAAGTTTTTTTTTTAACTGAACCTTGCATCAGGTAAAATGTATTAATACATAAAATATATGGTTCTGTGTTGTCAATTTGTCTATATTTTGTCTGGTGACCACCAGGTGTCATTTTTGTACAGCCATAAAAAGAATCCCAGCGAAAACTTTTTTGTAATTTGATCAAAAGGTAGTGCCTGGGACTAAATCAATTCAAAGATTGCATTTTCCGTTCAGGTAGGGTGCTGGTGAATGCGTACTTATATATATATATATATATATATATATATATATATATATATATATATATGTGTGTGTGTGTGTGTGTGTGTGTGTGTGTGTGTGTGTGTGTGTGAGTGTGTGTGTGTGTGTGTGTGTGTGTGTGTGTGTGTGTTTGTGTGTGTTATTGTATTTGTGTCTTTTTGCCCAGAACTACTTCCGTGTAGTCATTACCCTATTCCGCAGTCCTAACTCTTTACTCTCCATAAGCTAACCTGTCCCTGTCTAACCTATATACATATGGAATTACTATTATCCATATTGCACACGTTCCTCTGTAAAATTTGTACATAGGTCGTATCAGCCCAAATAAATAAAAGTGTGTTCAGCGGGTAACTACTCAACATGTTTCGGAGCCTATTACCCGTACATGTCTCTCTGAGTGGCGGCTCTTTGTCCGAGCTTAATATTCAGCAAAGACAACCCACATAATAAAGAATGAATATGAACGTGGCAAATGATGAATTAGCTAAATATGTGAAGTTTTGCTTATAAATGCAGAGCTTCATTATGAAAGAATACCTGTCAAACAAACCATAATTACTAAATTTGTATAGTACAGGTTCAGATAAGAACAGTTTGACTTACTCCTGTACCTTTTCTAGCTGGACAGCTTATCACAGTTAAACCACCTGCCAGTGTATAACTGAAGTGGAAACAAGCTGGGGCATTATTTTCAGTCCCAGTGATTGTAAAGTAAACAGTTGCAGCTAGACCACCTTACAAACCAAGGGAAATCCTAACAAGGACTGCAACAATGGACATCCTGCACCAGAAATGTAAAACAAACTCTATGATGGCACCTACCCCTCAAACAATTTAGCTCTATTTCACTGCCAACCCTGAGTCAATGTATCAACGCAATGTGTCAGGTTTGTGACATTTGGGAAATAATGTCAATTTTGAGTAATTTTATAGAAATTGAGTAAATGTGCATTTAGGCATGTCAGAAAAGAATGAAAGTCATCAGCATTTATGCCAAAAACATGTTATCAAAACAATTTTTCTTTATAGGATTTTAAGTACAATTAAGCAAGCTTGTAACTGTCGTCAGTAGCTGCTTGCTACCTATAGCCTTTGGGGGTTTGACCTAACAGAAAACAAGCTAGCCTAAAATGAGATTTTTTTTTCATTTATTTTTAAAACAAAAAGTGTTCATTTCTTTGAGGGTTTTATCGTACTCAATTGGAAAAGTTACGTGCAATCTAATGACTGCCTGGTTGGGCAAACAAACCCCCAATAGATGGCTCTCCTTTCAGATCTACTGCGCTGGAGAATATTGCCTCGTTGAATGGTCTTCTCAATGCATGCAATATGAATATTAATGATAACTAATTATATTCCACTTTGCCTTTGGAACATAGTTTCACAACGTTTATTCCATACAAGATTACAAGCACACATGTCCCAAAGCTGAAAGATCAGGCATGCACATTCCACGTACTATATACAGATTCTGCACCAAATATGTGATTTCCAGCTTCTCTGCATTGAAATCTAGTCTCTGTCAAAAGTTTTCCAGACGACCAGGCCTGGGTATTCACTGTGTTAACTATGGCACACTTCAACTCTACTGAGGACGAACTCGCCAAGAAAACAAATGTTCAACTGAAGGACATTTTGAAAAATGTGCAACTGAACGATATTTTGCAAAATGTGGGACGGAAGAAGAATGGCAATAAGGCTAGTCTCATCAAAAGGATTATATGTGCGACAGATGAAACAAAACGCAACTTCTGAGGCTTTGAACGGTACCGTTGACGGCGTTGTGGGACATGCATGTCTTAAGTTTACACATATATATGGCGTGAGTGCGGTGATGAGTGGACAGATCGCCTTGCCGTGGTACCAAAGCTGAGCCTTGGTTTTGTGACTGAATATTTAACAAATGGAGAACTCAGACCTCTGGACAAGAGTGATTTAAAAAACCTGCCAACCAGACGTGTGTTAGACAGGTTGGATGCTCTGCTCAGATAGTCAGGAAGCCAAGGCTGATTTTTTGGAGGAACCTTGACTGGACGGATTTATTTTTTTTCTCACTTGATTCTGCAACTTAAGATGTCATGCAAACATAAACTGACGGGTAAATTGGCTTTACCCTAGAGCATTTTAAAAAATTCAAGATGGCGGCCAATATGGCTGCCAAACGTATATTTTAGCAAAGCAACACTTTTTTCAGTAACCCTGTTTACCATTTTTGTAACATTTGGGTCGTTTTATGGGTTTGTTATGATGCCTGACTCAAATGAAATGTTTGTGAGAATTTCAAAGGTCAAGGTCAAGGTCATATGGTAAGGTCAAAGGTATTTCTAGCTCAGAAAATCCTGTTAGCCTGTAAGATGGCAAATAACAACATACCATTCATTAATAAAAGTACAAGATGTTCGTTTATATTTTGTGCTGCGTGTGACAAGAACATTTTGCACACAATGATGGATGAAAAATTGGTAATAACAAATAATCAAGGTCCATTCAGAGATCAAAACTACTGGTAGGTTAAAGTCAGGAAGCCCGCGGCTGATTTTTTTGAGGAGCCTTGACAGATTTTGTTTTTTTCACACTTCATTTTGCAACTTAAGATGTCATACAAACATTAAATTGCAGGTAAATTGGCTTTACCCTTGAGCATTTTGAAAAATTCAAGATGGCTGCCAAGATGGCGGCCAATATGGCTGCCGGATGTAGCTGCTCACAAGGATTCACTATTTTTGGTAACCTTTTGACCAAATTTGGAAACATTTAGCTCATAATACAAGTTTGGGATGATGCCTAACTCAACTTGGACATTTTTAAGTCCTCGAAGGTCTAGGTCAAGTTCATACTGCAAGGTCAAGGGTATTTCTTTCCAAGGAATATGGGGTCCTTACCATGATTTTTCTTGTGTAGACTTATTTTCATTTACTTCCATTTCAGATGTAGATTCAAGAAGCAGTAGAAGTAGCCTCTGAGTGTAGCAGTAGCCTGTAGACGTAGCAGTAGCCTGTAGAACCAGCAGTAGTTTACTAATGGCACAAGAGCGTATCCTCAAATATGTGCTCTGCAAATGTCCAGCCAAGCAGAAGCTTTCTCAAAGTAAACCTGATGGTACTAGGTTGGGCAATATCATGTAAGCCAGTGTCCATTATGGCGACAATTTGCATGAATACTTACAGGAACAACTGGACTTGAATGAGCATCTGCAGGTTTTTTATCACAAGCACTGTATTTCAACATATCTGGAATGTGCACCATCTGGTTCCAAATGACTGCCAGTAGACCAACCCCCTATTAAGTGTATGAGGCGATCTGGTGTTCCTATATTCAATTTCAGAGAGCATTGTATTTATTGTGGTGAATGCTGCATGATAGAAAAAGACAGAAAAAATCCCAATAAGTGGGTGCCAGCCTTCCTGGTAAAAGCAGTAGCCACAAATGAACTAGATGACAAGGGCCACCCATTGAGGGTGAAGGACAAAATCCTGCAAGAGTGCCAAGCCAGATGTGACCAGTGGGCAGAGTCAGTGAGGCTGCGTGTCATTGGTGCCCCTAGTGACTTGCATGGATCTAATGCAAGGTACCACAAGCACTGCAGAAGCAGAATTTTCAGTCATCAGTGTGCCCCAGGTGAGGGTAAGTCAACACAAGATGACATTAGTGAGGCCCCCCACCAATCAGGTTTAAGACAGCTTATTGCAGAAATGCAAGCTGATCGCACCCAAATATGGAATTCAGTTCAACTACAAGAGCGCTTTACAGAAATAGTAGGCAGTTCAATCAAGTGAGCTGATTTGTTGAGAATCTTAACTCAAAACATCAATGACCTTGTCATCCTTTCTGCTCAAGGGTCTCGCAAAGTCTTAATGTTTCGCGACAATGCTGTAGCAGCCCTGAAAGTAACAGTTGATGACAAAGAAGAGGATGACATTGACGTTGCCTACTCCAGAAGTCTTGAGTGTGTCAGAAACAGACTCAGAGGCAATGGACTTTGATATTGTTTGCTGGTAAAAGTCCTTGTCATATCCAGTGTTCAGTAACTCTGCCCTGCTTTTTTTTTGACAACTGTATCAAGGGCAACATCAATGTCATCCTCTTCTTTTTCTTCAACTGTTATTGCAGAAATGCAAGCTGATTGCACTCAAATATGGAATTCAGTTCAACTACAGAAGCGCTTCACAGAAATAGTAGGCAGTTCAATCAAGCGAGCTGATTTGCTGAGGATGTTAACACAAAACATCTGAACTGGGGCACCACTGACATGCAGCCTCACTGACTCTGCCCACTGGTCACATCTGGCTTGGCACTCTTGCAAGATTTTGTCCTTCACCCTCAGTGGGTGACCCTTGTCATCTAGTTCATTTGTGGCTACTGCTTTTACCAGGAAGGCTGGCACCCACTTATTGGGATTTTTTCTGTCTTTTTCTATCATACAGCATTCACCACAATAAATACAATGCTCTCTGAAATTGAATATAGGAACACCAGATCGCCTCATACACTTAATAGGGGGTTGGTCTACTGGCAGTCATTTGGAACCAGATGGTGCACATTCCAGATATGTTGAAATACAGTGCTTGTGATAAAAAACCTGCAGATGCTCATTCAAGTCCAGTTGTTCCTGTAAGTATTCATGCAAATTGTCGCCATAATGGACACTGGCTTACATAATATTGCCCAACCTAGTACCATCAGGTTTACTTTGAGAAAGCTTCTGCTTGGCTGGACATTTGCAGAGCACAGATTTGAGGATACGCTCTTGTGCCGTTAGTAAACTACTGCTAGTTCTACAGGCTACTGCTACGTCTACAGGCTACGGCTACACTTAGAGGCTACTTCTACTGCTTCTTGAATCTACATCTGAAATGGAAGTAAATGAAAATAAGTCTACACAAGAAAAATCATGATAAGGACCCCGTATTCCTTGGAAAGAAATACCCTTGACCTTGCAGTATGAACTTGACCTAGACCTTTGAGGACCTAAAAATGTCCAAGTTGAGTTAGGCATCATCCCAAACTTGTATTATGAGCTAAATGTTACCAAATTTGGTTAAAAGGTTACCAAAAATAGTGAATCCTTGTGAGCAACAACGTCCGGCAGCCATATTGGCTGCCATATTGGCAGCCATCTTGAATTTTTGAAAGTGCTCAAGGGTAAAGCCAATTTACCGGCCATTTAATGTTTGGATGACATTTTAAGTTGCAAATTGAAGTGTGAAAAAAACAAAATCTGTCAAGTCAAGGCTCCTCAAAAAAATCAGCCGCGGGCTTCCTGACTTTAACCTACCAGTAGTTTTGATCTCTGAATGGACCTTGATAATTTTTTATTACTAACTTTCCATCCATCATTGTGTGCAAAATGTTCTTGTCACACACAGCATAAAATATAAACGAACATCTTGTACTTTTATTCATGAATGGTGTGTTGTTATTTGCCATCTCACAGGCTAACAGGATTTTCTGAGCTAGAAATACCTTTGACCTTACCATATGACCTTGACCTTGACCTTTGAAATTCTCACAAGTATCTCATTTGAGTCAGGCATCATAACAAACCCATAAAACGACCCAAATGTCACAAAAATGGTAAACAGGGTTACTGAAAAAAGTGTTGCTTTGCTAAAATATACGTTTGGCAGCCATATGGGCCGCCATCTTGAATTTTTTAAAATGCTCAAGGGTAAAGCCAATTTACCCGTCAGTTTTTGCTTATTTGCTATATTAGTTCACAGAATCAAGTGAGAAAAAAAATAAATCAGCCAAGTCAAGGTATACTGAGCTGGCTTCCTGACTAAGAGCCGGCAAAGTCAAGAAAGTCCTGTGCCTTCTGGAAAGTTGAGGCTTTTTCTTCTCTGTCTTGCTTTGTAGTTGGAACTTGGCACTGTCGTCTATTTTGTATCACATTTGTTAATTTGTATCTTGTGATCGTAACCAGACCAAGCTGAGTTTGTTTGGGTGGGTGTTTTGACAAATTAAACTTGTGCAAGTAGCACGATCGTTTTGCCTTCCAACTTGTGCCTCCAGAGTCTACGATTATATGAAACACATTGATTTTCATTATCACGATTTTTTTTCTTACATCGTGATAATTTAAAATATGTAAGAAGGGATGGAGTATCCCAATAAATGAAAAACCAAAGCCCGCTACTGTGGTATGTAGCTGTGCAGGCAGAGAGAGAGAGAGAGAGAGAGAGAGAGAGAGAGAGAGAGAGAGAGAGAGAGAGAGAGAGAGAGAGAGAGAGAGAGAGAGCCAGGCCGCTAGCTTGTGTATTCAACCTCCCATTGGACCCAACCCAGGGGTGGCGCTGGATACTGGATAATGGGATTATGACACCTTGCAGCTCTTAATGGATTAGTGTGACTTACCGGTCCTCTGCGGGGTGGCAGTTATAGGTTACCAGTGTCAGACTATTAACTTGCAAATTCACTTTGCCGTAGTTGACGTCTGGAAGTATTGTTAGACTGTTATTGTTTGCGGCGGCTTTTCAAGATTAGCCACTTTAAGATAGAAGCTAAGTTTGAGTCGATTTTACTATAATTTTCTTCTGCTCTATTACTATTGTAATCCTCACTTTTCACTGAAAGAGGTAAATAGTTCATGAATAAAAACTTGGATCATCATCTTGAATGATGATCATCATCAGACGTTAATTTACCCGTCAGATGATATAGGAGTTAGAGCCTCAAGTAGGCCTACAACTTTTACTGTACCAAAAAAGGGTTTCTGCCAGATTGAAATTTTAGGGTACTCAAATACTCATATTCTAAAGTCACAAGAAAGACAAAGAAGACTCTGTGGGGAATTTTTTGGTAATGTATGCTAAACGTTTAGGGTAAACAAAAGTATCCTCGAGATTTTTTAGGGTATGCAAATTTTACCCTCGGGCAGAAAGCCTGCCTGCAAAAAGGTAATGGAAACAGGGCTGTAATTGTAGTAGTAGTAGTAGTAGTAGTAGTAGTAGTAGTAGTAGTAGTAGTAGAAGTAGCCTATTGACTGCAACAAAAATACAATAAGCAAACAGGTAGGGGTGACACACTCCTTAGATAAAAGACATGTATATATAGTTACTGTCCATATTTTGAGATTCACCATTCTACGTTGAGAGAGTGCATAACTCTGCTATAAACGAGAAAGGAAAGTTAGTGAAATATACGTTCCTTGTGTTAGTTCAACAGTTCAATTGTTTAACGAAATGTTCTTAATGGGAGCTCAACGGTCTAAATATGTAATGTTATCAAAAATATGTAATTCTTACGCTATGTGATCATCATATTACTGGTCAACAATAAAAGTCATCAAATTATCAATTTGCTGTGGATAACATGTCACAGCTTAATGGGATACTGTGAAAGTATCCAGAACTATGTAGCAGTATAACGCCAAGTCTTTCAAATTTACGGAGTCAGTATTAAATAGCTCCCCAACAGAGTTGGCCTGTTGCGCTGTGGCAAAACCTTTACGTAGAGTCTGAGTGTGCGGACATGCCAATAGGACATGCTCTTCGGTCTGAGTAAGGGGCCACACAGACAGTGTCGGTCTTCTCTTGGATTTCTAGCCCATCTGCCGGTTTCCACTTTCAGCCTGTGTGAGCTGAATCTTAGACGCGAGAAACACATTCTCGCCCATTCCGGAATGACTGGGTCATTGTAAATTTGGTGCCTTTGGAGAGAGGGGTTTACCTCGACATATGTTTGGTGCCTAGTGGTCGGAGTTTCCCTAACACGTATGGCCAGATTGTTAAGAAACGAAAAAGAATCCCTGATTTTGGCTTCCAGTACAGTTTGTAGCACTTTTCCCATCGGACAACGAACTCTAATGGCCATTTCAATGACCTTCTCTATGCAGCTCCCCACATAACTATCCCGACTTCGTAGTTTCAGAAAGTACTCCTGTTTATCACGCACAAAGCCTTTGGCATCTGGTGTTCCTAATTCCAAAAGTACAGGTGACGTTGGGGTCTGTTGCCTAACACCTAGCAGGTACTTCAACATGGACATATAAGGAGATTCTACTGCCCTTAAGTCATTCGTGAGCCATGTCTCGCAGCTGGAAAATACAGCAGAGTTCACAGCGCTCCGCAAAACCAGCTCTTTTACACTAAATGGAGCATCATTATTTTTGACCAAGAAAGATGTGTGTTTCAGCACATGAGCTGCTTTCATCTGTACATGGCACTGGATCTGATTGGAAGCCGGAGCATTGATTATCGGAGTTCCAAGGTATACGCACTTCTCTTTAAATGATATAATTATATCATCAATTGCAATGTCCTTGACATCATCGGTATTAATGCACATGAACTTTGACTTAGATCGGTGAATGATCATATCAAGATTGTCTGTACATTTCTTGAGAGGGTGCAGTTTTTGCATCAGTTTATTTCGTGAAGTTGCAAAGATAGTCGTATCACCCATTAATAGTAAGCAATGCAAGCGTTCCAACCAGACATCTTCTCCAGTTTTATTTATTGATTCAAAGGTGGCATCGATGAAGAAGGTGAAGAGAGGGCAACCTAGATCCCCTCCCTGCTGAACACCAGCAGTTGCATGAAAACAGTCAGTACCAAATCATACCGCCACTATTTCGCATCAATTCAAGCAAAGCTCTTACAAAGTTTGTACCATATCCTGCCTGGATAAGGCGCTCGATCAATTTTTTCCTATTTACTTTGTCATATGCCTTCTCGTAGTCTATAAAAGCTACAAAGAGTTGCCGTTTCGTTTTCCTTGCAATGGCTATTAGGAGCTTCACAGTAAGTATTTGTTCCTAGCAACCTCGACCTGGAGTGGCCCCTGCCTGTTCCTCTTTGGGCCTGTACCACAGCTTGAAGCGCTTTGCAACATATAAAAAAACCCACATATATATAATCAAGGGGGGGGGGGGGGGCTCATATGTGGATATTTTTATTTTCAAAAGAAAGTAAGTTACCATGAAGCTGTGACAGATCTAGCCTCCCACCCCACCCCAACTGGATTGTACATTGTCTTCTGCAGGTTAGGTAGGCTATACAGGTTTTTTTCACAGGTGTATAATTTTGCACTAAATATCTTGTTTCAGTCCTTTAAATGTTGATGTTTTGTTTTTCATTTAAAAAATCAGAGTGTTGGGCAAAAAATGGCGAAAGAAAGCAGTTACATCTTCACCACTTTTAAATCACATCTTCATATGACTAGAACTTTGCTGACCACATTTTTATCTCCAACACGAATACCTGCATTTTTGTTGTTGGAGCAGGAGGTTCAATGTGACCTTTGATTTTTCTCCTGGGTGTGTCTACACATTCTGGCCTTTCCAAGATAGTATAATATCAATCTTCCGTGTTTCTTTTCTTGTTTTAATCAGTGTTTATTCATCTTCTTACGATGTACGTATTTGAATACCGCATTAGTTTGAATATTGTGCATGCAAGATCAAAATATTATATATCTAGCAACACTGGAATCAAATATTCACAAGTCTGGCAAATGGCAGTACTTGATGTCAAACAGTTTTGAAATTTATACAACATACATCTTCTTCTCTGGATAGGTTACTATTTTGTAGTACATTATATATATATATATATATATATATATATATATATATATATATATATATATATATATATATATATATATATATATATATATATATATATATATATATATATATACAATATACATATCGAGCACCACTGGAATCAAATATACACAAATCTGGCAAATGGCTGGACGTGATGTAAAGCATTTAATTTTACCAACATGTGCAAAAAGGTATAAATCATTACATATCCCTGTTTTGCTTAAAGAAAGGTGGACTGGTGCATGTTCGTGTAGGCTGCAGTACATCTATGAAGACTGCAGCATATCCTGTGTTCATAGCCTTCAAATACACCAGCCCAAAAACGCAGATTGCATGTGCCAACCGTTCATGTCCAGCAGGGTGAGTAATGCATCACTATGCATATATAGCTACATTGTGCAAACAAATAAATAAATAATTATAAATAAATAATAACGATGCAGCATATCAATGCAAACATTGTATGCCGACATAGCATGTCTTACAATAATTTTCCAGTTTACCACACATTAATATGTTTGCAGTGGAAACCATAAATAAATAAATATACTCTGACTTACAATGTAGTATGTTAATGCAAACATTCTATGCATGGTATTTTTCACAAAATTATTCCAGTTAACCATACATTAGTACGTTAACCATCAGCCTATGTGAAAAGTTATTTTCTCATGGCGGGCATTTGGAATGGAAACCATAATTACATGAATAAATATACTCTGACTTACAATGTAGCATGTTAATGCAAACATTCCATGCATATGGTTTTTTTCACAAAAATATTCCAGTTAACCATACATTAGTATGTTTGCAATGGAAACCATCAGCCTATGCAAAAAGTTATTTTCTCATGGTCGACATTTCCTCTATCAACACGGTCCATATGAATTTTTGTCAGACATAATATTATCAATAACAGTATATATATATATATATATATATATATATATATATATATATATATATATATATATATATATATATACATATATATATAATATTCAACAAGCATGTTTTTAAAATATCTGGCACCTTTCTCCAACAAAAAGCTAGTAATATAATGGCATTACATTTCTGAACAATTGTGAGACGACTTTTGCTTTTTTGTTAACTAAAAATGACATTCTATGCAGGAAACTATACTATGGAGGGACCATACAATATTATGCAATTAGTCACTGCTCCTCTCTAATAGCCGAAAGACACAGCTTTTTATCATCAGCAATGGTTGTACCACTTAGAAGTAAATGTGTGCTCAATAAAGAAATGGGATCCAGTGATTAAGCTTTGTGACATACCTTTGCCAGAAGCGATTACCCTTTTATTCATTAGTCCATTAGACTAATCAACTTCTCAAATTTATTTGTATGTAATGCTTGGATTAAGTGCACTGATGTGCCCCAGGTAGACCTTGTGTACTGAAGGAGATAATGAAGCCATAACTTTTCTATCTCTATCTTTTCTTAAACAAAGTCCGTCTTCAGAGGAACTACTTAGTCAATTCATCTTAAAGGGCATGCAGAGTGCAGTGTAACCTGGGGTCACCATTTGATGTTGCTACAATTTTTTTAATAACTTCATGTGTATTAAGGCTACTTCATCATCAAAACGACCGAACAGAATTGTTAGAGAATTTATTAAAATATAGTTTGCCATATTTGGCCTGGTTAGTCAACTGAACAGAAAGTTGGACCATGTGGTTCCTAACATTGATTTTGTCATTTAAAAGTTTTTTTTTTCACTTAAAGTTGCCCGCAAAACTTAATTACGTTTGGGATGCCACCTTTTGAGTAGAGTCCGTGCCATGCTATTTTTAGATTTGCACATATATGGAATGCTTGATTATGTTCGAGCTTTTCAGTATTAGATTATAAAGCTATATCCAACTGTCTTCCATTTGGAAAAAAAATTGAAAAAATAAGCCATTGCTACTGAAAAGGCAAGCAGTGACAATGCAAACTCTTTGATCAAATTTTGTGGGACAGAATAAACACGTTAAAGCACGTAATAACTATTAAAATGAAATAGATAACTGCACTTTATGGTAGACTCCTATATTCATCCATAGATAAATATACAATCACGTTTTCTGATTTGGGATTTGTACAGGTGTTGGCAAGATATGGGTGGGTTTGGAAAACCTATGCATTCTTTTCATACATATTATATCAGATCACATTCACTGCTCCATGATAGTTAGTGGTGGGGAAAGATATGCTTTGTTATTTGCTTTAGCAAATCTGTTCCATTGTGGGTCCATTTCGGTTTGACATTTGACAGGTGACTTTGTGAGATGGATGTACTCACATCAATGGCGGGCTTCTACGTTTAGATCTATGCCAAAGTAATCTTAACCCTTTATCCATTTCTATAGACGATTGTTTTGCTGAATTATATTGACATTACGCTTCCGTACTCATTTTCCTCACAAACAGTTAAAACGTTATGTTATCAGCATACACGATTGTTTTGAGGACAAACCAGACTTCAACAAATTACAACTTACTCCAGTGAGATTTGGCCTAAAATATTCTGATAATGATTTTTAGTTTTAATTTTTTTTATAAGTGTATTTTGTGTGTTGCAATGGTGAACTGCTAAATCAGCAGAATGTGTTGAAATGCTGCAAATGGTGAATGTTAATATTTTTGTAGCCATTAAATCAAGGGGTAAGGGAATGTTATATCCAGCATGTACAAAGACTGCTGCTCTATAAATACATTCTGGCACACGTATATAGGTCCGAAAAACATTACCAACATGCATAAATTTCAAATCACAATGAGAGAAAAGTTACATAAACATCCATCCTGCAATACCAATATGAAGAACTTATTTCACTGCTGACTTGTGAAAGACAGTCAAGTATTAAAGGCAACTGGTATTTTAAACTGGTCTTTCAAACCTTTGACATATTTTTCATTACCAACAGACTTTCTTAGCCTTGTTTGATTGGAGCCAGCTGAGAGTGTACATATAACTGTCTGTGAAATTGACGTGTTACTTTCTGACAAATGTGAACTAGTGATCTCCAAAGTAATTTTACATATGTATAAATGTGCCTAACATGCGGATGTCATAATGCCATGCTTGTTTGAAATACTCGTCGTGCAAGACCCTGGAACATTTTTTTGAAATCATTTTCACATCAGGAGGCGAAATATGAAAACAAGACGCAAGCTGACTTCGATTGACATGATTGCCCTTTGGCCACTTGTATTACCCTTTTCCGTCTTGCACACTTGAGCCTACTGTTTCGTGTAGACTATTCTTGTCCATGCATTGTGAAAATTCAAGCCGTGAGCTAGATGTGAAACCAACCTAACACTTAACAATCATGTCAACAAAACAACTTCAGTGTTTTCACCCAAATCTGTATCTATTGGATGAGTGCGGGTTGAAACTTGTATATGCCTAGCTAATCAATGTTTTTGAAGTGGATGCAGATTGGTGATTACATTAACCTTTGACTTGCCTGCCTATGATTTCTTAACTAATGATGGTGTACATACATACTATGGAAACAGAACAATCAGCATTCACAGACATACACCACATGGTGGTCAATCTGAGAATGGTTTGGCCACAAATCTACCATCAGGCTTCATATTTGTATGCTTGAATGTCCAAAGCCTTATTGGGAAGATAGACCAGTTGCGTCATGTTTACCTTAATGAACGTACTCATGAAATTTACGTTTTAGGTATTAGTGAATCTTGGCTCAATAAAACACATACTGATGTAAGTGTAAACCCAGCCCAATATTCTATTAGTCTTATTTCGTGGACCGCGATAGTGCATGTCCCAGCTCAGAGACTCATGTTACTTAAGCTCGCTGGGCTATCGGCTTCTGGGCAGCACAGATAACTGATCATGGATTACGCTTGGATGGAATCAGGTATCAGAAATATTTATTTTGACCAATAAATATATGATCAAGAAGACTTGCAAACATAGCATTTGTTAAAAGACCAGGTCACAGAGACTAAGCCTACTAAAGATCATAGGATGGTTGCTATCCTGTGATCGAATTTCAGGAATGCTGCTGCTGCGTCCAATTTTATGTACATATTTTATTCCATTTATTGTAATAACTTTGATTGTCTTGTGCCAGGAAGGAAGGTAGGGTACCCCCGTTGCTTCTTGCATTTCACATAAAGCTCACTGTATACCCCTGGAAACGAGCGAATCTGGATATCACTAGCTTTCAGAAATTTTTGCAGTGCTTCCAGGTGTTTCATTGTGTTTGTGTCCTCTACTGTAGTACAAGTCCCTTATGCTTGATTGTATGATATATTTATCTAAGTATTCAATTGCGTGCATTTCTAACTCATTTGGTATACAACTGTGTAGACCGATCACAACATAACTGACTAAATTAGAATCCTTGGTTTGTTCTCATGCTATCTAGTTCATGAAGTCGATATTATCGTGCATTGAACTATCGACATGTGATAAACACGGTTTTACGACTCCATTTATGAGTGCACAGAGCCTACTGTGTAGCATACAGGTCCTGCAGTCATAGGTTGGAATTTTAAATCTATGGGTTAAAAAATATGTAAATGTTCCCTTTCACAGCTATTTTATGATGTCAAGCTTGTGAACTTTTGGTGAGCCCTATGAATTACTTGTTTTATGTCGGAGAATCTTGGGATAATGCCTTTCTATGGTTGTAAAGATGTCGTGGTAATTGTCTATACATTTTCATAACATATCACCCACTTGATTTGTCTTAATTTGTTCATCAATAAGTAATGCTGTCAGTATAATGGTCCATGTCAATATTCTACTGCTCCACCCTTGTCGCCTTTTTTTTATTACAATGAAGTCATTTTTCAATTCATTCATAGCTTGTAGTTCTTATTTAGCTGGGTTATATTTGTTTGAGGTAGAAGGTACTTTTGGCAGAGTGCGCAACCTCTTCCAGTCTGTCAATACATTTTCCTAATGTCTCATTTTCACTTTTAAATGGATGAAATTTTTATCCTTGATCAATGATTTGTCTGGCTCATTATCTGCATTCTTGAGGAATACTCTAAGTCGGAATGTGGACAAAATTAGCAAATATCACACACTTGTTACTCTGTATCTTTGTGTGGTGAGAGTGTGGATTTGAATCCTTTTTTCAACAGTTTTCTTTGTCCTTCATATATATATATATATATATATATATATATATATAAAATATATGATTAATGCATATTATTTAATATTGTTGGATATGGTCTACAAGAACCATCACTTATTAAAGTGTTAATCTCACATAAATTTGACAATAACAAGTTCAAAACAATGTCAATGTCTAAATCAACATGTATGATGATGGTAATTATACTCAAGATCCATGGACTATCTTTCAAGGGAAGATTTTATATTATCGAAAACAATAAACTGGGCAGTAGAGACCTTAAATTAACTCTGCCATCTAGTGTTAACATTTTGAACTGGTAAAACCCTATGGCTACCAGCATTGTAATACAATACCTTGTTCTCTATTCTTGCTGTCTTAGGTCTGCAACCAGCATTCTTGCAGAGCAAGCAATTCTGTGATTTTGGTCTCTTTATTAACACTAGAAAAGGAACCCTTT
This sequence comes from Hermodice carunculata, assembly GCA_964020975.1. Classification (NCBI taxonomy): domain Eukaryota; kingdom Metazoa; phylum Annelida; class Polychaeta; order Eunicida; family Amphinomidae; genus Hermodice; species Hermodice carunculata. The sequence continues at coordinate 44,268,720 of OZ026624.1, read as the reverse complement.
CGAAGTCATCTTGAAATGTCATAAAAGATTTTACAATATAATAGACCCAAACTGGAGCAGGATTATGCAAACAGAGTAACGCTAGTTGGCTGTAATTATTGTATTATTGTTGGTGTTTCATAATAGTGATGGACCTGACACCAAAAGAATATAACTGACACTCATCTTTTGCGGTGCTGTTCAGTTCAAAGAGGTAGAATCTTGGTTTTCTACAAAAAGAAAAAGGTTAAGGTTACAGACTACACTTGTGATTGGCTGGTTACGCATCCCAGCTGAGATAGTCCGTAATTGTGAAAATACTGTGTTTTCAGCATGCTGTAGCTTCTGTTTAAATAAAGTTAGCTAAGTCAGGTTTGCTGCATCGCAGAGTTGCTTCATTGGTGGTCATATAGGTGCACTGTCTTCCAGTCCAGGTGGGAACTTTATGGTGGGGAAAGACAATGATGTGACCCTGGCAAGAGCACAGTTCATACACCTGTATAAAGCTGACATCCAGGTGTTGTTTCGTATTTCAATTATCACAAATTAACGAGCTGGGAATTGAATGACAAAAATCCGTCCATATTTTTCTGACATTTTTATCTGTTAAATGCCGTTCACAGAATTTCAAAATACCAAAATGCTGAATTTTTAGACTGAAAAATGCTAAAATGAAAAATAGAATGATTTATAACTGTGGTCTGTGGCCTATTAGGGCTAACTCTGTATGTATTGGGACTTACATGGTCATGTTGTTATTCTATTATCGTCCATCAAGCAAGTTAAAATGGGAAGTCAGCACTTTTTGACAGCTGCCTGGACAATTTTGAGTGATCCTAACAACTTTTACATGGATGGAGCATGCAAGATATGGTTCTGGGACTGTAGATCACAAGGCAAATGGTTCGGGCTATGGTATTGTGTACCTCAGGCCAGCTTATGAAAGGAGAAAAGAAGTTTTACACCCAAAGATCGGCTGTGAATATCAAGCTTAACAGTCTCAATTTTCTAAAAATTCGTGAAGTATCACATTTATGTCACAAATCATTGTGCATAGACATGTTGCACCTATCAGTGGAACCACACTGCATAAATAATAACAGGATTCGCTGCAAGACATTCAACAAGTGCACAGGCTGTGCCTCCTTTGCTTACTGCTTGGTAGATAGATAGCTTCCATAGACCTTTGTATTCAGCGATAACTCACAGGTACCACACAGGTAATCATATGTGTTGACCCTTCAAATTACTACTCTTTACATTCTCTGAGCCTTGTAACTATGCTTGCAACCTTTCAAATTAACAAGTCATTCTTCCGATATTCTGAACATTTTGTGTACAAGCAAAGTAAATGGTCCAGATGGGTTCTGCATTAAAATGCTTGAAGACGCTGCTATAATTTTTAATCCATCTTCATGTATGCTCATAAATTTGACTCTTTTAAAACAAATTGTCCATCGTAATGGTGGAGGCAAATGTGACTCCCACTTATAAAGGTACAAATGCCAATGACGCTGACAATGATAAACGCATATTTATTATAAGTTGTGAATGTAAAGTATGTACAGAGCAATCTGGCAAATATTCTTCAATCTTGTAGGGATACTCAGTGGGAAACAGATAAATATTCTGACTTCACTCCAAATGATAGATGCATAAATCAGCGCATCTAGCTGCACCAACAATTTTGCAAATCCATAAAGTAGCATAAGGAAATGCATAACACTCTTTATACTAGAGACATTCAATAACGTTTGCCCATCTCACGCTAGTATACAAATCATCAAATGCTAGAGTAGCTGGAGAGCTCCTGGTGTGCTTTAAACACCATATTTCAAATCGAATGCACATGCTGAATATCATTGATGAATCATCCATCTGGGGCCACACTGAGACTGGTAAAAGATAAAAGTCAAAATGAATGTTTAAAATTGTCGGTTGGATTAATTTAATGTGCCTATATATTCTGCTTCCTGAAGCAGTGCAGACTAAAATATTATACCATGCCTCCTTTGTTTTCCCAAGGGATATATGTCACCTGCTTACAAATATATCCCTGCTTGAAATTTCTATGGCTAAATTTCAACACAGGACTGATTTGCTTTGGTGAATACATTTTAAAATGCATTTATATTCATGAAAACAAAGAAGGCATGGTATAAAAAGGATACATCCCTTTTTCTCGTGATTTATCTGGAATCCTGCATTTTTAAATCCCTGCGCTTCGCTCCAGGGTTTAAAAAAGCAGGATTCCAGATAAATCCCTTGAACTTGGGATGTATCCTCTTCACATATAGTGTCCACACACAATCAAGTTTTATTCTCTTGTTGAGCTCACACAGATTTGCATAATTTGTTTTTGCCTTTAACCATAAAGCTGTCAGACAGTTGGCGAATTGAAGTGAGAAGGAGACAGTCTTTACAGGAATGTAAATCAAAATTGAATAAAGACAGGCCCAAAAGCAGTCAACGCGGGGGGGGGGGGGGGTCCAGAACCCTCAGAGCAAACTTGTAAAATTTGAATTTCAACACCAGAATGTGACTGTCTTACAGATGCTTCTTCTTTAGAGTCCCAATATAATGTGTGACTGCATTCTTTAAACAATACAGTAATTTCTAATTTCTGTTTAACTGTTAGATGGACTGCATAACTATCACGATTTTGTAAAACTTGAAATATTAGGCAATTGATTAAATACAGTGTGCGGGGAAAATGATTTTTTCACGAGCCAGGTTCATATATTCTGTACCTGCTCTCCATTCCTTTTTAAATCAAATGCAAGCATACACCCTACTTCCATGTACCCCGTATCCATCAGTGTCTGTAAACTCCATTTCTTCATAGATGCATGTATCAAATACGCCCAATAGCACTCAATATTAAGTGGTGTATCTACAGTACAAGGAAGAGTCAGTTCTTAATTTAAAAACACTAGTACATTGCTAGTTAAAATTTATTAGTTTATATACATTTAATGCTTTGACAATATGTTTTAACCCAATGCAGCCATATACCCTACTTCCATGTATTGGACCATTCATGTCTGTTTGTATACGTGTTAATGTTTGCATTAATTGGTACATGCACATCTTAAATGCAAACCAAAGTGAACTCACTTCAATAGGTACATGCCAGTTCAGTTGTTGTTTTGTTTTGTTTTTTTTAATGCAGTAGCGCATGCTTCCCCTAACCAATTTTTGCTGGATGCTCAGAGATGAACTACCTTGTTGTTTTGGTAAAGTTAATTTTGCAACCTGCATGGATATTCAAAGTAGAGGGATGTTCTCTTATGCTTTTGGTGGCTGATCCCTTAGCCAAACCATCGATTCTGGACTTGGGCAGAGTGGTCTAGACAGGCAAGATACGCTGCTTTGGTGTCATCAGTGTGATGGTTCACACTAACTTTGGATTCATTATGAGTGTACAAACAAACCACTCAAAAATTGCAAACTGGAGCCCATGGAAAGTGCATTCCTGCTTTAACGGAATAGACTCTAGTTATGAATGTAGTAAAAATTGCAACAACATGCATTTGGTGTATGTTGACTTATATTCGTACATGTATTTACTAAAATGGTAGTTCAATGTTTGTTAACAAAAACAGATCAATGGATAAGATCAGTGTTATGCAGTGGATGATACGACATATACCTAAGTACCCAAGAAGTGTACCTACCAGCTAAATTTTCCTTCCCTTATTTCTCCATTCAGGCCAATGTGGTCATGTGTGATGAAACCACCAAGCTAATCCCCTTTCTAACCATCCTGTGATAGGCATCTCAGTATTTCTTATTTTCTCACAGACTGTTTATTGTGTGTCTATCTTTCAGTCAGACTGCTTATAACTATCACTGGCCAAAACACTCTCTGTTGATACGCCTCTCTAAAATGTGGTAGGTGTTGCTCAAAGCTTTACTTTGGCACGGCCAATTTATATGATAAATTTGTTGATGCTTTTCACTTTCAAATACAAGTAGAAACGTTATGCATTCCTTCAAAGTGACTAAATGACCAGACGAAAAATCAGAGTGACCCTGACTATTTTGTCCATGTCCTTATGTGAGTGATTAAATAATACCAAAATGTGTGGATTCCATTGACGCTAGAAGTGCTTTGCATTCTGGACTTGAGAAATGGGGGCAAGTGCTCTGTCAGAAAAGGACTCCAGGTCAGGGACTGGTAGCTAATAGCATTGTACATCATCAACTTAGTGCAAAATTAATGTAAAAGCATGTCTTGGCTAAACTATGCACACACACACACACACACACACACACACACACACACACACACATACATATATATATATATATATATATATATATATATATATATATATATATATATATATATATATATATATATATATATATATGTATATATTACACAGGCATGTTTCCAAAATATCTTGGCCTCTTCCCCAGCAAAAAAAAAAGAAAACAAGTCATATTATGGCACTACTACGTTTCTGGACAATTTGTGATGCAACTTTTGGATTTTTGTCAAAATTTACAAGATATTCTATATAGAAATCTACATTATGGAGGAAAGCATTCTATATAATGCAGGTAGTCAGTGCTCCTCTCCAATGGCTTAAAATAAAATCTTTGGTTGCAGCCTTTTTATCATCAGCAATGCTTGTGTTACTTAGAATTAAATGTGTATTAAATGAAGAAATTTGACCTAGTGATTTAACTATTTGGCATTTAGGCTATATACCTCTGGCAGAAGCGGTTGCCGTTCTTTTCACCAGTCTATTAGTCTCATCAACTTCTCAAAATTGTCTTTATGGAATGCCTTGATTTTGTGCTCTAATGTGCCCCGGGTGGACCTGTTTGTGTGTCAAACAAGATAATGAGGACATAAGTGTTCTATTGTGAAGTTTTTTTTTTAAACAAACTCTTTTGAGAAACTGTGTAGTCAGTTTATCTGATAGTGCATACAGGGTACAGTGTAACCTGGGGTCACCATGGTGGTGCTTCAATTCTTAATAACTTTTTGTGTGTTCAGGCTACTTTATCCCCAAAAGGACCAAACATAATTGTCAGAGATTTTATTAAAATAGAGCTTGCCCTATTTGGCACGTCTAGTCAACTGAACGTACAGTTTGACTATGTGGTGTATGGAATAAATTGAGTCATTTTAAAAGTTTTTCCACCAAAAAAGTGACTGCAAAACTTAGTAACGTATGGGATGCCTCTTTTTGCGTAGCATCCGTGCCATGCTATATTTAGATTTTCACACATATGGCATACTAGCCTAATTTACAAGTTTTCAGCATTATATTTAATGACTTTATCCGACTGTAATCCATTTAGTACAAAAATTAAGATTGTACATAAAAACATGACCCATATCCATAAGTTCCAAACCAACAATGACAGGAAAGAGATTCCAGAGTAACCAAATCATCAACATTCATCTTCCAATACCAATGTGAAGAAACACATTCCACAAAGAATTGCCCCTTGCTACTAAAAAACCAAGGAGTGATACTGCAAAGTCATCAATCAAATTTTAAGTGACAGAAAAAACACGCTTAAGTACGTACTAAACAATAAAAATGAAATAGATAATTGTACCTTATGGTAGATTCTCTACTCTTTCATAGGAAAATTTAAAATCACGCATTCTGTTTTAGGATTTGCACAGGTGTGGACAAGATATGGCTTTGTTTGTAAAACCGTCACATTCTGTTTATGAATTTTCCATGTGATCACGTCCACTGCTTGTGATAGCTAGTGATGGGGAGAGATATACTTTGTTATTTGCTTTTGCAAATCTGTTCCAACGTGGGTCCATCTCGGTTTGGACTTGATAGGTCATTTCACCAGATTGATGTACTCATATCAATGGCAGGCTGCTGTATTTAGAGCTGTGTCAAAGTAATCTTAGCCCTTCGCCCATTTCTGTAGACGATTGTTTTGCTGAATTATATTTACTTGACACTTCCATATTCACATTTTTCATAAAAAGTAACAAGTTAAAGTAGTAGCATGCCAAATTCTTTTTCGGGACACCCTCGACGTGAAAAAATTTAAATTTGCTCCACCGAGAGTTGGCCTAAAATATTCTGCTAATTTTTCTTATTTTTAATAATTTTTGACCAGTGCAATTGTGTCATGCAGTGACGAGAGCAGTCGTGCACTGCTGACTCAACAGAATGTTTAAAAAATGCTGTAGTGGTGAATGTTAACACTTCATTGGCCATTAAATTAAGAGTAAAGAGAGTGTCATATCCACCATGTCCACAAGATGCCAATCTAAAGATACATTCTGGCACACATTTATACTTCAGAAAAACATTACCCAAATGCATAAATTTCAAACCGCAGTGAGAGCAAAGTTGCATACAGCAAAAGGCAGACATTAAAAAATCACCATATTATTAACATTCGTCTTGCAATACCAATGTGCAGAAATAATTTCACTGCTGACTTGAGAAAAGCAGTCACTTGTGAAAGCCAACTTGTGGCTGAAACCGGTCTACCTAAGCTTTTGACATATTCTTCATTATCTACAGTCTAACCATTTAAAACCCAAAATTTATCAGTTGTGCCAAAGATAAAAAGAGACATGCTTGATCTACCACTTTTTGTTCTATTGACTTGTCAGTCAGGTGAGTTACGAACAAAAGAAGAAAGTGGGTCTACATCTTTTTTTTTTTGGACATTTATGAGTCCGGGTGGTTATAAAAACACTTTACCTCCGGTATAAATATCAGTCAGAGAAAAGAGAATTTAGGATGCTGTTGGCAGAGACAGAAAAAGCAATAGAGCATAAACTCTACCAAAGAAAGCTTGTTGTGGTGTTTGGTGCAGGTATTAAAATTGTAACTCTGGCTTTATCGCAGCTGTACACTACGATGACCTACATACAAAGCCATTATCCCAATGTTGCCCGTACCATGGATTTAACTCCCTTTCATCGATGCTGCAGTTGAAATGGTGTATCCTCGCTAAGTAATATAAATAATGATTATAATCATCATCACCATTTACCTGTGAAGTTCTATCCAGCTATAACTGATCAAGACTACAGGTGTATATATATAGATATATATATATATATATATATATATATATATATATATATATATATATATATATATATATATATATATATATATATATATATATAAAATCAGCAATGGTTCTGTCACTTAGAAATAAATGTGTGTTAAATAAAGGAATGGGATCTAGTGTTTAAATTACCAGGCATTAAAGATACATAATGTTGCCAGAAGTGATTCCCTTCCTCTACACCAGTCTATTAGACTTATCAACTTCTCAAAATTGTTTGTATGGAATGCTTTCATTTTGTGCACTAGAGGTGGACATCTTTGTGTATGGGAGGAGATAATGAAGCAATACAGTTTCTATTTTTATGTTTTTCTTATGCACACTGCTTTCTTCTGAGGCACTAGTTTGCCAGTTTATGTGGCAGTGCAAAAAGTGTACCTGGGGTCATTAGTTGGTGGTGCAGCAACTTTTAGATGCCTTCTTGTGTGTTCACGCTACTTTGTTTCGAAAACGATCAAACAGAATTGTCAGAGATTTTATTAAGATAAAGCTTGTCATATTTGGCATGGTTAGTCAACTGAACCGACAGTTTGACTATGTGGTTCCTAGAATTATTGATTCATTTTAATAGTGTTTTACACTTAAAGCTGGCTTCAAAACTTGATCACATAAATTATGGGATGCCACCTTTTACGTAGCATATATGCCATGCTATCCTTAGATTTGCACACATCCGGTATACTTACTTCCGTCGGAGCTTTTCAATATTACATTAAATGGCTATAAGCAACTGTATTCCATTTAGAGCAAAGCAATGAGAGTAAGCCATCGGTACTGCGAATGCAACCAGTAACAGTACAAAATAAAAATGAAAATTTGTGTGACAGAATAAACACGTTAGAGCACACATTAACCACTAAAACCGAAATAGGTAATTCCACCTTATGGTACACAAATCCCTTCTTGCATAGATAAATTTAAAATCAAGTTTTCTGATTTAGGATTGGTACAGGTGTAGGCAAGATATGGCAAGATAAGGCTGCGTTTGTAAAACCTACATATTCTGTTCATGCGTATTATATGCCATCACGTTCACTGGTGCACGATAGTTAGTGATGGGGAAAGATATGCTTTGTTATTGGCTTTTGCAAATCTGCTACAGCATGGGTTAATCTGTGTTCTAGACTTTGCAGACTTCGCAAACTTCTTGAGATGAAAGTATTCACATCAAAAGTGGGACTCTGTATTTAGAGCTATACCAAAGTAATCAAACCCTTTACCCACGTTTATGGACGATTGTTTTGTTGAATTGTATTAACAACACTTCAATATTCATATTTCTCTTAAAATCTCAATAGTTAAAGTATCAGCACGCCAGATTGTTCCAGGGACACTCTAGACTTGAAAAATAACAACTCTCCTCACTGAGATTTGACTTTAAATATTCTAGTAATATTTCTCATTTTTAATAATTTTTCAGAAGTCCAATTGTGTCAGTGGCTGCTCAATCAACAGAATGTGTTGAAATGCTGTAATTGGTGAATTTGTAACATTTGTGTAGTCATTAAACTAAGGGGTTTAAGGACTACACAAGTGTTAACAGGTGTAAACAGGCCACGCAATGCTATTCACCATACCCGCCTCCGTTTGGATGCCAGTCCTCTAAATTTGCATTTATTCAAAATCGGGGTTTAAGATTCACCTTCCTGCTCTTGTGGCTCCCCCATTGAAGATACATTTCACTACTTTTTCTGTTGCCCAAAATATAGTCAATCACGTATAAGATTACATACCAAAATTGTTCATCTTGCTCCATTCACCCTCCAAACTATGCTTTATGGTTCTCCCGAATGTTCCTTACAAACGAATGGTGACATCTTTTCAGCTGTCCATGACTACATTTCTTCTACTGAGCGCTTCAAATCTGCCGGATTGGCAAGTTAGACATTTTACTCTGCGGTACAGATCCTAGTGGATTATACGACCATCCTAAACATACCCTTCTGCACCAATTTCCCTAGTTACACCCCACTTTCTCTCTTGTCCATGTCTACGTGTTTTTATTTGTTTTGTGTGGCTCGTTTGTCCTGTACACTACGTACTTTCCTACCGGAGGGATTCAAATAGGGCAAAGCCTTCTTTCCCAATTGTGTGTGGAACAATTGAGTTATGTACTATTGAATTTAAAAAAAAAAATAAAAATATGTTTAAACCAAACTAAGGGGTAAAGACAATGTTATATCTGCCATATGCAGAGAATGCCGATCTAAAAATACATCACACGAATATAGTCCAAAAAACATTACCCACATGCATAAATATGAAACCACAGCGAGAGCGAAGTTACATGCAGCAAAAGGCAGACATTCAAGAATTACCAAATCATCAACATTCAGCCTGCAATACCAATGAGCAGAAATAATTTCACTGCTGACTTGAGAAAGGCTAGTCTTGCTTAAGACCCTTACTCAGTTATTTCGTTATAAACCAAAATAGCTTATGAATATTATAAAGAAATGAGGCAGCGGTCATAGCGTCAACCTTAAAAAGCCAGGCCATGAAGCAGCCCTAATGAGGAGTGAAGAAAGGGTTTTCTAACTTTGAATGGGTTCCAGTTGCATCCGTTTAGTGGCACTGAAAAAAACACACCGGGCAATAGTCAACTAAAACATGCAGGTACACTTTGATAACACGTGCTCCAGCATGATTCGGGGATGGCCAAGCAATGTAGATACATGTACTTAAACTACATGCTCCCCAAAACTCAGATGTGTGAACCAAAAACAATGTATGAGAAACTGAGCTCAAACTGTTGTTTACGCTCAAGAGTTTCTGCAGTGATGACCATATGGGCTTTATTTGCATGGGCATGATAATGAACCGTATCATTGTTTGCACAGTCATTAGTCAATAACTCCTGGAAACCAGGTGAGTCACTGACAAGGGTCACTCATACGGAAAAGGAAAGCATTAGCCATAGAAAGAAGAGTAGGCGAGTACAGACTAATCATAAACATTGTTGTGACTACTTTGAATTTCTCTACTGGTGTAAAAACAAATAAGCACAATCCACTTACTGGGCTCCAATATGGGAAGACACGTCTGAACCCACACCCAAACAAACCAAATGTGGCGTTTGATATTCCCAACTTACAAAAAGACGAGTTTTAAGCCGAAAGATGTGCTTTTTTAATCACAACATCACACAGGTAAAGCTTCAAGTTTATTGCAATAATAAAAACACAGGGCAGAATTGAGTATGTGTCATATTACAGCCATAAATGCATACAAATTAGCAACATTTTCTCTCAACGCAATTTTCTGACCAACTGTTTTTGTTCAATCTATGCAATTTCAATATAACCTCACAAACAAACGAATTGCCCTATCACATTAAAATCAACGGACATCAAAAGTAAAAACATATCCAGGAGTGGATCCCAAGAGGCTTTTTTGTGACTGCCCCTTCCATGACTTTTAGAGCAATTATAAGAAAGAAAATGAACAGCCTGTTAGGACCAACATTAAAATTTATGACAATTTATTCATACTTTTTCTGGACTCACCATAGAATTTGATCCTGGGCATAGATATATATTTTCAATTTCTTCTGATTTTAACTTGAAAAAAACAAGTTTGTCCAACGTCTGTACAAAAAAAAAATGAAAATCCTGCCAAGTCAAAAAGAATGCTGTAAAAGAGGATCATGATGATCCTGTGTTCTGCTGACTGGCATCTGCTTGTACAATGTACCCCCCCCCCCCACACACACACCCCTTGCCAACCCCCAACCCCCCACCCCCCAAAAATGATAGTTGCTGATATCCGCCTATAGATACAAACATGCATATTTAGGCTTATGTGGATATGTCTTTTTCCGTTTGCCACAAAATTAGTATTTGTACGCATACGTTAGGTCTACATGTACTTGTCGGGGAAGTACATGTCACACTGAAGCCAATTTTAATCTGCTGTACATTCGAGAGAAGATTAATTATTGAATGTGAATAGAGTAATTTTCATGTTAATTGCTGAAAAGAATCTACTGGTAATTATTGATTTGCATGATGTGTGTTCATTTTGGAAAGCACCTACATTTTAAAAAAATAGGAAACGGTGAACCACGATGCAAACGTTTCCTTGCTGCAAGATGCTCCTGCATATTGTGCGCTGTTATCGCCAGTTACATGGATCTATAAAACTGTAAACAGCTTGTCAATAAAACCAGACCAGGATTGTTTTAACTTAAGATCTACAAGTTCATCGATATGCCTTTAATATAGATAAGCTGGGCTAGCAGTGATGGATCTGCACTTTCAAAATTTGTAGCCAAATTGGGAAATTAAAACTGATATTAGAAGAATTTGACCATTGTCTTATATAATTGGCATTAAAACAAATAATCCATTTTTACAGTATTTTAGCCAAATTAAAGAAACATTAGCATTTGGTTAATGTAATGGCACCAGTGGTTCTTGGCTTGTATATTTGATAACGAGACAAGCCCCCCTCCCTGTCTGACATTGAGTTAAAGTTGAACGATGTTGATTTCTGGGATTTCTAGGACCCCATGTTTGCATGCATTCAGTCTGTAAGACTACATACATGCAAATGTGAGTTTTTGTTTTTGCACTGTTGGCATTCACAAGAACCGTTGGATATTTGAGCACTCAGACCCCATTGTTGTATACTTACAATGCAACTCACTTCAATTTCAGGGAAGACACCCCCCCCCCAAAAAAAGTACCTTTTCTGCATCAATGAAGCAGTGTCTTGATAATGCATGTTAAATTGTTCAAATTCCGGTTGAAGCACTGATGACATGAAACAAAATGTGTCCAGACCGATATATAGGTACACATGTTAAATTTATTTCACGCAACCCCTCTCGAATGTCAGTTGGAGTCTTCCACTCATGGCGGTTTTGAATTTAGAGTGAAGTCAAATGACAAGGAAAAGAGTGATTTGCCATTATGCTGAACATATTGTATATATTCAGGATTTTCGTAATATTTTGCTTTCTCTGCCTGTTGACACGCATATGGTGACTGAAATTTGACCATATACATAATTCTATGCACATACGCCTGCAGCTGGCACCCATGCACGCACAGGCCCATTAGGCCGTAACATTGCACACAAAGCAGAAGTTTAAAACTTGTCGAGGTCATACTGATAAAATATTATGGTCTGCCGAATATCTTTCCATGCATGAAATACCGGATCAACAGCTGTAGGTATTTCTCCTCCTTGGTTACCATAGAGTATGACACAGCTGGCAGACAGGTATTTGCCATGGCGGGGCTGTCAGGCAAATACTTACAAAGAGTACCCTGTTCATATTTAGCACTGACGGACGAAATTTACAACAAGCAAACAAAAACAAAAAACAAAAACAAAAAAACAAAACCAAAAAAAAAAAACAAACAAAAAAACAAAACAAAAAAAAAACAAATACAAAAACCAACAGAAAACAAACAAAAACAAACAAGCATAAAACAAATATGTATATATATATAATGAAAAATAACATGTCCATTGACAAAATAAACACATCGTGGGCCTAATTTGGGACTTCGGTTGTTGCTTGATGTCAGGGACGTGCACACAGGCATATCCCTGGGATCATGCAAAATACATTAAATTTGGATATTGTTTCTTCTTTACGTGAAAACTAGACGACGCTGCTACCATTTGACTCGTTCATATTTGCATGCATTGTATTTTTGGTGTTTGATGTGTAACAAACTAATACGGAGCATTAAACCTGGCAGATCATCAACAATACACACAACTCAGATTACCACCCCCCATAAGAAAACATTAATAAATAGATACATATATAAATTTACAGATAAAAACTTTACGCCGTATTTCAAACCGATGAGGAGCGTAAAAACTAAACTTTGTTATTAAAGAGTGTGTGTCAACACACACTTTTCTGTTTTTCTAGGAATTCTTTCTTTCTTTCTTTCTTTCTTTCTTTCTTTCTTTCTTTCTTTCTTTCTTTCTTTCTTTCTTTCTTTCTTTCTTTCCAGGCAAATTTTTCCGACATTACATTTGAAAAGTATTACATGTAAAAACTCCAAACTTGGCACAATTATACTTCTATAGATAAAGTCTGGCCTTTTTATAATGAGAGGTTATGCTTTTCAAAATTATGCAAATGAGGGCTAATTAAAGTTTTAAATCTTAAATATCTTATATACTGTAGTAGATGTGGTTCCGAGTGTACAGGAGTTCAATCATAGCAAGGTAAAGGTTATCTCAAATATCAAGGTCATGTCAAGGTCAAAGGTCAGTTTTTGGCCAAAATGTAATTTTTGAGGACAAGGTTCATTTCAGGTAGAGGTCATCTCAAGGCCAAAGGTCATTTCAAGGTCAAAGGCCGCTTTCCATGGTGGCTTTCTTCTAGCCATAACTTGGTCAATTTGTATCCAATTTTGATTATGTTGGGCTCAAATAGTAGCTATGGTAACACTGCACATTTTCATATTGTACATGTAAGCTCTAAAGGTCAAACGTCAAGGTCATTTGGACCTTTGAAGGTTTCATCCAGTCATAACTTGGCCAATTTCCATCCAATTTTAATCATTGGACTCAAATTGTAGGTATTGCAACACCGCAAGTTTTTATAAGAACATGTTACCTCGAAAGGGCAAAGGTCGAGGTCATTTGGCCCTTTGAAAGTTTCATCTTGCCACAACTTGGTAAATTTTCATCCGATTTGGTTCATGTTGGGTTTAAATTTTGGGTATTGTAACACTGCGCAATTTACATGTGAAAATCAAAGGTCAAGGTCATTTGGACTTTGAAATTTGTATAGAGCTATAAGCTTAATGTAATGTGAAGAAACCAAAGGATAAATGTAGTAGCATTTAATATTTACAACTTTTGAAGGCACTCGGACAGATTTGCTTTGAAGCAAATCTTCTTTTCTAGTTTGTTTCTTTCTTCTATCTTCTTTACCGGCAAATTTGTCCGGCACTTTTCTCCGACACTATTATACATAGAAACTCCAAACTTGGCATGGTTGTACCTTCATACAAGGACTTTGACAGTTTTATACAGAGGAATGAAGATGTTTAAAATTATGCAAATTAGGGGCATTTAAAATTTTAAAATTTGACTATCTATTATAGATAGAGATGTCATTTCAATTTCTACCGGGGTGTTATTGACCATTGTGCATGTAATGAATCTGAAACAAATTTGTAGCTATTTAAATTATGCTAATTAGCAGCATTGGAAATTTTAAAACTTGAATATCTTGAAAACTATTATAGATAGAGATGTCATTTTAACTTCTTCTAGGGGGGTACTGACCAGTGCGCACGTAATGAATCTAAAGCAAAAGTTATAGCCATTTAAATTATACTAATTAGCAGTGTTCGAAATTTTCAATCTTGAATATCTTCAACACTATAATAGATAGAGATGTCATTCCAACTTCTACTGGGGGTTGTTGTTGACAATTGCACAGCTAATGAATTAAGAATAAAAGTTGTAGCAATTTAAATTATGCTAAATAGCACCATTAGAAACTTTAAATCTTGAATAACTTCAAAGCTATAATAGATAGAGATGCCATTCCAACTTGTGCTCTTGTGTTATGGAATAGTTGTACATTGCCACACCAATATGCTTTGAAGACACACACACTGATTTGCTATGCAGCAAATCATCTTTTCTAGTTCACAATTTGCATTGTTGCTGCAGTTTAACACTGAATTTGCAAAATGGACTAAATTTACTGTACTGTCAGATTCAAAGCCAAACCAGTCTATTTTATCCGTGTGGTGTCAGCAATTGAATATATGAATTTTCCTGGCAATCAACGAAGAAACTTAACTGCAGGTACCCTCCTTGAAGTGGAAGTTGACATGAGCGAGTGACGAAGAGGTACCATGCTGATATGACCTTCCCAACTCAGTCTTCAAACCCACCGAATGTTGTTTATTCTCAATAGTTTCACAACCCACCCAAGGATGTGTATGCTCAAAATTAGTACTAAATATGATATAGTTTGGGATTAAACCGTTGGAGAATTGTTGCACAGATGGATCCGAAAGAACAGTATGGCTTGCTTTTACGTTGACAGTTTATGTTTATAAAATGACACTCTTTTTACTGAAAACGATGTCATTGTCAAAGCACGTGTGTGTGATGTCGTCAGTCATTTCAGCTATGACATCGGCACAATTTTTCCACCTGCAAGTGCATACTCCTTGCACATACGAGTGAGCAACAGCTCCAGTTATCAAAAAATTTGGAAGCATGAATATCCTTGGACTTGCCAAAGCGCACGTGTTAACTTTGCTCATTGCAAACTTTGCAGTAGCGACTTTTAACTGGAACAAGGTTGTAAAAATGATTACAAAAAGCATTCAAACACGGGCATTTTTTACAACATATTACTGGCAAATAGGCTATGACATTGGCACCATTTTCCCATCTGCAAGTACATACTGCTTCCATATAGATCACTTGTTATAATCTGAGAACAGGACAGGAGAAATTAAAGTTGAGTATACCACGCATGTAGACTTATTTACGGGAAGAATTAATATTCCTGTCGAAAATAACAGTGCCTCACTGCTAATGCTGTCTACTTGTTCTCAATCGACTTGAAATACAATTATAATCAAAATTCAGTATTTCGGATAAGAGATAGGAGAATGACATGCTTGTTTTTCAGATTTCAACCAATATCAAAGTGCTCGATTTCCATCTGGAGAACCATTGTTACAACGGTTAAGCTAACAACGGAAGAGCGGGTGCTTAACTCTTGGCTTTTATAGCGGTTGTGTTCGCATATTCTACACATACCAGTCAAACTTAGGATATTTGCATATGCTTTTTGCTATATTTTCAGATTTGCTTAAAAATGTTTTTAATATAGCTTCACAATAATCATGTGGAAGGAGGCTTGTGTCAGCTATATGCGCTTTGAATTCGTACAAGCAAGTTTTTTATGCAATGTCTGCTGAACTGATTCTCACGCCGTTTATGTATCTGGTTGTTACAGTCAAGGGACCCAGGTCTGCTAAGCTGGCAATTTTCACTCGACTTTTTACTCATTCGCTTTATAAGATGTGGCATACAGAAAAAAATCCAACAATCCAATAAAACCATGATTGGAAATTTAAACCGTGCCTCCCTCCCCTGGGCTCCCTCCTCTATCCGTCATCACCATTAATATGGAATATATCAAAAAACAAAAAATATGTATATGTAGTTTTTACATAACAATGGTTATATTCTAAATCAAGAAAGGAATGACAACAGAACATAGGCATGAAAAAATTGTGATCTTTCATACAGATTTGAATGTATCCCTCTTGTCTTATTTCATGGACCGTGATAGTACATGTCCCAGCTCAGAGACTCATGTTACGTAAGCTCGCTGTGCTATGGTTTTTAGGCGGCACGGATAAGTGATCGTGGACTATGCTTGGATAGAATCAGGAAACAGAAAAATTTATTTTGACTAATAAATATATGATCAAGAAGACATGCAGACACAGCACTTGTAAAAGGCCCGGTCACGGAGACTCACTCTATGAAAGATCATAGAATTATTGCTACCGTGTGATCGAATCTCCGATATATTGCTGCTGCGTCCAATCTTATCTACATCTTTCATTTTATTTATTGTAACAACTATGATCGTCTTGTACAGAAACAAGGGTACGGTAACCCCCTTCGGTGCCCGAAGGGCTGTCGTACAGAGCCCGGAATAACTTGTCCCCGTCTGTGCATAAATAAAATCTAATATACCACAGAAGTAACTACTAGTATTTGGTATTTTCTGCATATATACATATATATATATATATATATATATATATATATATATATATATATATATATATATATATATATATATATATATATATATATATATATATATATATACATATATACACACACTTCATTTGACTGGCCTGCTTAACACACCCTCAGGCCATTTTTTGTATCTGGCTGGTGGCCCAACCCAACAATTAATAGCCTTTAGTCTGCAAGGCAGGCAATATTTTGACATATGTGACAAAAATCTTGACTACAGTACCTAAAATATGCTTGGTTACATTTGCAAGTCCCAGCCGAAAAAAACTAAGTTCGCAGAACAGCGTTATGCTGTGTTACAGAATATAGGTTCCACATCTCTTTCATCAGGATGCAACCATCCTTGCCTGCAAAGAAGGCCTTCTACCTCCAGTGACAAAAAACAGAGTCTGTTTCGCAGGCAACAACAATCCCTGCTTTCACAGAGCAATGAGTATTGGGAATGAGTGTAGTTTTCCTTGTGCTATGACAGTGACAGAGATTAAAGGTCTAATGCCCAGAAACAAATCCACGTTGGAGTATAAATTGAAGGTTCCTTACAAGCTTTACGCGGACAGACTTTACACCAATGTCAGCGAGAGAATTCACGGTGTGCCTTATTTTTGTGGTGCTTACAGCAATTCGGGATGGCAATCTGATTTGACCCCACGTTTTCGTCAACAAAAGTCCGTTCTATCAACAGCAGGACGAATCGGTCTCTCTACGAGAACAAGTTATGGCACACGTCAGAAGAAATTTGGTAAACCATTAAAACACGCAGAAAATACAGATTTTAGAACCACCAGATAGTTACTTTTGTTGTCTAGATTACTTCAGACAAACATGTAGACCATGCACATAATGGATTGCTTGCCCGCAAAGCAGACAATAGCTGCTGTGCACCAAGCATAATGTGATTTACCGATTTCAAAATTAGTGTACTTTTTTTGCAATTTTTTCAAATGTTTCATAAAAGTATATGGATGTATATATTGCCTCTTTTTAAAACAGACTAAGCTCCTTGTTGCCTGCTTAGCTGATTCTCCGGCCGTATCTGGCTGGTGCCAATCCGACATTTAAAGGCCCCGGGTCTGCTTAACAGGCAAAGTGCCTTGTACTTACCCCAGTTTTGCGCATTTGCTCCTCAGGAGGTATTAGATGTAATTTATGGTAGCTGTGGAATTCCACAGCAACGACAGATCATAAAAATGTCAGCATTCAATACTACTAAAATAAGTATACTGGTTAGCTACCATAGGTTTAAACTTTTTGGGGACTTGGGTATTTACTTTCTTTCTTTCTTACAAAATACACAAAAGTTAAGTCTTAAATATCTTCAAAACTATCATAGATACAGATGCCATTCCAACTTCAATTCATAGACTTGTGCTACAGGCGTATCCAGTGAGCAGCAAATCAAAATTGTAGCGTTTCATTTTATGCAAATTTGGTGAACACACAAATATAGTACCCTTGAATATCATCAAAATTTCCTAGATAGAGATGCTATTCCAACCTCAAGTTCGTGCTATGTGATATGTATATGAACATTCAACATGTATTGATAATCATGATGCTGTTTACAATTCATAGCCACACCAATCCCTACTCCCATCTCCGAAGTAGTTCATTTTGCAAATGTATATATGTATATATATATGTATATATATATATATATATATATATATATATATATATATATATATATATATATATATATATATATATATATATATGTGTGTGTGTGTGTGTGTGTGTGTGTGTACACATGTTTACATGTGTATAAAGCATCCGAGATCCAACTCCAGAGTCTGTGGTCACAGCAAGTGATCATGTATTGATAGTTACAAGAGGGCCGATTTTTCTATAAAGCTTGTACCTATATTTCTGGAGAGCCAAGCAGCCTGGGAAAGCATCAGGTTGTACAAGGACTGTGAAACATAGATATATAAGTAGTTATGTGTGACAACTGTCTTTCATGTGTATATTCTGTTATACTCTCTGAATTTATTCAGCTGACTGAACCGTGATTTTAGCTGACCACATCAGGTAGCCAACACAATACCTATTTGTCATTTCCCTGGGGCACTCTCGTTAGTGGTCCTGGAACTTGTTGCCCTACAGCTGACCTCCACAGTGGATGATAGCAGTATTGTGTAATCTCTGTGGCCAGCTTCTTGCCAGACCTGAAACAATCCGACCTGTGCTGACCTTCACAGCAGTCGAACACTCTCACTAAGAGCCCAGATAACATCTTAAAGCAAACTTTCTTCCTTACTTTAGTCTTATGGTATCCTATTTAAGGCTCTTAAGATGGACTAAAAAAAATTTCCTGCCCAGTCAGAAAAAAGAGAAAGTGAATTAGACCCAGTAAGAGGAAATCAAGCCTTGCTATGACCATAAGCGAAATCAGCAGAGTCACTCAGTCAATTTTCACACCAGGTAAGACTTTCAGTGGCTGGCTAATTAGCATACTGAGATGATAAGAACATATTCAGACCCAGAAACACATTTGGTAGCTGGCTCATTAGCATAAGTGAAAGGCCTGGGGGGAGACAAGCCTATTATGATTACTTGTTTTGGGGTTAGGGTATTTGACAAAAGTAACACGATCAGATATAGCAAGACCTTGCAATATGTAGGCACTAGGATATCCACAAAGCGTCACAAAACAGTATATTTTATGCATGTACTATCCTACTGAGCAGCATGCCCACCGATTTTCCATGCTCTGTCCTCCTTTTCAAAATCAACTCAGAGTCCAGACCATAATACATTATATCTGCATATAGATACATATGTACATATATTCCCACTCATGTATGTTGTACCCACAAACTTTACATATAACATCACCTGGCCACTATAATGGACAGCCCATTGACAAGCTTATCACTGATGATATAAGATACACATGTACAGTACATACTCCCACTCATGTATGTTGTAACAACAAACTTTAGCTCATCAGCCACTATTGTGGTTAGTGTATTCACTAGATCATCACTGATGAAGGGCAATTTGTTGAAAGTTTAAACAAACAATACTAGTGGTTACAGAACTCTGACAGCACATGTATGTATGCAGTCATCCATTACAGTCTAACAGTTACATTGTACACTAATGGGCAGGCCTGTACCTGAGATACATGTACCTACGTTTTCAGCTTAGCTGACTTGTCAGTCAGCTAAGCTAACAGTATGGGGTTCTGTTGAAGTCTGCGTTCCATGGTATCAACAATTCACATTTTACAACTTCTCAGTAATCTGCTGGGCAGAATCACTTTAAATTGGTGGGCATGTGCTGTGGGTGGGTGTCAATCACGTTTGTCCAAATGGTGCTGCTTGAGAATGGTTTTGTGCATTTTGGGGTACATGTGATAACATTTCTGTGGCTATTTGCTTTAATATCTACCACACTGTCCTGTGTTGCCATGGAGACAAATAGTCTCATAGGCAGCCTTCTATCAATGCATGCTAGGGGGGTGGTTTGGAAGGTTTGGGACTTGTAGCAAATGGGATTGGGGAGGGCGACAACTCCCAACAACTGTGTAATGTGGTCGTCAATAAAATACGCAGAACCTCTTTCTGTTCATGCAAGAACAAATCTGCTCCACGCTGCAATATGTACAAGGCAGGCTATAGTTCCCACTTGTGGTAAACATAGCTGTCAGTGCACCATTCATGAGACTGGTGTCTTAGCTGGTCCCCCTTTTTTGCCTGAGGCTATGAGTCTGCTGTGCTTATCAGGCCCAAAGGATCACAGGCATTGGACTTCTGGGCAGAACAAGCCTGAGTGTACTCCACCGTTGAAAATAGATTACCTGCTGAGTTGGCCAGACCCATCAAAGTATGGTCTTCCAGTCTTCAATTACTGTTTACCCTACTTTGTGAATTTTGAAACTGTGTGGATATGTGTCATCTCAGTTTGGACACTTTCATTCATTTTCTTGTAACCAATGGGATGAAGCCTGTTCTTCACAGCCACTACTGAGACAGAATGGTGTTTGTGTCAGTTCACAGGTAGAACATTTACATGTAGTTTCATGGCAGCATCTGTAAAAATTTGTTTATGTAATGAAGGAACAAAGAGAGCTTTGTAATGCATGTATTCACATCCCCTTGAACTACAATATGTATATACTGAACATGTTTATGTGTATATATGAATAATGTATATGCAGATGTACATGCAAATACTGTGAATACATTTATTTTCACGAGCATTAATTTTCACGGTTTTTGAACTTTGGACCTTTCACTGAAACTTTTCACTATTTTTGTTATAATTCCCATCAATGCCATGAAAAAAATATATCTAACTGGGTTCTTATTTTCACGGTTTTGAAGCATCAGCAAAATAAGCGAAATTAAGAACAGCAAAATTAAATGAATTCACAGTATGCTTATCCATACTGCCCAGAAGGGCTGAACCTCTGAGGATTGGGCACTTTTCTCTGGTCCCAAGGGTGCCCACTGTAGAGAGGTTTGACTCTATGAGTAAGCACTCTCTCTCACTGTACACCACCTCCTATGACCCAAGTTGGTCTGGAGTTTTTCTTCGACCCCATTTTTGCAAAAACCATGAAAATTGGCAAGGTGACGGACCTAACCAGTGAAATTGTGGATCTCATTTGGAATAGTCATGATGTTTAAAATTATGTAAATTCAGGGGAAGTAAAATTCTAAAAGCTCCATGTCTTTCAGATAGACTCTAAATTTCAATATGCAAATATAGGTTTGTGACACCTGCCAATATAATGGACAGCATATTAGTTGTAGAATTTCAGATCATGCCAACAAGGGGGATAAAAAAATTAAAAAGTCCAATATCTCCAAAACTATTATAAATAGAGATGTCATTCCAACTTTAATTTTTACATTTGTGGCAAGGCCACATCCAATGAACCATGAACCAAAGTTATAGGATTTTAATGTATGCAAATTAGGTGAATATGTAAAATATAAATCTTGAATAGCTTTGAAACTATTATAAAGGTTCCATTCCTACTTTGTGGCATTGCTGCATCCAAGGAAACATAAACCACAGTTGTAGGCTCTTAATTTATGCAAATTAGGCAAATGCACAAAATTAAAATGTTGAATAACTTCAAAACTAAAATGTTGAATAACTTCAAAACTATTACAGATAGTAGTTTTATTCAATCTTTACTTTCTAAGTTTGTGACATAGCCACAACTAAGGAACCAAGAATCAAAGTTGTAGCATTTTAATTTATAAAAAAATAGGCTAATACACGAAATTTAGATTATGTTAAACTATGGCAAAGTGCAGCATTTCAAACTGTTCTCATTTTGAAAGCACCCAGACAAATTTGGTGTGAAACAACGAAAAGTGCTGAGGAAGTGATCCCATGGGAGTTGTCTACCTCTGCACCACTCCATTCCACAACACTGAACCCACACATACATTTCCCTTAACAGGGTTTGTTTGCATGGTTATTATGAGCTTTTTTACATTAAAAATTATTGAATGATGAATGTTCTATTAAAATATTTCAACATGCGAATCTGGCTTGATATCATATGTGATACATAATTAGTCTAAATCATTTTGTGTCAATATAACAGATCATTTTACATTGAAGACCGTGTGCCTCCATTTCCCCCATTGTATAAGAATGTATTCAGACTATTTACATAGCAAAAAAGCTGTAAATGTGACACATGTAGTTGCACAATTTTGCCAGAAATACTGTCCATAAACGCTGAGACCATAGCTTTGTTACATATGATGTGACTAAACTTGGTTTTTCTCTTGCATGACAAAATTTATATCTTTGTTGCTAGCGAAAGAATCTCATACAAATATGAGTGGAAAGGCTGGACAAATCCATTTTTTGAATTTATGAAAAGGCAACTTTTTTTTGCAGGGCAGATTAAACATCATAAAAGCTCTCATAACACCACATACAATGATGTATATTGTGTATCTGTACAAGTATTGCAGTTTTTAAATTTACATTTGTGTGGCCCAAACTACCACTCTATTGAACGTGGAGGTAGTCCTGGCAGCCTGCAAAAAAGCTGATTTTGATCCCCCCAAAAATTATCAACATTTTTAATATTAAGTCAAAATGTACATTAGTCTTGAGCCCCCTCCCCCTGTGCATACTCTGTATACTAATGTTAAAATGTTGATAAGGTTGAACAGCCCCTATGTATGTACCTGTATCTACTATGTCTGTATGTATGTACATATACTTATGTGTATACATACACGTACAAACATACAATAAAGTTGCAATTGATAAGAAACTCTATATATACAAAGTGTTACCCAGATTCCCAGAAATACAATAATATCGCCATTTATTCGACTTAATATTTTTACCTACAATCTGAACATAAATGTTTTTCCTCCAAGATCCCAAATTATATAATCCAATATATTTGTATAGTCTTTGCACGTTTGCCATAATTATTGTTTAAAATGTTAATAATGTCATTGATATAGGGTAACAATGTAGCCCGACAAGCAAAAGCATGTTGTTACATTATTTTGGTGTTTCTTTAATTATTTCATAAATGCTCTCAGCATCAGAAAATTTATTCTGAAGCATACAGGGATGGATCGATCCAAAGCAATTTGGTTTGACATGTTTGTTTTTCTTTTCTTTTTTTTTTTTTTTTTTTTTTGTTGATTCAAAGATACTTAAAATACCTTTATTGAGCCAATCCGGAAAAAATCACCAATATACAAAATTATTAACCTTGATATCGAGACTCTCATTAAAACACAGTCATGTCACTGTCATGGAAGCCACCCAGCCAGAATATCAAGTAATATAAACAGTAGAGGATCCAGATCAAGTTCTGAAATGGGTGACCTTGAGTCGATTCCCAAGATCACAAAGCCCCATTACTGGATTTGGTTTCTGCTTAATAACTGCAGAATATTTTGAGCCAGAGCTTTTATTTTGAGGTATATTGTTTTCTATTAAGGTTAGATCAGCTTCAAAGAAGCGTAACCTTGACATAATTTTCAAGGTCCCAAGGTTTCTTTAGTGAATTTGGTTTCTACATCCACTTCCCAAGGTCATGAGTGCCTCATTTAGTACTGTCAACAGAGTAATGAGGGCGAACATAATGACGGGGGGGGGGGGGATCTATGCTTTACAAACATGTCTTGTTAGATGTTGCATTTGTTCTGTTCCCCCAGACCAGTAAAATATGCTTTTCTTTCTCTTGGGATCCTTCATATGGTGATGTAATGCTACTTTCATTTCTGTTGAAACATCCAGAATCCTAACATGTAAAACATCTGCTATCTTTGATCTCTCCCAATCAGACACTTTTGTCAGTGTGTACATGTATTTTTGTGCCGGTGGCGCAGGTTCAACCATGACGTCATGGGCTGCTTTCCAGTAGTGGTTGATCTCTTTGTCACTGACCAGCAAATTGTAAAGTTGCTGCCACATCCAGATGTAACCAGGTATAGTTATATTTTATTATATTACATTCCCCAGTGTGTTGTTGAAACGGCACAATTTAAAATAAACAAAGACATGTTACAGAAGGTAGTCGCGGGGGGGGGGGGGGGGCTAGTATATATCCTGGTACAAGGTACAGAAAGTAAGAAAATGTACAAATAATGGTTGGTACACAGTACAGAAAATAAAAAAGCTTCCAGTACATAAGTACAGCCAATAAAAATGCCCAGTATGCTATAATATGGAGAGAGAGAGAGAGAGAGAGAGAGAGAGAGATAGATAGATAGATAGAGAGAGAGAGAGAGAGAGAGAGAGAGAGAGAGATGGGAAAGTATGGCAGACCAATGTAAGGTGCTGTCACACTGCTATATGTAATTTTACTAGTGCACTGTTGACTGCATGTAATTAAGCCAGTATTAGTTTAGCATAGCATACATGCTCAATAGGTTTTACTTTGAAGTTATCCATCTTTGTTTGTGTATGCACATGCATCTTTGTAACAGCCATAGATAGTATTGCATGCTGTACATACGAATGCAATATAAAACACAAAATTGGACCAGCTCATATCTGGAGTCAGATGCAAATTACAACATGTAAGCACTACAACTTGCAAGAGCATTATATAAAGGAAAGGTTTCATGAGGAATAAGCAGCAGTAATAAAAATTGTATGTATTTTTCCATAAATTTGTCTTTCAGTTTTCATCTCTTTTTGTGCCCAGTTGGTGTACTGGAAGTGAGACAGCTATGCAGGCAATGAAAATGTCCATGTTTAAAATCATTGTTGTTTCTTCCTTTTCTCTCACTCTTCATCTATGTTTGTATATGTACATGCATTGTAGATGGGTCCACTTTATTGTCCTGGGTTAAGGGCGGGTGAAACTTGCCTGCATAACAATCCTCAACCTCAATCGATAAAAGCAGTCTACCCTATGTGCAAGGTGCGTGTTTAAAAAGAACAAACACTTTGATGTATAAATTTTATAGGCCTGCCCATCAGAGCACAGTGTAGCTGTTAGGCTGTAATGGATGACTGAATATATACATGTGCTGTCACAGTTATTGGACCACAGATTGTTTGTTTAAACTTTCGTCACATTGCCCTCCATCAGTGATGACCTTGTGAATACACTGTCCACTATAGTGGTCAGGTGAGGTAATGTTTGTGGGTACAACATACATGAGTGGGAAAATATGTACACAAGTATCTATAGGCAGATATAATGTATCATGGTCTGGACTCTGAGTTGATTTTCAAAAGGAGGACAGAGGATGGAAAATCGGTGGAATTCTGCTCAGTAGGATCGTACATACATAAAATATACTGTTTTGTGACACTTTGTGGATATCCTAACCCCAAAACATCTTACCAGATCTCATATTATTCTTGTTTCCCCCCCCCCCGCCTCTCTCTTATGCTCAGCCACTGAAAGTCTTATTTGGTCTGAAAATTGACTGAGTGACTCTGCTGCTTTCGCTCATGGTCATAGCAAAGCTTGATTTCATCTTACCGGGTCTTACCCACTTTCTCTTTTTCTGACTGGGCAGGAAAAAGATCTTAGACCATCTTTAGAGCCTTAAATAGGATACCATAAGACTAAAGTAAGGAAGAAAGTTTGCTTTAAGATGTTTTCTGGGCTCTTAGTGTCTATTGTGTCAACTCTGTGGCCAGCTCTTTCCTTGGCCTTGAACTGGCTGACTAGGGCTGACCCTCACAGCAGGTGAAAGCTGCATTATGTCACCTCTGTGGGCAGCTCCTTACAAGGCCCTAAACTGGCTGACTGGGCCTGACTTTTTCTTGCTCCGTCAAGCCCAAACCCACAACCTGACCAGTATTGACTTTGAGTGAAGAAACTGCTGACTGGTAGTAAGACCAAGACAGCAGGAAATCAGTGCAAAAGTTGAAATTGAAGTTTTCTACCCTCCTAGTGTATATACATACGTATTATGGAAACAAAACAATCAGTAGTCGCAGACACGTACAACATGGTGCTCAATCCAAGAATGGTTTGACCACAAATCTACCATCAGGTTTAAAATTTGGGCACTGGAATGTCCAAACCCTTAGTTGGAAGATAGCACAGCTACGCTATATATATGAACCTACTCATGAACCTGATGTTTTTGGTATTAGTGAATCTCGGTTCAATGAAACACATACTGATGGTTACCCATGTATTATATAAAATGGCGTGATCTCCAAGATGGACCACATGGGAGAGTCACAGCCTTCATCAAAAACACAATATCATGTAGAGGAGATCGGGGATAGCTGAAACATGGGGATAGTTGAAACTTCATGATTTTCTCCTTATCATGGGAATGAATTGAATTACTGTGAATTTGGACTTCAACGTATTCATGTTAGCCAGCATCCATGTTGGAACTGGAGGGATAAAGTCAGAGGATTTTATGCAGTAAAGGTATTAATGATTTTCACCATGTCAAGTAATTTTGAAAGGTATATACGTTCTCACATATATCCTCAATAAGCAAAGACCAGCTTGCCCACACATTAAGGGTTAAAAGGGCATTGAATGAAGACTAGTGACAACAAGGAAGTAATGCATTTCCTTTGTTAGTTTTTCAAATACCGTCATTAAACTAATAAAAATGCTACTGGGGTTAATTGAAACACTCATCCCGAGAAATGTTGAAACACTCTTTCAACCTGCCCTGGTTGGGGCATGTTGAAACACTGTTTCAACCTTCCCCAGGGGTACATTAAAACATGTAATTTGGAACATGTTTCAATCTTCTCCATGGTACATCTAAATAAATACAGCGAAAATATGTTTATTAGCACTGTTTGTGCTGTGAGAGCACTTATTATATGGACATCAAAGCTATCAATATAAGTCTTAAAAACAAAATTTTCTGATTTAGTGAAAATGTTTATACAATTTTGCAGTGCATCATGAGAAACTACAAAAGAAAAACTATACGGGGACCAACCCCACCTTACATTATGGTCAAGGCTGCTGATAAAGTAGTTGAAGAAGGAAGACCCTGTGGAACAGTTGCCAAAGATTTGCAAATTCAGCAGTGCACGCTTCGCAGGGACTGTCAACAAATGCCTGCTAATGGAGATATTCATGTTGACTACCAAAGTGCCAACAAAGTGTTTACTGAGGCAGAATGGAAAGAGCTTGCTGACTATCTGTTGATGACATCTAAGCTTTATTATGAGCTTTATCCAGCTGATGTTAAAACTCTTGCTTATGAATATGCCACCAAAACGGGAAAAAAATCCATAAATCATGGTTAGAGAATGAGAGAGCTGAAGATGACTGGTTTGCTTCTAGTTGAAAAGAAATACAAATCTCTGAATCAGAACACTGGAACCTACATCCTTAGGTAGAGCCACCAGCTTCAATAGGCATAACGTGAATAAATCTGTTGACAATCTAAATACAGTTATGCAGAAATATGGGTTTCCACCCCAGGACATCTGGAATCTTGATGAAACTGGGTGCACCACAATGAATCAGAACCTTCCACATGGACACAAGGGGATATGCAAGCAGAGGATACATCTTCATCGGCAGCATGCACACTTATGTCAGCATCTGGTCAATCAAGGACACCCACACAGCACTGAGATATCTCCATTATTCTCCAGAGAATATAGGGCCATTTACCAGAGCTGATCCAAGAAAGACAGCAATAGCTGCAAGGGGTTGCAAATAAGGGCGCACAAGGATGCTGACAGACACGACAGAAAAGGAAGAAATCTGACTGCTATCAATGGCTAAAGCAGCAAACAATTAACTAAAAATAGGCCAGCCAAGGCAGTTAAGTAACAAGAGGATACCTAGAGCCAAAAAAAACAAAAACAAAAAGCAGAACATTTGCAAGATCTTACCTCAGAGCGTGACGGTTACTCTAGTTCTGGTGATAAAACAGAGATGGTGTTAGAACCAGAAGAACCTGAAACATATTATGAGAGTGAATTTGCTGATATCATGGAGACACACAGGATGGAAGAACCAGATAACATTGAACCAATGATTTTGTGTTGGTCAAGTTCTTGGGAAAGA
Source organism: Hermodice carunculata (assembly GCA_964020975.1). NCBI lineage: Eukaryota > Metazoa > Annelida > Polychaeta > Eunicida > Amphinomidae > Hermodice > Hermodice carunculata. Next base: position 44,240,396 of record OZ026624.1, on the reverse strand, counting down.
TCGGTGACCCACCGTTGTGGGCAAGTTGTGAGAATCACTGATTTCGAGGCTGACACAAAGTTTCTGTGCAGGGCTGACATGCATCATGGCACAAAAATCCACTTTGCTTTTCCAGAAAACGAGAATGTATGAACTAATCCTCAGGATGACATTGTTATGAAGCTTCCTAATCCATCGGCCACAGGAAGTACTTAACAGAGCAGCTCCAAGTTTGTGTTCCCTTGCAATCTAGAAATATATGATCCTCTTTAGAATAGGCTCCCCTGATGTCAGTGCAAGAACAGATGCAGACTATTCTGTTTCACTGCATGTAACCTGGGCTTTATGTTTTTATTACAAAAGCCACATATGATTATAGATGCTAATACCACAATTGAGATGATTAAGCATTTGCTAGTTTACGGTACCAATAGTGACTGTAAGTACTGTATGCTTAAATACATTTGGTGCTAAGCATATGTTCAATTTGTCACATTTCACAATGTGAAAGTTTGGCTTTGAATATTACTTACAAAAGCCATGTATGCCTATAGGTACTGAAAATATTATTCAGTCTACTTGCGAATTATTGTACTGCTTGGTGTGAAGCACATGAGTATTTGCAAGAGGTAAAAGCTTAGGCCTACACTGCTTAGTCTTACTTTTTGTATATAGGTGACGTCAATTTACAATAGGCTGTTTTGTTTATGCATAATACATGTAGTATGTTTATTTTGTTCCCCTGGATAAGTTTTTAATCTTAACTGTCAAGGACAATATTTTTATTGTGGAATCAAATATAGGATTTGCTAGCTATTAATATGCACATTTGTACTTATTATTTTATCGTTTCCTGTAGTACAGGTGATAAATCTTAAATACCTGGAAGATAATTCATTTTTTGTGTGTGATATGAATAGTGGATAGTAATAAAAATAGTTCATTGGTGCTAAGTGTTACTAGAATGTTAAATATTACATTTTGGGATTTAGCGTATATGTTCTTATTGTTTATTGTTTCAAAGAAGGATGAGCATTATAAGTTTTTGATGTTATGTGTAGTGTATACCTTTTTCCGGAGTATAGGTGAAAACCCCTATATATTTTAAAGATTGTTTCAAAATATTTATTATAGTTGTAACTGTCAGAAAAAAAGCAACTATATTTTATTTGTACCGATTATATGTAATCTTTTATTTATAAATTTATCGTGTTTGTAAAGTAAAATCATCAAAGTCTAGAGATGCTAGCGTATTTTTTTAGCACTGATCATTTTTATTTTAGCTCAGGGAGTGATATAGTGCTTTCAAACAAGCTGAGGCAACTTCTGTGTTTCAATCATAGATTTGTATATTTTGTGATATAGATTGTAATTAACCTATCAGTATTGCCAGAACTATTTTATAAAAAGTAAATAACTACCTCAGAAAAGGTGATACATACCTCAGTAGGATTGTGCAATTCTTGCAAATAATCCACTGTTGCTCTCAAATCCATAGTGCTGTGTGCAATTAATACAATTTTATGTTTTGGCTGTTTGAATATAGATATTGTTTCAACATATTCCGTGGTGTGTTTCAACTACCCCCGTACCTGGGGTTAGTTGAAAAGGTTGACTTAGTCATGAAATTCTTGATGCTGTAAGGTTGCATATTATTTTATACTTCATATCGATTCACAGATATTTAGCCAACAGATAAGGTCACTCAACCACATGTTGACTGAAGATCTACTCTTAAAACTTTACATGTAAGGTTGAATTTAGTCATTTAGTCACTTATTCCCGGTCTCCCCTACCAGACAACTTGATCTTGAAACCCATGATCTTGAACAATTATGAATTGAACTAAATTTTACAAAATCAGACGGAATCCTTGCATGTATAGTGTACAGGACCCAATTTCAGAAATCAAATGCTTTGATACCACAATTTGAGCATTTAGTGGAAAAAGGTCATTTGGAAAATAAAGAACTCTTGCTCATGGGTGACTTTAATATTGATTTAAATGGAGGGCTGTGGGTAATATAAAATGGAGAGACACGATTGACTCTTATCAACTGACATAACTATCTAATCACCCCACCAGGGCGGCAGATACCACAAAGACACTATTAGATCACATATATGTGAGTAACCCAAACAATGCGAGATGTGTTCATGTTCCATCTATTGGCAAGAGTGACCACTAGCCATCGATATTGTCCGTAAATCAAGTTGTAATGTCAAACAAGTACATATGACAATTTGGTATAGATGTCAATAAAACTTTGATGAAACCGTTTTTAAAGAGGACTTATCTTACATCCCATGGTACTTTATAGACACTTTCTCAGATCCTAATGATGCATTGAATTGTTGGTACAAACTTTCGAATGAAGTATTGGATACTCATGCTCCATGGAAAGAACGCAGGGTAAAAAAAAGAAGTCCTCAGCCCGAGTGGTTCAATGAACAAATTGTTCAAGCCATACAAACAAGAGACAAATTTAAAAGTAAAAACGAACATGATCAGTGTGTTGTGTGGTAAAACCAGCTAAACATTTTAACACGAGCATTAAAACTGACTCTTTATAAAACACATATTGAAGAAAATGCAAAAAGTCCTCTATATTTATGGAGATATCTAAAGGTACTAACACAGTCCAAAGAAAAAAAGGTGCCAGTTGTCATAAAGGACAAGGGAAAAGCCACTTTGGAAAATATTGATATTGCAAATAATTTCAATGACTATTTCTCAAAAATAGCAAATCAGTACATTGATAATGCTGGTAATGAAGAGATGATCCATAACAAACTTGAAAACGTAAATTCAAAACTACCACCAAGCACCACTTTTGATATCCCTGCTGTGACACAAGACTTTGTGTTGAAACAATTGAAATCGCAGCAGAACAGCGAAGCAACAGGTTTAGACCAAGAAAGTACAAAAATTCTTAAACAGATGGATAAGAAATTTACATTCTTTTATAAAAAACATATACAATTGGAGTATCATAAGTAGTATCTTTCCTGATGCATGGAAAGGTGCTATGGTTGTACCTCTGCATGCTGGCTTCACATTGTTGGGAACTACCAACCTATATCCTTATTACCAATAATGTCTACAATCATCAAACGCCATGTTGACACACTTTTAAAGAATTATGTCCATTCACTTTTTAATCAATCTCAATCAGGCTTTCTTGACAAGCAGTCCTGTGAAAAAGCTCTTCCGTGGAAAGCTTACTTTGATAAAGTCTACAAATCTGTTTCATGTAATATTGCTTATTCCCAAAGATTAATTCATTTTAACCACTTTTAACTGAGAAAACCTTTTATAATGCTCATGTTTTACTTCGCACTGATTATTGCAGCACACCATGGAATGGCTGCACTGATATACACATACTTGTAAAATTGCAAAAATGCTTTGTACGATTAATGTTAGACGCTGATTTTAGAGCCCCAACTGCTGGATTTTTTAGAAATCTCTATAAATTGCCATTAGTAGACAGATTCAAATACAGAAATGCTCTTATGGTGTACAAAAACTGAAATGAGCATGCCCCACAGTACATGAGAGACATGTTTGTATATATTAAAGACTGTCACACTGGGCTTACTCATTTGTTGGATGGAGGACACCTTGCTGTAGCTAGAATCAAAAACAAGCGGCCTTTTGTAACTTTCTAGCAGCATCAGGTACCACAGTTTTTAATTAGATGAAAAAAATCAACAGGGAAGCTAAAAAGTGTTCAGGCATTCAAATCCGCGTACCAAGAATCAACGATGTTAGTATCTATCTGCCATGTAATACATATGTATCTATTTATGATGTTTTTATGTTTATAGACATGGGACTTTTTACTGTAATGTAATTGTATCTGCATATTTAATGTACTTTATATTTTGTTGTTTTATCCTGTAATAATATTGTATTTTGACAGGAGGGCTATGGAGAAGATAAACATTTTATTTACCAGGTCACCATCCCTTAATAAAGTCTATCTCTCTCTCTCTCTCTCTCTCCATCTATCCATCCATCCATCTATCTATTTATCCTTCTATATTAAGTTGTTTTTTTTCAAAACACGTAGGCGTAACCACTGAAACCCTAAATTTATCACTTGTGCCAAAGATAAAAAAACACATGGCAGGTCTACCACTTTATGTTCTGATGACTTGTCAGCCAAGTGAGTTGAGAACACAAGAAAAAAGTGGGTCTATATATTTTTTGTGATACTTATGAATCTGAAACGTTGTAAAATCACTCTACCTCCATTATACCTGTCAGCAAGAGAAAACAGAATTTAGGATGTTGAGAGAGAGAGAGAGAGAGAGAGAGAGAGAGAGAGAGAGAGAGAGAGAGAGAGAGAGAGAGAGCATAAACTCAACCAGATGAAAGCAGATTGTTGTGTTTTACACATGTATTGAAATTGTTACTCTGGCTTTCTCGCAGCTGTGCGGTAGGATGACCTACATGCAAAGCTAATATGCCAATGTTGCCCATACCATGAATTATACTCCCGTTCATCAGTGCTTCAGTTGAAATGGGCCAGTTTCCCCAAGTACGATATATAATGATAATGATAATGATTATAATAATCATCACCATCATTATCTATGCTTGTTACTACATCTGTGAAGTTGATCCAGATACCTGATATACACACACACACACACACACACTCATATATATATATATATATATATATATATATATATATGTGTGTGTGTGTGTATGTGTGTGTGTGCGCGCGCATAGAGTGGTCTCTGTTTTGAGTGACCACATTTTCAAGGTACTGTGGTAAGTAGTTTTCATGTCTTTTATGCCCTCTTTGAGATTTTAAGTGTTCTAAAGACCATACATTAGTTCTCCCAATAGAAGGAGAGGTGTTTCATCTCAAAGCTGTGTTCATCATATGGCAAAGTCAATTGCAAAGAGCTCAGTGTAACATGCATTGATATTATGGAGACATAGATCAAACTATTGAATTTTACCCATGACCATTCTATAAAAATAACTTCCATTTGTTAATATGATTGTATCTCCTATTGTTCATATGCTATATAGATTTTACACGCAGATGGTATTTTAATTTAATAATTCACCGCAGTGTGTTTTACGATATTTTTACAATGATGGCACACCTTATGCTGACATTCGACAAAAACGAAGTTTCTTTCCGCAAAATGTGTGAGCAATTATTCACAGGAAAATAAAGATTACATGCCTATCCAAATAGAAAATTATAAATATGTTACCATTCAAATTGTACGTTTTCAGAAGCAGTGCTTAATAAATGAGCAAGTAAAGACAAATAAGAATGAAAAAAACATTAAAAAAAGAAACAAAAATATGAAAAAAGTTAATGGTGGTATAATTTACTCTCTACATATATTAATTAATTACCTTTGACGGTTGGCGTACAGTCAAACTCAAACTTTTCCATGCAAACTAAATCAATAATCCTTCTTTGGCGCTCTTGACTTTGGCCATTGCGTATGGTCTTTGCTCTCTAATGGAAACTGAATTTTGATGGGATGTGAATACAAAATTTGAGTCCAAGAATATAAATCAACTACCATTATATCAATTCAGAGTACACAGACTTTGGTGTTATTGGCAATAACAGATTTCCTCCAATTTTGTAATGTCATCAGTATCAGGGTTCAGACTAACTTGAGAATAATTATGAGCATACGGGAAAACATATCAAATTTCAAACTGAAGCCCATTAAAGGTACATTCCTATTATAACTGAAGAAGCTCTAGTTATGATTTTTGCAAAAAATTACATCGACATGCATTTGCTATATGTTGACCTTTATTCACAGCTGTGCTACAATGGTAGTTCAATATTTGAAAAACTCAGACATATAAGAGGATGCGCACAATCTTACATAGGGAATAATATGACTTATATCCATGTGTCCATAAGGTGTACCTACCCGATAAATTTCCCTAACCCTGTTTTTCCCATTCAAGCCATGCGGTCAAGCCCACAAACAAATCCCATCTGTACACAACTCAGTCCAGGTATTTAAGTGTACTTCACTTTCACCCAGACTGCTTATTACCTTCACTGACATTCCTTCTCTAAAATGTGGTATGTTTTACATGAAGCTTTACCTTCCCATGGCCAATTTCTATGATTAGTATATTAAATAGAGGCTTCCCATTTTCACATTCAACCTGAAATAAAAAAAACAAGAAAATCTGAGTGATTTGAGTATTTTGTCCATGTTCTCACATGAGTGACACCATTTTACCATTATAACAATCAATGTAGACTTCAATGAGATTCTTTTAAGTCGCTAACTGTGCTGGCATGTTGAACTTGAGGTATGCGGTAAGTGCTCTGTGTGAAAAAAAACTAGGTTAAGTATTTGTAGCTGAGATGTAAAGAGCAGGGTCTACACCACTAGGTGCAAAAGTCATCTGACCATCTGTCTGTAGAAAACAATTCCAGCAGTTAAAACATGCGTGTCTCTCTCTCTCTCTCTCTCTCTGTATGTATATATGTGTATATATATATATATATATATATATATATATATATATATATATATATATATATGTATGTATATATATATATATATATATATATATATATATATATATATATATATATATATATATATATATATATATATATATATATATATATATATATCATCACCCAAGCATGTTTGCAAAATGTCCTGCTCCCCTTAAAAATATCAAGTAATATCCTGGCACAATATTTCTGAACAATTGCAAAAGGATTTTTATATCTTGTGCAGGGAATCATCCTATATTTTGCATGGAATCGGTCTTCCTGTACCGTTGCTGAAACAAAAATCTTCGGTCACAACTTTTTATAATCGGTAACACTTGTGTTACTTACACTAAAATGTGTATTAAACGAAGAGATGAGACCCACTGATTAAATTCTCAGCTGCTGAGCAAACATACCTCAGGCAGGTGCGGGTACCCCTCTGTTCACCAGTCTATAATATCTGCCAAGTCCTCAGAATTACATCTTTGACTTTGTTACTCCCAAAGGAGCATCTTTGTTGTATGTGAAGGAGATAATGAAGCCATGCATTTTCTATTTATATATTTTTTTATATATATTTTATTCTCAGGAACAGGTTGGTCAGTACTTCATCATGCACCCTGGATATAATATAACCTTGGGAGACCAGTTCATATTTTGGTGGCACTGCAAGGTTGTAATGGCTTCTTGTATGTTCCAGCTACTTCGTTTCCTGAACGACTGAACATGTTTGGCATGGTTAATGGTTAGCCAGCTAAACAGATAGTTTGGCGATGTGGCTGCTAGAATCAATTGAGTCATTTTGAAAGTTATTTCACATTACACTGGCTGCACAACTTGATTATGTATGGGATACCGCATTTTGCATAACACCTCTCTCGTGCTGTCTTTTCATTTGCACTTATTTGGAATACTGCTTAGCTTTTCAATGTTACATTACACTGCTGTTTTCAGCTTTATTCTGACATTTCAAAACTATCAAAATAAGCCATTACTACTGCAAAGGAAAGGAGTGACAATGCAAAATCATTTATCAAATTTTGTGTAACAGAAAAATCGCGTGAACACACATAATAATCATTGAAAATGAGACAGAAAACTGCACCTTATGTTAGCGTGTTCCCTTCTTTCATAAATAAGTTAACTTTGACGTTTTGTGATTGAGGATTTAGACACGTGTGGGCCAGATATGGCTCAATGTTTGTAAAACGTAAACATTCTGTTCATGCATCCAATATATGATCACTTTCATTGGTTTATGGTGGTTAGTGATGGGAAACGACATAGCTTGTTATTTGCTTTTGTAAATCTGTTCAAATAGCGAGCTTGTTTTAAATACCCACACTCTACTTACCAGATTCAGACGAAGCTAACGGTAAAAGCTCTCGTTAAAGGTACTGTACTAGGCAGGTAATCTCCTAATATACATTAATTTAGTTTTGCATTTGATAAAATTTTGATTGTAGGCGTTGGTACCGACAATGTCAGTGTACCTGAAGACATGAATGCCTTGCAGGTGATGAAGGCAACTTTCGTCTATCTGGGTTCTAGACCTAACAGGTGACTTCACGAGATAAATGTACCTACATTACTAGCCCGCATCTGTGTTCAGCGCTATGCTGAAATAATCCTCACCTTTACCAGCTTCTCTCGACAAAGTGTTGCTCAATTAGATTACCATTACGCTTCCAAATTCATATTCTTCATAAAAAGACATTTTGTTAACTATTTGAGTGCCAAATCTTGACTGAGTCGGCAGCTTAGCTTTGTGCCCATTGTAGGTTGAGAAAAGCTGTTGACCTGGACTATTTCAACCTTTGAGCATTGTGATTGTCAGCGTAATTATCTTCTTTTTCAGATTGAAGATGGAGTGGCGTCTGATTCTCGTATTACTCACTGCAGTAGTTGCAGTAGCAGCGGTGGCTAATGCAAAGGATGAAGGTAAACTTTACTTGACAGTTACAGACTAGAAGCATATCTAGTCAGGGTTTTTTTAGTAATCCTTTGAATCAAACTATATGATGAAAACAGAACATAAAAACGGTATTACCGATGTAAATTTGGATTATCAAATTCAATGATTGTCAGCAATCTCAGCCACTAGCTGTTATTCAGCTTCTGAATTTTCCATTACAAATTTTACGATAGCACATATCCTAGCCATTTTTAGGGGTGTCGGGTTGATATTGTGAAGTGATGAATTTAAAAATTTCATAGAACGGGAAAATTGTACCAAAGCAAAAAAATCCCAGTGATACATTTTATGGATTGTTGCCAAGTTGGAAAACCTGTCCTTCTGGTACAGATTTTCTTTGGTTTCCTGTTTCTGAGATAACCATTACATACCTGATATGCCTATGCGTGTTGTCAGTACATTATGATAATGGTGATAACCATGCCCATGGTCTTGTTATTTTCAAGTGGAGGAACACCAACCATTGACTGATGTAGCAGTTGAATTGGACAATAAGGCTGCAGTAAACTCCGATGCCATCGAAGCAGTCCAGTCACCAGCCAAAAAGTAACTCATTTAAACCCATTGTTTGCTTGCCAATCACTACAAAAGTCCCCGCTAATCGAAATTGTTGTTTTGGAATAAAGTATCCTAATGCGAACTTTTATTTAAGTGGCAAAATAATTGTACTTTTCAGAGACAAAGACTTGTTTGGGATAACAGTTTTCCTCTGCAAGCATTGGACCTGAGGAAAGCTGTTGACCCAGTCCAACAGCTAGCACGATGAAAGTTGCAAGTCTTATATACTTCGGCAATTATTAACTAAAACTGAGTAAAAACTGTTATTGTATAACAATAGATCCGTTTTCTCTTGTGGCTATTTTTGCCATTGGATACAGGGTCCTACGTATCACACGATATTTATTTGTTTGTAAGCACAATGCTTTAGGGTTCTCGGTGTTCTTACTTACCGACTTATTGGATCACAGATGCAATCGCTGTAGTCCAATATACACATAGTTACTACCTACTCGTGGAGTCCCACGGACATAGCCATCAAATGTCTCGTGTTTTTTGCGAGATCTTATCAAGGATAAGTATTTTATCCATATGATTTCAAAGTAGTTTTGCTTATACTCAGTCATGTCAGATGAATGCCAAGCTCCCCGTGTCTCCCTCTGCATTCCATACCTAGCTGCTAGTTTGAAAGATCCATCTATTTTATCAATGTGTTATGTGTGAGCACAAATTGACAATTAACTTTCCCATAGTCAGAAAAGACTGATACGAGTCTCCAGTTTCTTTGGCACATCTGGGGCCAAGCAAGGGAGGCAATTGATAAAAATCATAGAACTCTGACGGGTCTCGCATACACTTTTCATTACAAATGTTTTCTTTTCATGAACAACTGCAGTAAAAACATTGCCTGCTAATCCATACCTCCAAGTGCTTGTACTTTCGTTGGGCCGAGTTGTGGTGGACAAAATCCATCCATGGATCAAAATTCATAAACTGATTGAATCAGCTTAGTAAGAAGAAAGGATATACATGATATTTGTATAACCTTTTGGCTGTCCATTAATTAACTTGTTGACATTTTCGTTACTTAAATATTTCACTGAAACAATAAAACTTTCTTTTGCTATTTATTTCATTAAGAATTACAGCTTTGCTGCACATAGTGATGAATGAAAGTTACCAAACTGGCCATTTTGTTGTAGATGGACAAGAAGGCGGCGGCGCAGAAACTACAGAAGGCGTCGAGCTTTTAGAAGGCGTCGAGCTTTTAGAAGGCGTCGAGCTTTCAGAAGGCGTCGAGTTTATGGAAGGCGTCGATATTCTGCAAGGCGTCGATACGGAAAGTAATAACAGAATGTAAGTTAACACGAGATAATAAATTTGGGATTCATGTCATTATGTTCAAATCTTAATATGAGTAAAAATATGGACTGGAGGGTTTTTTATGTCCATTGGTATGCAATTCCATTGCTTTTGCAAAGTATTCCTTATCGACGTTTAGTTTAAACTGGCTGCTGATGTTGAAAAAATCAACTGCTGTTTGAGCCTTTAAGGGAACCATATTCTGCAAATAAGGATTCCTCACACCATCACTCAACCTTTAAGTAACTAATTGCAAGTGATGGATTTTGATGTTTTCTATTCTTCATTCAAATTTGTGAAACACAGTGCATACAATGCCCTTGTTCAAAAACTGTCCATCATTTAATTATACATATAAACTTGAACTTAAAAATTGACGCCTTACCATTACACTTATTTAAGAGAATCTTTGAACAGGAATATATATATATATATATATATATATATATATATATATATATATATATATACATATTTTGTCCAACCTTTCCTAATTCTTTTCAGATTACAATCAAAATCCCACCTGCATTATCGGGGGGGGGGTTGTTTGTTTGTTTTTTCTTTTTTGCTCTTTCAAAGCATGTGTTTTACTTCCATGTCTTTGATAAGTGCATTTTAAAAGTTGTTATGGTAACTGATACTTTAACCATTTTATAATCAAGAGCATTTGATGCAATCATGATTTTAGTAGCACTAAAGCATACGCCATATGGGCAATTTATTAAATAAACAATAGGACTTGAAAGGAACATGTGGTGCAAGCATAGACAAATAAAACAGAAAAACCTTTAAACAGGTTATGGTAAGATATAAGAAAGGGTGTCATGTAGAGTGAACATATACTTGTATTGGTTTTAACATTTTGCTTCTAGATGGTTCAAGGTAGAACTTCAAGTGGCCAAGATCCAGTTGACACAACCACACTCTAAAACAATCGGTGTAACAAGAACCAGACCCTAAAATTATATTTTCGAATCTTGTATATCGATACTGAAATAAAACATACGCCTGAACACTATTCAAGTTGTTGTTTTCAATCCAGAACAGACTTGGGGGAGGTGATCTGTGAGAATATTACCAATTAACAGGATATTAAAAGTAGATGGTTTGAATTTCATTCAATCGGCAGTATAAAGATAGGAAAGAAACTGAACTAGTAAAGGTACGGAGATCTGCAGACTGTACAAAACATGTTTTTACATGACTGATGAAATAACAAAGTTCTGCATAAAACACGGATCATATAGGTAACTCATGTGTACGCGAAGCCAGTAAATGATTCAATAAGGCCCCGAAAAACAGGTTATAAAATAACCAAAAGTCTCTGATTTTGATGAACATGTGAATTGAAAGCAAACAACCAAAGGCCAGGTGAATATTATCCACAACATTAAGCTCAAAATAGATATGTGGCTATTTTGTATTCTGGTACATACAAATTGTGAAAAGTATTAATATAAGGACATCAAAGTTAGAAACAGGTTTGAAACTCCCTACCATAGTCAGCATGCGGTTCTTGACTATTTTGTCGAGAAATATACCTTCGACATACAAGTTTATATGTTCAAATTGTGTAAGTTTTATTCATCCCAACATAGGATCTTTACGATTTTTAAACTGTGAATTGTCATTAGTATGGACTCGTTTCTCTTGACTTTTTAAGAGTGACTACATTGTTAAGTTTTTTAGAGTCACCAGTGTTTTTCCCTGCAAAGACCATCACCCTATGACCTCTCTTGTAAGGCACACATTTAAAAATTTGGCTAGCTGTGTGACAGGAGAGAAGCCAAATAAAAACATATTGAGCATATAAATTACACAATGTCATGTATCAGGGTCATTTTATTACATACCACATATTAGTGTACCGCTTTTATATATTACTTGCCAAGTTGTCCCCAAAAAGGTAGAGCCTGTTCCCCAACCCCTTTCCGACTTAAAATCTTTTAAAATCAACGTATTCATCTCCAGAGGGCCTTTTACCTGCACATTTAATATGCAACGTTCTTTGACAACTCAGTAAAGTTGCATCCTCTATTCTTGAATTTGGGAAATGGAATCCTGTAAAGTGGGAGCTTTGGTACCCCATCCCGACCCTCCCGCACAGCTCCATGGCTACGCAGAGTGCAACCAGCCACACCGTATTTGGTTTTCCCCTGAATAAAATTATCCAGATCAAACTCGAGAATGAAATCTATAAACACCCACTACACCAAGGCTACTTTATTAAGAGTGAACAGAGTATGAAATAAATAGGTCATATGTTGCACCTCTATATGAGTTTATGCGTACTTGCACACATCATGTTATACCCTCCTTAACATGACACAGGCACTGATTCATAAACCAATATTGAAGACGTTTTTTCGCCAATTATAGTCTCTTCCATTGATTATTGGTGGATGTACATTACTTGATATATTAGTTGGTTAATCCTTTACTATAGCTATCATGTTTGCCCCTTTATCTGTATTGTTGTGTCACAAATCCATCTGCACTGTGGCCGAATCTTCTGTGCATCACGTATTGTCTTGGAGTTTGTCTTCTTTTCACAGCAGGAATTCATATATGGACAAAGCCTGGCTCATCATTTTTTTTCAGTTAGAGCATGTTTGCAACTTGCCACTGCTGGCAATACAATTTAGTTTTTCAGCACAGCAATACACGCTCTTGTGTGGCCCAACATTTTCTTCAGAAAAAAAAACAATGCTACTATGACCAGCATTTTATCTGGACTTGAGTCCCTTTGAACAATTGTGGGATCGCCTGTGCAGACAAACTTGAGGCAAAGAAGTCCCTTCAACTACTGTAGCCCAGTTTCGCCAGGCACTGCAAGAGAAGTGGGATAGACTACATCACTGTAGAATTTTCAATGCCCACGTTATGTGAGAAACTGTTGAACGTGTCAGCCCGACATACTCGTTCCTGAGTTATAATAGGCTCCTGTATTGATCTCGTAATGACTTCAGGAGGAAAACCACAAGATTCTTCAAAAAGAGGAATTTGTTCCACTAGATGAGCAAAGGCAATTTCATACATATTCTGTTTTTTGCTTTTTCCAGTAGGGACTCGGCTTGCCTTGAATGCATTCATACAGGGTGTGTGACAGGAAATATCATTTGCTATCATATCATGTCCTTGACCAATTATTCTTAGTAATATATCAGTTCGATTCAGTTGCTTGGCTTTGTCAATGATAGCATTTTGGCTACTTTTGGTTGAGACTCGACAAGTTGGTTCCTTGCCTTTAAGCCACCTTTTGTTACAAATGACACATGCCTTTTTGGCATTAAATGGTCTTGTGGTAGACTTTGTACATGTTGACTCTGAACTACTTCCAGGCTTAGCAGAAACTGTGGTGTGAACAGTCTCTCCTACACGTTTCTTTTCAGCAAGTTTATAACTTTTCTCATTGATGTACAAATTTCGACACTTCTGGTGCCACATAGGAGAATGTTCTGCCAGCCATGTAGCAGCACTTACATCAGTTTGCAGCCTTTTATTTGTGTCATCCTGGCGTGTTTTCATAGCCAGAAGAAGTTTTTCTTTGGTACTAGGCTGCACTCTGTTCAGTCCTTTGGTATCTAATTTCTGGCAAATGATACATTTTGTGTAGTCGACACTGGTGTTGCTTCTTTTTTTTCTTTACTGGCACTGGATCCAATGACACAGTCTCCTCTTACACTCATTTTGCAGAATCACTGTCCATCATGCTTCAGTCCACTGCAATGGGATATATCTAAGCCTATAGGTAAATATATATCCACTTAAATAAGCACCATGAAAGTATTTTGCATGGAAGTACATTTATGATGCTCCACGGTACTGAGGTTTCTGTTTAACTTTTATGTGTTTGACAACATTACAAAGCACATAGATTTATCTGTATCATGGCTCAATCATGCATCACAAGTATCTACAAAATTTAACTTTTCGGATGATAAAATAAGAAACAAATGTATGTATATTCAGGTAAGTAAATCTCAATAGAATAGGCAATACACAGTAATCTCTATTGTGAAAGAAACAGCAATAAAAGACCACCTGGCTATTAAGACCACAATTCCGAGCTCCCTTATAATAGTGCTTTTCCTATCAAATCAATGAGTATCGAGAGACCATGTGGTTTTTAGGACCTATTGTTGGTCTGCGATGGGAATACTTTTGCACAACAGAGTTTACTCTATTTGAAAGTCCGACCCATTCATCAGTTTGGTATCGATAGTGTTATGGGGTAGGGAAGGGGTAGGCCCCTTATATTTCACACCATTGAACAGATTTGGTATTTAATTGTTATCTACACATGGTAAAACAGACTACTGTATATAAATATATATATATATATATATATATATATATATATATATATATATATATATATATATATATATATATATATATATATATATATATATATATATATAGTGACCATATGTGACTGGACTGCAAATAAAATATATTTCAGGTTTTCATTTTTCTGGTCTTCCAAAATTAACTTCGCCATTGAAGAACAAAACACACTCATTTAATGTTTGAATATACATGTATATAATTATGTACACAGTTTGAATGCACTAAATCCTCCATCTTCGATTGAAGCAAAATGTCTTAATTTTCTTAAATGACAAAAAGACTATCTGTATTTATTTGTAGGTTATAGGTAGTTGGTGTATGTCACAGGAAAATTATGTGGATGAAACAGTAATTGCCGCAGGAATGTGAACTTTTCGCCATGTATGGTCCTGTTGTTTAAGTGCCATTTACAGGCTTCCAGTAGCTTGTTTGCAAGGTTGTGCACCTGTGCTGTGATCCCAGGCATATGTAGATAGAAAATCTGGGCAACAACCTTTTACAGCAGACAGTTTAATTTTTCACCCTATTTTGGCCTTTGGCCCCCTGGGTATAAGGACGGAATGGACCATATAGCTAAATTACTTCTGAATCTGCGATTAAGTTGACTCTTGTTTTAATGGTCAGTTCTCATCGATTTAACTTTTCAATGTTACTTTTTATTGTCTTTTTTCGGTTTTACGTGTGATATTCATTTACTGAAAGGTATATTTTCTACTTGCGTGTACTAAATAATATAATTTCAAGTTCTCATGATACAGAAGTCAGAGATAATGGTGTTAACTACACTTAAAGATTTCAGATGTGCACAAATGTATAGAACGTGCATTTTTCTGAAGTTATTTACTCTTTGAAGCATGACCAATAATGTCTGTTGACACAGGGGCATTGTTTCAGGGACACATTAGTCTTGAAAAGTCACAAGCATGCCCCACAGAGCTTTGGCTTAAAATGTTGGTACGATCTTCTTTTTCAAAAGTTTTGAGAAGTGCGATTGTTTCATTCAGTGACAAAGCTGTATTTCAAACTGCTGAATCATCAGATAGTGCTACAATGCTGTAAAGTGTGTGTGCATACACTTTTGTGGCCATTAAACTCAACGGCAAGCACAATGTCAAATAAACCAAGTGCACACAGTACCACTCTTAAACTACATTCTGGCTCAAAAACATAGATTTACGTTGTTGTTGTCAGAAAGCATAAACTGTTCCAGATGAAAGCAAGTTGTGATGTTTGTACAATGTTTTATACAATTGGATGACTTACATACAAGGCCAATTTCCCAAACATGTTGCATGAACCATGCCTTCAATTCCCTTTTATAGGTGCTCCCATTGTAACGTGGGGGGTTCCTAAATAATAATAATATTGGTGTTCCATTTATGCCTATGCAAAACCATAGAGGAGATTTTTACGAAATGTGGTGTAAAAATTCCACCCCTTTAGAACCCCTAGGAGCAAATTAAATTTGTTTTAAATTATGCTGCAAGGAGCACTGGCATTGGTCTCCTTTGCCAAATCAAGGTGGACATATTAACAACTCTTCCTGTAGCATGGACAAAATAACACTGAAAGCAGGGTTTTACCACAGTGCCTCTTTTATGTATGAAATGTACAGAGGATATGAAATTCAGTTTTACATCCCTTTGGATGCACTGCAGAATCTTCAGCTGTTACAGGGTATGTCACAACAACCTATACTTTCTTTTCTGGTAAAAAATGTCTCCCTCTTATAAATTCTTCTTTAGTATAAAATTTTGCTCAAACATCGTCCCTACCTGGTAGTGTCACTTCAAACACAGAGTGAAATATGGACCAATCATATATGTACATCTGTGTTCCATGTCACATAAGTAAACCAATTGAGGATGTGTCCATGGATGTACATACAATCTGCTCTGTGCGATATTGAGGGTCCTTTTTGAACAATTTGAAAAAATGGTGGGGATCCCGTGGACACAGTGTATTGGGCCACATACATGGAACTTAGCTAATCACAATCTGTTCATTCTATGAGGATGAAGTCCATTTGTGCAGGAAGATTCAATAAAATTACCACCAAGTATTCGATATACAGGTTCCTTATTTATTTGCACAGGCATTTGTTGTTGGGGGCCCAGTTTTTAAGCATGGGCCGGTGATGTCTGTTCCAGTAAGTGGTCTTTTTGTGCATTTTCCAATTCACCTGGCCGATGCCATCTATCAACATATGCAGAACTAACAGGGAGAGCAAGACAGAATTTTGTCTCTAATGATGAACCGCATGAGGTTGGGGAAATTGTCTGGTAAACTGTACACGTGGAAATGATGATGTGGTGATAAGCTAGACAACAAAATAGTTTTGAGCGATATAGTCTATGTATCCAATCATATGGACATGTCTGGTCTTATAAGTAAGTAAGTAATTCTTTTATTAACTAGAAAGGTCACAAGTGACCTATTTGTCACATTACAAGTGAATAATACAGAATATGTAAAATATATAAATATACACATATTAGCACCTGGAAATAAGATGCTGTCTGCCTATAAAGAACGAATAGAAAGTAAAATGGCACCTGGAAAGGATGCTGTAAGTTCTAGGTAGCCCTTCTTATAATGTCCTTAGATCAACTTCTAATCTATAGTATATCTATCATCTGTATCATTATATGTTCTACTGAACTTTGCACCATCTATTGCTATATGTGTATTATATGCATCATTTAAAGTATGTTACAAATGCACCATTGCAGCAGCATGTACAAGTGACCTATCTGTCACAGTACATATGAATATAAAATATGTAAAATATATAAATATACAGATATTAGCACCTGGAAATAAGATGCTGCCTGTCTATAGAGAATGAATAAAAATACAATGGCACCTGGAAAAGGTGCTGTAAGTTCTGGGTAGCCCTTTTATATTGTCCTGAGGTCAACTACTAATCTATATCTGTATGTTCTACTGAACTTTGCACCACCTATACGTGTATTATATGCACCATTAAAAGCATATTACAAATGCACCATTGCAGTTGCATGCATCAAAAAACATGTGTTATGTAAATACTTGGTATGACTACAGATATTGCTGATGGGGGTTTGTCGTTTCAGCGTAATCACAGGGAGTCTTAATGGTGTAGTCTGACCTGTTTGGCTTATCAATACATTTATACAGAAATTTACCTAATGCAAACAATAAACCTGGGTGTTTGGTTGATAGGAGGCTTTTCAATTGGTCGCAGGGATGCATTGTTATAAAGTGCTCAATATGCAGTGTCGCCGCATGGACCGTGTTTAATCTCTCTGCATTATGGGAGGGGCAACTAAGTAAAGCATGTTTTTTTCATTTTCAACTTCATTTAAACTACATTTTCTACAGATTCTGTCCTCATACGCTTGTTTCGGCCTGTGGTGTCTTCCTAATTCGACTTGTAGCCTATGTGAAGGGAGCCTGAAACGGGCTATGGCACTAATGAAGTGGGTACAAGGGACTTCGAGTAGATATGTTTCCATACAATAGTCTGTTTTGAAAAGTTTATGGACTCTAAGGTTTTGGTCATCTCTCATACTTTGAAGGTCTTTAAGACTGCTTGACATGTAAAGCTTGTATAGTTTCTCTTTTATTTCACTAATGAAGGCTTTTTCATCCACAATGCTTTGTTCCATCCATTTATCAAACATATCATCCTTAGAGAGAATATCTTGAATTTTTGCACACCAATTTAGCTTTAGCTGTCCATGTCTGTTCAAATCACATAGGGTATCATACGCATTTCTTACAACACTGTTTTGAGGCAATTTTAATAATTTCATCCAAAATTTTAACGCCCATATTTGGAATCTTAATTGAAGGGGAAAGCGACCAGTGTCACAGTACACTCCAAGTGTGGGGGTCTGTTTCCCGACTCGAAGCATTTGTTTTAAAAACTGTAGTTGGACCACTTCTAGCGAGCTAATTTCTTTATTTTGCAGCCATACTTCACTTCCATGCTCAAGAATGGGCATTATTTGTGCGTCAAAAAGTTTAAGAGCTAATTCCGGTGTGGGCTTACCCATGGCAGAATAGATTAACCTGTTGCTACTGTAAAGGGCTCGTTCGGCCTGCTCTCTGGTGTGCAAATGAGTGGCATCAAAACAGTTTGACTTCGTGGAACTGAATACAACACCAAGATATTTATACTGAGATACCACCTCCACCTCAGAGTTTTCAAATCTAAATGTTTCTCTGTTACCATTTTTAGTTCCAAATATCATAACTTTCGTTTTGGGAAGACTCACAAGAAGATGCCATTTGTTACAAAAGCAAAACAGCCCATACAGTTGTCTTTGCAGTCCCGCTGCTGTGTCCGCACAGAGTGGAAGATCATCGGCGTACAATAGATATGACAGATATATTTGAGACAGTCTCAAACCTTCATCATTGGGCATGCTACTCTCAAGATTGTACAGGTATTCTGTAAACAGTTGGGGGCTGATGACCCCTCCCTGCAAGACTCCCACTTTAGTTCTAAATGTTTCACTTAGACTACCTTTCCATCTGATCCTAGTGGTGGACTTATTAAACATGCTAAATAGTACTTTCGCAAAATTACCGGATACCCCACGCTGTTTCAGCTTGTAAAACATAGCATACCTGTTAACTGAATCACGCTTTTGTGAAGTGTACAAAACAGACATATAAAGGTTTTCTCTGATGATTTTGTTTTTCTATTAAACTGTACAAAGTGAAGATACTGTCTGTTGTACTTCTTTCTTGTTGAAATCGGAATTGAAATTTATCATCATCAACCATGACCTCATTTTTAAATTTCAATCTTTCATTCAATACCGACTCAAATAACATGCCCAAAGATGACACAATTGTGATCTTCCTGTAATTGTCTGGGTCATTATGACTGCCCTTTTAGTATAAGGGGTTCAGGATACCTTCAGCCCATTGAGAAGGATAGTCACCGGACTTCAATACACAATTAAACAAAGCAAGAATGGGTTTCCTCAACAATTCACTTGCATATTTTAGGAAGTCAGATGAAATTCCATCAATACCAGGTGCTTTCTTATTCTTCAGTTTCCTGATACACTTGTCTAGTTCTTCCTCTGTAATGACCTTGTTTAAAATATCATTGAGAATTTCAAATTCCATGTTGTCAAAAAAGTGATCATCATACTTGACAAGTTGTTCGATCTCAGTCATGAGTTCTACATTAAATTCAGCAGAATCTAGCCCATATACTCCTTGTTTGTAATACTCATAAAATGATTTCAATTCAATACCAGTATTGTGACTATATGCAGCTTTTCTCTTGAGGAAGCGCCAACATTCATTTGGGTTCTGTGTACTCATATTCTCAAGTTTCCAGCGAGTGTCTAATAAGTGCCGTCTGCGTTTCCGCTGATTTACTCTTTTGTACTCTTTCTGCAATGCATTACATTCTCTCCATGCATCGGTATCTTTAAGATCATTTGTTTTTGCAAAATCATTTACAGTTTTTTTTAATCTTTTACAATCATCATCATCAAACCATTCATTTTGGGGGAATTTACTTTGTTTGCCAGACTTTTTCGTACGAAATACACTACAAATGGCACTCTCTAAATATTTATAGAATTTATCACATACATTATTGGACTCGGCTTCCTTGTTCCCCATTTCACAGAGAAAATCAGCAAGGAGGTTCAGGGAGACTTCACTCTTTAACTTATCCAAGTATTCTGGCAACTTCTCAGCACTCCATATAGAGTATGTCATGGGTTTCATATCAGTGTCAGGGGAGTTACCATTTACATTGTATTGTATAGGCCTATGCCTGTCGATAGAAAAAGTTAGTGCAACATGGCCTGATTCCACAAGCTTATGGCATATGTTACAATTCTTAATCATATGGAAAAGTGATGCTCTAGTTATTAAGTAGTCCACGACATTCCTACCTTGTGCTGTATAGCAAGTAAAATGCCCTTTACTTTTATCATTGACCAGGCGACCATTCGCAATTTGCAGACTTGTTGACTTACATAGCTGTAATAAAGCTTAACCATGCTTATTGGTACTCTGAGTGTCCCTGCTACATCGGGCCAACTCATGACTAGAATTTTCAGTTACTATGCTGTGGGAGGTAACCCTTTCTGAACCGGGAATTTGGCATGGAACGTCACTGTTTGGGCCAATACGTACATTAAAATCTCCACATAACACAATATCACCCTCACGGCTTAGTTTACCAATCTGATTTTCAAGGGTATTAAAGTAATTGTTATCTTGTGGGATGTACGTGGTCCCCTCAGGGGGAGTATAAATACATGCCAAATAAATATTACGTTCTAAACCGAAAAAGCGCTTATCGAGTTGTATCCAGACTGCTGTTTCTGATGTGATTTTGATCTTAATACCCTTAAATATGTGTTTATCTATGAAAACACCAATACCACCTGATGACATACATGCTTTAGGGTGTTTGTAGAGACGGGGAAAGTGTAAGAACTGATGACTAGGAATATCCACCTGATATGAAGAGTCTTTCATTGTCTCGAGTAATACTACAATTTGATGCTTGAATAAATAATTTTGAAAATATCTTCATTCCAGTTTGTCACCAAGTCCTCTCACATTCCACACAAAACATGAAAGTTCTTTTAGCTCATTTCCAGGTGCGCACCTGTTAAATACAGGACGGTTGGACTGTAACCTGTTTCTGTATATCTGAGAACTGATGACTAGGAATATCCACCTGATATGAAGAGTCTTTCATTGTCTCGAGTAATACTACAATTTGATGCTTGAATAAATAATTTTGAAAATATCTTCATTCCAGTTTGTCACCAAGTCCTCTCACATTCCACACAAAACATGAAAGTTCTTTTAACTCATTTCCAGGTGCGCACCTGTTAAATACAGGACGGTTGGACTGTAACCTGTTTCTGTATATCTGTATGTGACAGTGCCCGTTCCCTTATGACAGTTTTAATCCTGCCACATAGCAGTCTTTTCGCTTGTTGGGTCAGGTGAAGATTGTCCAACCAGAGGTACAGGTCGGAGTTGTGAATGAAGGCAAGTCTTGTGTTTCGGATGCACTGGTCCTGCACATGTGCATTCACAGCTTTGATTTTCTCTTGAACAAATGGATGTAAATGTTTGCCAACCGGAAGGCCTGAAAATATGATTTTGGCCCTCGGGAAGCAGTTCAGAGCTTCCTTAATGGCAGTATTGAAGCTGTGTTTTATGGATGCGACTGGCTCTGCAGACCGAATGTTTAGATCACCGCCATGTACTACTATGTAGTCTGATTCTCTGCCTCCTGTGCTGCTCATACCGGAGGTTATCCCCTCTATCCTTGCGCTGCTGTAACACATGCCACATGCATCTACAGCGGTTGAGTTCAGTTCTGTGGCCATACCTTTCATGTTAGAGCTTCCAAGAACCAGCAACTGTTTTTTCTGTGATCCAACAGAAAGTGTTGAGGTTGTACCAGGCCTAGTAATAGTTGGCGTTCGCTGTGAGCTGGTACTGGGCTGCATTTTGTCAGTTTGGTGTGTGATGGGACACCCACTGGTTATCACTGGAATAGCTTGCCCTTACTCGACGTGTGTTTCTGAGTCATTAGGCGATATGGCTGGTCGTATGGACGGAGTAGTTTAGTTGGAAGGTTTATATTTAGTCATCTTGGTCCATGTTTCAGAGGAGCTAGGATCGAGGCTGACAATGTAACTTGTGTAGATCTAGTTCAATATTTAGGCCATGTACATTTCTTTGAACATGCATGTGTTTACACATCAGGAGAGGACCTGTCAGTAGTAATTAGTTAGAGTATTTGCTGCTGGGTGGTGGGGGTCACCACCCATTGCGTGAAAAGTAGAAAAAGTCTACCATTTAATATTTCTCACTCACATATAAAAAGACGAAGCAAATGGTGTATGCATAATCGAAATCAATGGTCTATACACTGTATATTTTGTCTTTTATTTCAAGTGAATGTATGGACTATTTACACATGTTTTGGATTAAGGGCTATTTTACAGTTGCTGATGTTTCATATGTTGTCTTTACTTTTTAATTCACCAAAATACCTCTAGGTTGTCAGATTTCCTGACACATCTCACCTGGGAGGGTAAACAGGGATTGAGGCTATATTTAATCCTTAATACAAGGGGAATACTATTATGTGAACATTTACATGTACATACATGATAATTAGAATACAATGACATAATGACATAATAAACACCTCACCAACGAAAATGGTATAATAATTGGCAAATTCCACTGCATCCACTTTGCTTGGATTGGGTCCACCTTTTGAGACCACATGACCAAGAAATGTGACCTCTCTTTGAAAGAAGCTACACTTGGAAGGTTTTAGCTTGAGACCAGCCTCCTGTAAGCTCTACACCACCCCATCTAACCTATCCATCATTTCTTCAGGCGATGTTGCCATGGTGATACAGTCATCAAGATACAAACTAATGTGGGACCATTGCAGGCCTTGCATTGCCTTGGGTGGCTGATGTGGTATCTGCTTGATAGGCTTCACATCCCCTGTATCCATGCTGTGGTACCATACTTATGTCCCATCAAGGTCTTTGGGTGATGTTGAGAAGACAGACTTGTGCTTGTGGGCAAGATTTGTCTGTTGTATCACGTTTAGTTTTGGTATACTGCTATCATACAAATCTAACGCTGCAGGGCACCATCTAGCTTTAGAATGGACACTTCAATAATTCCCTCTGGCTCATCTTCACTGGCTACCTGGCACACTGGTCAGGATGAGATAGGCACAGGCAACTCATGTACCTGGTTTACTTCTTTCATAAATCCAAGCGTAGACCCCTTTGGTAGCACAACACTTTCGGCTCCAGTGTTAACAATGTGCACTGGTATGCCAAACTCTGTTCTCTCAGGGTCAACTAAGGCACTTGCCACTAAGCTGTGTTCTCCCGGACAAGTTCTACTGTCAAGCTCCAGTACAGCACTTGGTGCATTCAGTGTTTGGCCTCGTACAGTTCCCTCTACTATGATTTTACTACCAGCTGGTATGGTAGTACTTTTTCTTAGGCTTACTTTCCCTAATGCCTGGTAAGTCTCCATGTATCTCCCAGTCCACCCAGTTACCATAAATACACAGACCATGCTGTCTAGCAAGCATCACACAATCATGCTTGTACAAAAAGTCAATGCCTCATAGTCCGCTGTCCTTCATCGGAGCCACATACATATCCCATTCATTTAACATTGCCACCAATTGCTACTCAACAGCAGCTGTCCGAAGTACTTCTAGCTTGCCAGCATTGGCTACCTCTAAACACACAGGTCCTCTCAGAGGTTGCAAAGGAGGTTTTTATTCCACAGGAATACCATTATACATATCTGTGGGTGAGACAGTCACAAGAGCACCAGTATCCACAAGCAAAGTAGTGTCCAACCAATTGACCTGAACAGGTACCATTATTGAGTCATCTCCTAGGCTATTATGCCCGTTAATACTTATCACTTTGTCACTTATGTGGACCATTGGATCTGGTCCATCTTAGTTTTCCTGCATATCAGGCATGTCAGTAGCACCCACATCCTTGTCACCATCCTTGTTTGGATCTGAGCAGCTATGTCTCTAGTGGCCCAGCTGTCCACAGTTATAGCATTCCACTTTCAATATATCTGGCTTGGGCTTGGGCCTGGGCCTTCCACTTTGTGAGGGCCTGTTCCTAACCTTGATCAGATCCTTGATCTCATCAAATCTAGGATTAAGTGATTCTTTCAACACTGTACTAAAGTCCTGGAGACCCTTCTCGGTGACAAAGGAAGTACTGTCACACCTCACCTTTATGGATGCACTAGGCTTGACAGGGTGCACAGCACTGTGGAAACCCTGTCCTTTACGTACATTTTCCCTTACCTTCATTAATGTCCCGTGTGCACCACTGGCCTCTTCAATGGTGCCAGGATCTTACATGCCTATGGCCACTGTGGCTTGTTGATCTTGGTAACCCTTGCAAGAAACTGTGCATAGCTATTGTTTCCCTTGTATGGCCATCTGCTGTGGCATAACTCTTGATAACCAGCCTTTTAATGGCAGCCACATTCTCAGAGAGTGTCTCTTTAGGTCCCCATTTACAGCTTTCTAACTTGGCCAAATATGAATTGACTGTGTGTCTCTCTTTGAACATACTTTCCAAAGCTTGAACCAAAAAATTGTAGGGCAGCAGAGTGTCAGATGGTAGCTGGCTAACGCATACTCTGCTGCATCCCCTCTAAGGCTACTGGTTAGCCTGAAAAGCCTGTCTTGATTTGTCCATTGACACGCTGTGGCTAAAGTCTCAAGTGGTTGTACAAACCCGTCCCAAGATTCCTTTCCATCATAGACGCTCTGTGGGGGCAGGGGAACAGTGTACACAGTTGTACTCTCCCCTACCCCCCCCCCCCTTGGTGCCATGAGCACAGGTTCTTGTCTGATGTGCTGGTGCACCTGTGGCAAATACTGGAATTGCCTTTTGGCCCTGGGTGCAATTGTCTGTGACTGTGTCTGGCAGGGTTAACCACTCCACTGGTCAATTACTTCCAGGAAAGATTCCCTGTCTGCTGTGTTCTGAACAGAATGGTCTTGTGTATGTCCATGTTGTCTACCAATACTATCTGACAGCCTGTCAGCTCTTTCAAAACTGAGAAAGGCTTTCTCTCTTTCCAAGGCAACAACCAGTGACTGCATAGTTGTCACTAGCTGCTGACGTAAACTTTCAAGCTCCTGTTCCACAGCTTGCTGCTTGTCATTGCTAAAGGTATCTCTCTGAAATGGTGTACTGGAAGTAGCCTCACTTACCAAGGAATGCATGGTGGTTCCCCTTGGCATGCTGGTATTTCACAATGAGTAGAACACACAACAGGCCCAACAAATTGACTCCAATGTTTGGTAATCCACAAGGTTAAAAAACCACACTCACACAGGCACCACACTTCCTAGCACGGCTTGGTAAACCTGAAGTTAAAAGAACACACACAGAGGCAGCATAACTTTGCAGCACAGCTCTGTTGTAATAAACCACACACATGGACCCCAGCCTCTCAGAACTTGGGATTTCACAATTTGTTTAACACTTACAGGCTGTCCAGCCATTTAACACATAGAGATGTACACTCCTGCTTGGTCACTGATTTAAAACCTCCACCAAAATTTGTCAAGGTAAACTTCCAGCCTTGTGAGTATATTCTGCAGAGCACAAAATGCAGACATGGACTCCTCTGTATCTTCACTTCCAACTTCTGGACAATTGTGTGCACATCTGCGGTATGGCAAAAGTGCAAAGCAAAGATCACACTTATGACTTCCAGTTTGTCCCTGGCACTGGAAATTGCCACTTCTCAGCTGATTCTTATCCCTCAGGCTGCCATCAGTAGCACAGTTTGTCACTATATACAGAAAAATAAGTCAGGAGGTCCTTTTACCAGTTATTCCAGTGCTTTAGCTATATCATTAGGTCTTCACGAAGAGACGTCCACAGCTCAACTCATAACAACGTAGCTATAAACTTCTTATATATAGCTAGGCCTCGCCCCCTATGGACTCCAATCCCCAAACTCAGGTCCCCCATGGACCCTGATCCCCATAATCTCCTGTGGACTCTGATCCCCTGGGGACTCTGATCCCCTGGGGACTCTGATCCCCTGTGGACTCCAATCCCCTGTGGAATCTGATCCCCTTGGGACTCTGATCCCCTGGGGACTAATATTAGAACAAGAAGATATTCTACACTAAAATTTCAACAGTATTACCATAATTTACATTCACTGTTTATTTTACAGTAGCTGGGACTGAATATAATGCCCCAGTTTGTTTCTACTTCTGTTATATATTGGGAGGTGGTTTATCTAGGATTAGCTATCCAGCTAGACAGGGTATATACTGGTTCAAGGGTAAGTCAAATTGTTCTTATCTGAACCAGTACTCTACAAATCTAGTAATTATGCTTTGCTTGACAGGCATTCTTCTTTCATAATGAAGCTCTCCATAATTATCAGCAAAACTTCACGTATTCAGCATTCAGTATTTATTCATCATTTGCCACGTTCATATTTATTCATTATTATGTGGGTTGTCTTTGCTGAAAATTTAGCTTAGACAAGGAGCCGCTTCTCAGAGAGACATGTATGGGTATTGGCTCCAAAACATGTTCTGAGTAGTTACTCACTGAAGACCCTTTAATTTATTTGGGCTAATATATTGTATGTCCAAATTCTACAGAAGAACGTGTGCAATATGGACACTAGTACTTCCATATATATATAGGTTAGACCGTGACAGGTTAGCTTATGGAGAGTAAAGAGTTCAGACTGCGGTATAGAGTAATGACTACTAGGAAGTGCTTCTGGACAAAAAGACGCAAATACAATAACACTGTGAGTAGCTTACCTGTATTAACTGTTGTACAAGTACCAGTAATTATATTTTAGAGTGGCTTCCCACTGAAGAAATAAGATTGTCAACATCTTCCCTGGATGTAAATGTTGTGTAAATATCTGGATTGCTTGCATGGATAACTTTCATTTCTTACCTGAAAATAGTTCATCTGGGAGGCATATTCATCATTATTGTAGCTAGGAACCGCAACTTACGTCAAGTATTTATTTTTAGGTATTTAGACAACAGATGTATTATTTAAATAATCCGTAGAACTGTAAAACCTCTCACTGTATGACTAACAGATTGATTATGTTTTCACTGGAGACGCCATTTTGATTTGGTACATGTAGTGGCTGGCGGAGCCATTTCCAATCACTTATGTACTTGTTTGTCATTGTTTAGTATACACGGAGAAAAGAGCCTATTAAATACTGGAATTATGGTATTTTGACCTGGCCATGCATCATTTATTGTGTAGGCCTATGTGAACGTTTAAATTACTTTCAGAGTAAACTAACTCTGCTCAGGGAAGCTAATTTTAAGTTGAGCATCTCTGTTGTCAAAGGCCACTCGAATATTGTTTAGCATTGTAGTAGAAAATAACATAATTTCACATAATTATAAACGCACTAAAGTAAACTTCATGTGTTGCTCATGTGCTTGGTCAAGCTGTTATTGTATGCACTTAATTTATCTAGCTGGGAAGCTAAATTTTTCTATGTAGAAAGCCTGCGCTTCCCTTGGGAAGCCCGTGTTAATTTCACCATGATTGACACAGGTGAACAAGTACGTTGTAGTAACCCCAGTTGCACTTGCCACGTGTGGTACTGTAAAATGATTGATTTTACAGGTATTTGCTTAGCATTCATCAATACTGAATGTAGAAAAATTGGGGAAATTTTAGGTATTATGCGCACTTAACTTTCTGGGGTTTTTTTTCTGGGACAGTACAGAGTCATCATAGAGTGGAGCACATGTTACTTTTTACATGAATCTACCCATGATTCCTGGTCATACTTCTGTTCCCGCTCTCTTCCTTTGTACGGTGAAAAATTCCCAGCGAGTGTATTACCTTGTTTTTCACCTGACCCCCAGGCAAGGATTTCTATTGGACGGTGGTGCTTTAGCACCCGGGTATAAATAACCAGGGTTCCGCTCGATCGGGGTCCTGGGTCGTATTGTATGCCGGTGCTCTCGGGTGCAGCTCTGCTTCGCTGTTTTCTGAGGGAAGATGTCCATAGCTGCGTCGGGGAGTTCAGGTGATGTAGACTTTTTCTGTTTTGACTTGTCTTGGCATTTGGGAGATCTTGATTTCAACATGTAGCGAAAGAGTTCTCTTAAGTTTGGGCTTTTCATTTTTTTCCAGGGAGGTAAGTTAGTTGTTTCGGCTGGGAACGTCATGATGGACTCGAGGTTTTCCATTTAGTCTTGGCTGTTAAACTGAGAAATGCTGGTCATTGACTCCTCCATTTTCTGGTTTCCTTTCTTGTGATCCCCCTCATTTATGTCATTATGTCAGCTTTAAATTTTTATAGGAATCTGGGAGAATGCTTAATTCACGACCAGGTTGCTTATATTGTCCAGAAGTGTGTTTTCTGTGTTGATACATTTTCTCTCTCACAGGTATATGGTTAAAATGGGGGGAAAGAAAAAGTGTTATTAAGAGGTATTGGACCATGTGGCAGTCTGACAGGATTTAGAATTTGGGAGTTAGTACGTGTAAAGTGTTGTATATATGAATTGTCTTTTCAGGATAAACGTAGCATAAGGAGGGGATTCCTCCATTCATTTTTATGAAGACCCACGCACTTTCCATAATAATTTTTGGCGATATTTAGCTGAAGTTTCCAGAAAAAGGTATTCAGCTAAAAAACTGCATGTCTCAGTAATAAAATGCTTAAACAATGTTTAATTGCTGATGACAATGATGAAAGTTTGGTGAGGTTATGTAATTTAAATAGAATTTCAATAACGAGATAAGTTTATGCTGAAAAGGTTTAATTTTGTAGCATAAAAAATCGTCACAAGATTAGGTTGAAGATGTGTATAATAGGACAAGTATGGTGCCAGAGTTTTTTGTATAAAGATTGATTAGGAGAACTTTTGAGTTGTGATATGAATGTATTCGTACTCTCATGGTCCGATGATCTGTAAAAGCTTTTAGGGGAACTATGAGTTTTTTTCGGAATGGCCTTGGGTTTGGTTTTTTTCTCTGTCATGCTATTGTAAATTGTTCTGTTAAATTGAAGAGAAGACATTCACTAAGTCAAAAATCCTTTCCGTAATCAGGTGATATAGAACATCGAGATCAGAGGTTTGTAGATCTGCGAAAAATGAATTAAATCACATGTGTCTGTTAACCACGTTAAAATAAATTGTGCGACGTAAGTATGTATTAGTTTAAATTTTGGGAAAGTAGCGAGACCGGCGAAAGGAATTCTCCGGCGTATTATCATTCCTGTAAAAAAAAAAAACCAGTAGTCTGTTCCTGGCGGTTTGTTTGCAATGTCGTAAAGTGCATTTCGATGTAAAAACGTTTCACAAATTAATACGAAGTCAAATGCTTTGCGACGGGCTTTGATAGGTTTCAAAGATCGGTTGGTCAAAACTGCCAGGTTATATAATCCATTCAGGCGACCAGGTTGGCGGCCTAAGGAATGTAAAGAATGCCCGTTTCAGTTTAAATGATCGACCGCAGAAACCTTACCCATTTAGATTCAGGTTTTGCCTGTTGATTAAAACAAGAAAGCACTTTTACTGATAAGAAATATTTTTCTGCACGAATTTCCATGAACAGACTGGGTTCCGGGTCTGGTAATATTTTCTATGACAGCCAATGTATTTTTGTCGTTTGGACGTGTCCTCTGTTATTCTAAATTACGATAAGTACCCAACATGTGTTGGTTTTCTTCCCGGAATTTTTTTCCTTGGTTCTCGTGAAATTATAAAGTTTGAACCTGTGAACTTTCTATGTATGCATGCTGGTGACTGGACCGAGTCCGCAAAGTGATTACCTACTCGTGCACCGTGATAAAAATGTCGGTTGTACGCTCAATGGCACCAGAGAGTTTTGATCTGCATAAATTAGCCACTTAAGATTGACCTTTCGAGGGTCAGGTCAGGTCAAAGGTGAGGTCAACTTAAAGTGCTGTGTTATACCATGATAATATTTAAGGTTTACAATTGATTACTAGTTGTATGAACTGAATTTATGTAAGTCATTTCAAAATAAATTGTCCATTTCATTCGGACAATTTTGCCCCATCATCATATCTCCCAATTCTACTCGTTGCAGAAGCACCAAATGTTCACAGTGTGTGGAGATGGGTTCTAGTAGTAAATTGGCAAAATTTTATCAAAACTACTTTACTCATAATTGAATTATGGGATTGTGAATATAAATAAATTCTCAGGAATTTAGGCAATTTCCTGGGATTTTAGGCAATATTTTGGGAATATATGCAATTTCCTGAGAATATAAGCGAGTTCCTA
Source organism: Hermodice carunculata (assembly GCA_964020975.1). NCBI lineage: Eukaryota > Metazoa > Annelida > Polychaeta > Eunicida > Amphinomidae > Hermodice > Hermodice carunculata. The sequence goes on along the minus strand of OZ026624.1, from coordinate 44,209,849 downwards.
GGAACATAATATGCCAGTCCTGGGAATTTAACAGAAGTCCCAGGAACATAGTGGCAAGTTCCTGGGAATATAATGGCAAGTTCCTGGGAACATAACTAAAATCCCTGGAATATATTACTAAGTCCTAGGAACATAGAGGTCAGCCCCTTGGAACGCTATTCAAGTCCCAAGAATTGAGAGAAAATTGCTGATACATGTTATATTAGGAATGGTTGTGGAAATAGTCTAGTGTAAAAATTCAAAATATACATCACACACAAATTACTGCATGGCACTCTAGGTTGAAAAAATTAGGAAAAAAAGGAAAAACCTAACAAACACTTAAGATGGACCTTTCGAGGGTCAGGTCAGGTCAGGTCAAAGGTGAGGTCAACTTAAAGTGAGGCTGCTGTGTTATACTATGATAATATTTAAGGTTTACAATTGATTCTTGTTGTATGAACTGAATTCATGATTGTGTGTTGAATAGGTTTATGATAATTATATTGATAATACAAAGAAGAAAAATGTTTCAAATATTGTTATTGGTAATTTGTTCAACTTTGTATGAGTTTATCGTGGCGTGGTGAAACTTATTTCTTCAAATGAAATACCGGTTTGGATTTTTTGTTAAAATAGAAACAGCTGTAGTGAATTTCTCTTCTCTTTCATTTCACAGAACAATAGTAATGTATACTGGTTGTGATCGGACTTGTGTCTTTATAATAAATCAGGTTGAGAGATTATGTAGTTATTGGTTCATGAGAACTGATAGAAAGTTTTCTATGTTCGAGTTAATGTGTAATTGTCAGGTGGTGGAACAGTTTGTTGTCATTTATGAGTTGTATGTGGCTGATACGGACACTGCTTTACGGAGATTTATTTATATTCAATTACAGGGCTTGGAGAAGGCCTACAAGTGGTCTGGATTACTCTGGTGGACTCTAAAGTCAAGGAACTTTGTATTTTATTTCATGATTGGACCATAAATTATTTCCGGACATTTTCAATCACCTACAATATGTTCCGTTTATTAGCTTTGTGAGAGTGATGTTATTGTCCTACTTAGTGTGTGTGATGTCTGAAGTATATTAAACAAATATCAATATAAACATATTTTATATAGTTGCGTGGTTATTTTGTAACAAGGATTTCATCAAATCCCACATTCCCTGCCACTTGCAAAATCCAGGATTTCGAGTCTTCCCCCTGAAGGGAAATTTGACCTGGTCAGTCACTGTGCCAGTGGGAACTTTTATTATGAATTTTTTCATTGGGACGGTGATTGTTAAAGTTGAAGCAAAACAAAACGATGGCTTCTCATTAGTAAAATGGTGCCCTTGCCTGCGTGGGACGGGAAGAACTGTAAACCTGAGGGATGGACTGTCAACCCTCACCTTTGCTTCGGGTTGACAGTCCATACCGAAGTTTCATAGTTGTTCACGTCCCACACAGGCAAGGGCGCCATTTTCTTTATTATACCATCTAACAATAAATGAACAAATATCACGTCATTTTCATTCCATTTTAGTACATCAACAATCATTTGCATGACATAAATTAGATCTATTTGCTCAAGGCCGAGTCAAATGTGCAGTGCCACTAGTGACAAAAATTGGCGGCGGGCAATAGTAAGTTTCTTGCGGTTTACAGTTAAAACTGTTACACGCCCAATTAGCCAATCAGAACACTAGATTGATGGCTGAAGTATAATGAATTTCACTGTTTTGGAAGCGGACGAAGAAAGCAGAATTCAGTGTCAATCCAGAGTCAGCAGAATGGCCAGTGGGCAGATTGTTGCCACAGTAGCACGGATAAAAAGTTTTACTGGGTAAGCTCCAATAAAAAAAACACTTGTAGACGTTTGTTTAGCAACTTTGGGAGCGATACTGGGAGGGCCCCGAACAGCACAGCAGGACCAGGTATTATGTTGTAAATAGTGTGGCGTCCTGTTGTCAATAGCCCAGTGTTTTTGTGAACTTGTGATCGTACTGCCCTCAGTATTGTATAATAATAATACTCTGTGGCACTCCGCTTATCTGCTGCGGTCCTGACTAGCTAGTCAGGTGGTCTTTATGTATATATATATATATATATATATATATATATATATATATATGTATATATTATAAACTCAGTCCTATCCCACTGTCGCAACTGTGCACGCAGCATGCCCACTCCGTTCCACAAATGCGTCGGAGACCTTTCGCGGTGTCAAATGATAACTAAACAGTCATTCCACGTACCAATGTCTTATTTCCCATACCTTGCTTGGAAGAGCATGCAATTTGTATGCTTTTTTGTATATAGACAGTGTTTTGCCATGACCTCTAATGAATTTTAAAAAGGTACAAATTTTAGTGTGTATGTGTGCTTTAATGTGAATATGCCCATAAACTAAACTTGCCGCTGCTTAGATTGAAAGTCCCGAATAAGAAATTTCGATATAGATGAGCGTGTCCAGGGAACTTGCCTGAAGCTGAGAATCTGAGCGGTAAAATCCATCAGTAGCACGCTACCTTATACTGAAACAGTGCAAGCTGTATATATATGCTGCAAGTTTAGTTTCTGGGCATTTTCACATTAACCGTTCTCCTGTTTGCAGACGTTCATCCTTTTAATCATTTTGCCTACTTTGCGGAGAGGCAAACCACTGGCACGTCGCAATACATATGTTATGGCTGAATGTCAACTTGAGTTATCACTTAAGCAGTCGCTTGGCGTAGATTTTGATGAGAGGATCCAGGAAAGGCCATAACATTGATTTTGAGTTTCAAAGAGACCATAAAATAGAAGTTTATGGTTTGATTATAAATAAATGCAATACAACTTATGAGTGAGATCAGTTGTCGTCTAAATATGCCAAAAACAGAACATAAAAGGTGTAAATAATTTAGGAAATGAAAAATGAATACTTCAGGGGCCAAACAACCAAATAAAACAAAACCAATCAGAGAGAAGAGCAAACATGAGGTTGCAAGATAATAAAATCTTGTATTGACGAGCCCTAAAATACAATCTTTTCTCTGCAATACAACCTCAGGCTGGCTGAAGAACAGCCAGCCCCTTCAGGTATTTATACCAGCCGTACTTAGTCATGTGGCCATTTGCATCCAGTTTCTCTAATAGAAAATAAAGAAGAAAATATTTAAATGGCCGAACTCTGACTTTTTAGACATGCATATGAAAATATTTGAGTGTGATTTTGTGTGTGTTTGCCATAAAGTTTTACACGTAGGCCTGAAACATGAACTTGTCTTATGATTTGTATCACGTTTGGAAAGTTTGCCCTCTAAATGTGAAGGACAGATGTTCTGTAAACTGGATACATGTTGTACAACTGGTTTACAATGTTTCTCAATGAACATTTTCATTTCCTTTTATTTACCATTTAATCTTCTATTTCTTGAAATAAGATTGTTATTATTCTTGATCATGACATTAAACATTTCTATTCTTTTTATTCCGCATTTAATCCTCTATTTCTTGAATAATATTATTTATCATTTTTAATCATGACACATGATCATTGGTCAATCTATCTTAACATTTGAGGGAAACCAATAGGCCTATATATCTTCACGAGACCTGTTACTATTGAATTCTAAATAATATGTATTTTCATGTGTTTGGCTTGTTTCTAGACAGTTTTATATGAGATATGAAATCATGGAATCCCATTAAAAGAATGTAAAGATAGGACCCATCTGGGTCTCATTGGATACCATTGGCCACCCAATGGGATATCATTAGTATCCCATCGATGGTACTTGTGCTTGTGCAATATCTGAAATTTGAGACCCTGTGGAATAGTTTCTGGTTTAACAGTTAGGCCTATGTGCAAAAGTAGTGGTCATTCTATTCACTGACAAGATGTCAAGTTTCAACCATACTTTGGTGTTCACAATGATCAGGTACAGATGCGGACTCATTTCCAAGTCCAGATTTGTCAAGCCACATCTTCAATACATTTTTGTTGAAACACTGTCACCCGTACGTTAATTTACCGTCATTCAGTGGCAAACAAAAGATCGGTTTTGTTATTATCATCATCATCATCATCATCATCATCATCATCATCATCATCATCATCATCATCATCATCATCATCATCATCATCATCATCATCATCGTCATCATCATCGTCATTTTTATTATTAAATATACATCGAAATGAAAAATACAGAACATACAACCATGTGCGATTGCACAAAACAAAACAAAATAAAGTACTGGTTCTTCTGATGCAGATTTATCTTGTGCAAAATCATTAAAACAATTATACTCTTTTCTATATGCGCCAAGCGAGTCAAAAACATGTAAGCTGAGAACACAGGAATGAGACAATTAGTTGAAACATACTTATTGACAGGAAAACCGAGGAAGAAGGGTTGTCCTTTCTAAATCCTTGCAGAGAACGGAACAGATCAGAAGACGGACGTTACAGTGCAATGCCAGTGCCGTGCCTCTCATCGATTACAGTGGGAATGGGAGGAACGGCGTAGCAGATGTTAAACGAGGAAAATATGGACATCGGTGGTATGAAAACAAGAGATACAGAGTCTCTTGAGTTACCTACATGATAACTTACTCTTTTATCTTGAAAGCCTGTGCTTTTATCTATAAATTATAGTAAGGAAAACAGTCACACATTTTCGGTGGTAGAATGACATGAGCAACCAGATGACTCTTTCGATCCTGTCTTGTAAAGATGTTTTCGTTTGATTGACCACGGCCCATACGCACTCCATAAAGAAGAGCAGATAGTTTATCTTTCCCACATTAAGGGGTTCCAGATATAAAACATTTTATAGGACTGGAATGTTGTTCAGTTATAATGAAGCTGGTATGTCCCTGGTATCTACTGGGAGACGGTTCTACGAGATAATAGCAGAGGGGAAAAGGATTTCTCAATTACGATTGTTCTGCACCTGAAGTAAGGTAAGTTGGAGCATTTGCGGCGTAATGCCCACTAGTATTGTGGCAAGGGTATTCAGCAAGTCTTACGTGTTTGGAAGAGCACAACAGAGACAACTACAGGTCAGCTCGTATACTTCATAATGCATCTTGATCTCTTCCTTGCAGCAGCTTTCAAAGTATGAGCAATAAGAGATTAAAATAGCCGCTATAGCAGAATCCCATATAAACAGTGCCTGGCTAGGAAGTTTTAATTGCAGTACGAGCACAGCCAGGCTAGTGGTAACAGAACTTCAATTACATAGGTGAAAAAAAAGCAAGACACATTTAACTCGTTATTTCTACTTCAACAAAACACAATACACACTACACCCTGTGGCTTTATCTAATGTCTAACATGAAATGTATACATAGAAAGCAAAACTAGTTAGAACAGTTAAAGATATCGCGCTAACAGCTCAAAAGAAGGAGCTGCAAACTTTGAACTGACTGAAACATTTTTGATACATTGGCCAGAGTAAAAACTAATACTCAAACACAATAATGAGTAGTTAATCCGTGAACATGGTACTAGTTATTTTGAAATATTTATAAGAAGCAAACACTAGGAAGCAAGTTTTAGTTTGATTTTTACCCCCCCCCCCCTTAAAGGGGGAGGGGGTAAAATCTGTTTACCTTTTACATGCATTGATGCAGGCCTATATACACATTTTAATGTCTCAGGTTTCAAGGCATGATAATTATATACATGTACAAATAAATATATGTATATGATATAATGCAGCAATCATTTAATATCTTATGTGAAATTGATACTACTTGTATATATGTCTATGTGACATATTATTCAATACAGAATGCATTGGTAAAGAAATTGAAACCCTGCCATAAGGTCCTATGCAGCTATTTCTTGATTTTCAGCAAAATTTATGGAGTAGGGGAACAGTTTGGTCAATACAATTCCTACCAAGCTGTAGTAATATAAATGCGAAGAGAAACGGTCACTGCTTTTAAATGTTATCGAATTTTATGAAGTACATTGGATATTTAAGAGATATTAGTGACCAAAACTTTGTGTGCCCAGGCATATTATTCAGCAAGGCAAACCGCATTAAAAGAAACCTGTTTTCTGTTCATATCTTGAAGTTTGTTATTCAGGCATCTATTTAGATTATGTTATGCAAAGGACAGTACTGGCGGGATGCAATCCCCCAAAATGAGACATATTGATGCCAAACTGAAGCCTTGACATGTGGACATTTTTTTATCACGAAAATAAGGAGTGGGCGAAGTGTGTATCTTTATATTCCCTGTCAAAATTTGGCTATCAAAATGTATTGTATATTTTTGAAAAGGATGTTATCTTCGCTTTTTAATGATACCAACATAGTTGAAATATGTTGGAGATTATGGCTGCTATAAAGAAAAGAAACAAGTAGATGTAAGCCCTCACATCAAGAAGTTGCCTCCATGTCAGATCAATTTGTAAATCTACACAGGTTAATGTACTGTATGACATCATTACATGACAACAAATGCACCTTGCCATTGTGAGGTAATGATAATTTATGTCACAATAAAGTAAGCGTCTCCATTTCTGTGAATTTTAACAAATGCATGTTCCCACTGTAAAGAGGCCCTGCACATTCCCCCGCCCTGGAATCCAGCATCCACTCTAAATCTCATATTGCATCCAGTTTAGTTTTCAGCGTAAGGTGTAAGGTTCCAGATCATGGCAATGCGTTGCAAGCAAGCAGGTTAAATGTACCTAATCCAGCATCCAGTTTAGCATAAAATTTGGAATCCGCATTTTCTTTAAGAAATGTAGGAATCTGACATCCAGTATAATTCAGGGTCTGGAATCTGGCGTCTGCATGCTCTTAAAATCTATGGAATCTGGCGTCTATTTTAGGGGTACAGGGCCTCTGTATACATGTAGAGGTCCTTTATGATGACCAATCAGACTTGAAGAGTGACCTTGGGCATGCACAGATTTTCATGCCCTGTATGACCTTCGTACGGGTCCTCTTGCAGGTTCTCATGCACATAATGACCTCACAGGTCCCCGGCCACATGAACTTAACAATCGAAGTGGATGTCCAACTAGAAGCCATATCATATCCAAGCATTCCTTTTCAAACCGCTGAAGAAACAATAGAAAAGGGGTCAGGATTGAATAGATGAAAAGACACAGACTAAGCTGTTTCAAAGGTACTGTAACTTTTACAATGCAAACATTGTTTCCTCATGCAGGTTGTCACAAAAGTGCAGTCATGTTGGAGCTGTCCTGGTGGCCCCGTTGGAGGTTAGAATTAAGATATTGATCATTGTTTAATTCCCGCCAGTGGCGCAGTACTTCATAACGGGACAGTAGGGCGGGAATCCAGCGCGGGAATACAGTAAGGGCAAATTGGCTAGTAAAGGGTGCGAAAATATAAGCCAATAAGAGCACAGCAGCTTACGCGTCCTTTAGTTATAGCCTTGTTGGAAGCCCAGAGAAAAGGCTATACAACCATGGCCTGCACAAGCATTGATGCATCATGGCCCTGCATCAGCACCTAATAAGTCTGCACCATGTAATGCTGTTGACTTAAATATTCAGCGGACAAAATATGGACATGGCCCCAGTGCAACAGCTCGAAACAGGTCTGGTGCTCATCATTTCCAACCAAGCAAAATTCAGGCAAACCCACAGACAGTATAAAAGTTTGCCAGTAAATATAAATCTATTGTGCCAACATGTCCTTTTGCAAGATACTTAGTGGTACCAGAGCAGGACCCAGTTGCTGACCTGACAGTTCATATTGATGAACCAGACTTACGGGATGTCAATATCTTTGTTGAGGAAACCGTCGAAACTTCCATAAAGGAGGCATACGACATGGTGGATCATGTGGACCCTGTAAATGAGACGCATGACACGGTGGATCGTGTGGACCCGGACATACATATTGCAGACATTACACATGATGAGATTTGCAGTGATGCAACACACATATACCAAATACCAATGTGTACAGTGCACCAAAATACTGAGTGTTCATGTTGTAGTACTTCACCATCTGTACCTCAGTCACTTCCGGTTACCTATGCGCAATCTCAAAGCACTGAACAAAACACAAGAGACCAAGCTTCCAGTTCAGCATGGCATGATGCCCGCAAGTTCCGCCTTACAGCATCCAGATTTGGAAGTGTGTGCAACAGAAAGGCACATGTTAATGCCACTTCTATGAAATCTTTTACAAACCCAGATGATTTGAGTCATTTGCCAGCTATAAAACATGGTAAGGATATGGAAAACCTTGCAGCACAAGTGTTCATGAATGAGCTTGAACTTACTGGCATTGATGCAAAGTTCTACAACAGTGGCATTGTTATAAACCCCCAGTTTCCACACTTTGATGCATCACCAGATGGAATCATTCACATAGAAGGCAAGGGCTATGGTGTTGTGGAAATCAAGTGCCCACTAAAGCATGTGACCAAGCGTTTCCCGGAAAAAAAATTAAAGATCGTGTTTACACGAATCAAAACCCCCTCTCCTCCCCCCCAAAAAAATAGGTCATGAAGAGTCAAAAAGTCACTGCAGCGTGACCATTTGAGCAAAATTAGTAGAAACGCATGCAGCGTATATCTGCAACAAGTTATATGTGAACCTGGCTGCCAAGTTTGGAGTAAAATTCGAAAATGTGAATTACCTTTGCAATCACCATTGTAAATACTAGGAATATATGCATTAACGGATGCGTACCTCCAGCCATTTGGCTTGAAATTCGCTCTCCTCTCCATTTCCGCCCAGTTAGAGAAATATCTATGTGGCGGCTTTTAAGAAGTCGAAAATAGCGAAAACACACGAAACTCGTAAAATGAAGAAAAAAATCGCAGCGCGACCTAGGGGTCCCTGGTCGAGTCCCTATACAACTTGGAAGCAATTTGTTCTACTCTTTTGTTCTTTTTCAATAAAATTGCCTAAAAACGAACAAATAAATGATAAAATTATTTGACCGTGACCATTAAAAAATCTTGGTAGGGACCCGGCCAAGGTTTATCCCCATGAAGTTTCAAGTGAATCCACGCAATGCGATTTGAGAAGTTAAAAATGTGAATACTTGACGGACGGACGCCGACAGTTAGCTGAGGTAAAAAATCATTAAATGAAAAAGCAATGTCAGCACGTTCTGTTAATGGGTTCTCACATTCCTTAACATCAACAGGATTGGTTGTTTTGCTATCTTGGGTTGGTTCCAGAGTAAGGTTCTATATGGAGGTTTTGTTATCTTTGCAGTTTTAACCTTGACATGATAAGCAGTCATGGCTTCTTTGATCGTCTCATTAATTTGTTGCGTCACAGCCTGTAAATTTCTCCGCCTTTGCTGGCTTTATGTCTGTTTATAGTGGCCCGAAAAATCTCATCAAGGAATATGGTTGGTTTAGATGTTTTACAGTTTCCCATGGGTGCGTGCAGATCTATCACACCTAAAACATCGTATAAAATATGTCTAAAAGGCCATCAATGTTGTTGGTATAAGTGTATAAAATTGACCAGGGCAGCATGGAGGAATTTTGATATATGCTGCCGCATCAAAAGATTTGGATGGCCGGTATGTGCGTCTTTAACAGGTTTGCCTTGCCGGAGTCCAATCGCTACTGGGTAATGATTTGTGACGTTAGTCTGTATTTAGATCGATGTGTCCCCAGAAGTATTCCTAGAAAATTTGGATGCAATTGGTGGAATAATTTTCGAGAAGATTGTTGCTGTAGATTCCCTTTCGCCCAGATGAACGTTGGAAGTGAATTGTGAATAAAACGACGACGAACGGGTAAAAATGAAGTGATCACAAGACTTCACCTGATCGACAGGTCAACTAAGAAACAAAGAAATAAAACGAAAACAAAAACAATTTACATGTAATACAAAATCACTGGAGCTTCATAATTTGAAGAAGGTTGGCACAGATCGAACCAAAGACTATCCCTGCAAAGTTTGACAAGAAGATCCAAACGGATCGATATCCCCCGCTACATCATGTGTTGTCAAGATACAACAGAATTTCCAATTAAGACTACCTTCTTAAAAAAATTTTCATATATTAAGATGTTTAATGTTCATATATTTTACAGAGCAAGAAGGCAGCGCATTTCATAATAGAAGCCGGAGTGCATCAGGTTGCCCAGCACCACGACACGGGCGCTGGTCACTGTTTCAAAGCATGTACGACATGAAGTATGTATTGCACGATATAAATACCGTTAACGAAAAACTAGAAAAGAACATTTGCTTCTAAGCAAAGCTGTTGGCCTTCACAAGCTGTAAATATTGCTAGATAAAAATTTCAAAGGTACAAATGACCTTGACCTTTGACCTCTATAGAGGTTACGTGTAAATTACAAAAATGTGCAGTATTGCAATACCTACAATTTAAGCCCGACATGACCGAAATTGGATGAAAAATTGACAAAGTTATTGCTCCATGATCATTTCAAATGCCCAAATGACATTGACCTTTGACTTTTAGAGGTCACATGTTAATTACAAAAAATGTGCAGTGTTACAATATCCACCATTAAGACCAACATGAACAAATCAGATGAAAATTGACCAAGTTATGGCTAGATGAAATTTTCAAGGGGCCAAACAACCTTGACCTTTGACTTTTAGAGGTCACAAAAAATTACAAAAATGTGCAGTGTTGGAATGCATACAAGTTGACATGATTATAATCGGATGAAAATTGACCAAGTGATGGCTAGATGAAACTTTTAAAGGTGCAAATGACATTGACCTTTGCAGGTTACATGTTAATTACGGAAATATACAATACCTACAAGTTGAGTCAAACATGATTCAAACTGGATAAAATTGACCAAATGTTTAAAGATTTAAATTTTCAAATGACCGTAATTTGCGCAATTTTCAAAACTGTTGAACATATTTACAAAAACACAAGAATTCATGTTTTGAAGTACAATCATGCGAAGTTTGGAGTTTCTGCGCATAGTAGTCTTCAAATGGAATTTTGGACAACTTTGTGTGTAAAGAAAGAAAGAAGAAACAAAGTAAGAAAGATATAAAGAACTCCTAGAAAAACAATAGGTCCTTATTGGCACACAGACCTAATGAAAGAATTAAAGATAGGACCAAAAACGAAAAGAAAAATTAAAATGGCTGGATGGAGCATGACCATTTGAACAAACCTGGTCGAGACCCATCCAAGGTATATCCCTACCAAGTTTGAAAAAGATCCAGCCAGCGGTTTTTTTGGAGAAGTCAAAAAGGTCACTTACCAATGCAAACCCATTGACTTGCATGGTAACCGATGGGAATATGAACATTAACCGATAAGCACCAGGACTGAAAAATTGGTAAAAAAAAAAAAAAAAAAAAAAAAAAAAAAAACAGGGATCCAAATGAATGCCACCTTATGTACAACTTTCATTGACTCTTCCACAAGGAATATTTCCATCAAGTTCCAGCATAATATGAATGGCGGTTTTGAAGTTTAATCGAAAATACAAAAAAGGCACAAAAATTCATATAACAAATGAAAACAATCGCATCGCAATCTCTTGAACACATTAAGGTATAGGGTTAACGAGAAGTTGTTCTATACAATTTCAAAGTATTGGCCATGCAGTTTGAGAGAAGATTTTTTAAGATTTGACCACAAAATGACCCCCCCCCCCCGCAAAAAAAATCATATTTCTTTTTTTATTTAATCGCTGGAGCACGACCATTTGAACAAACTTGGCAGAGACTTACCCTAGCTACATGCCCACCAAGTTTGAAGTGAATCTGCCCAGCGGTTTTTGGAGAAGTCGAAACGGACAGGACACGACTGACAAGACGAACGGACACCGGACACGACGGACGGACAGACCCTATCCCTACTTTTCCTATGTCCCCTATACCACCTTCGGTGGCGGAGGACAAAAGGCATTCGGCCAACAGTTTCTACAAAGAACGTGGAAATAGAGACGACAGATTGATGAATAGTAAGTGATAACAAGAGCCCTGCTGACCGAGACAAAGCAGCTAAACACAAAATGCATCTTCCTTGGCGTATGGCAAATAGTATCCACAGATAACTTCACCTCATCGTCTAGCATGGAAAACACGTGATTATTCATGTAGCCACGCGCGTGTAATGAAGAGGTGGCGTTGCATTACAGTCGTATCCTATGACTCGACAGAATATGAGTAGAGGCATCATACTCAATACGTAAGTACACTTTGCGACCGTGTGATTCACTTCATTTCAATATTTATGATAATTTGCTGGTACACTTGTAAGCCCGGGAACTTCTGAAACAATTATTTAAACATGAAACTGTAACACCATTTGGTGTGAAAAGAAAACACAACCATGCATTGTATTGCAATCTCGTATATATTTCTGCAGGCTGAAATTCATTTTGTGTTTATTGACAATATTTTCGCTCAAATAAGCAGACATATTAAGTTGGTTTCAAAACAGCACACACGGTATATGTATTATGTCTTTTCACTCAAAGCAGCTGTTCTTAATCAATGTTTCAAACTTCCATACAAAACTTATGTACAACCTTTTCCAAAGAAACTCCTAGTGAATATGCCATGTATAAATTGGGCTACAGTCATTGATTTGATACAAAACAGTTGATACAATAAATTCAACAATATTTTGTCCTTATGACAGCAACCTCAGGACATGTAGGCCTGTCGTTTCTAATTACGCTGATCTAACCTTAAGGCTCGACACACACAAGCTGATGTACCTACGTGCGTGTACATATACTTGATTGCGTGCATGCACGCATACATGTGTAAATCCATGAACAGCCAACAAGCAGGCAAGTCTCTTATAACACTTTACTCATGTGGGCATCTTGCATTTGTGTACTTACTTTTTCCTATGAAAATGCCACTGGCTACATGTTTGAATATTCAATCATTAACTTTCATTTCTGCAAGTTACTGCCAAAAGGCCACACCTAACATAGCTACCTACGATATTCTGTGCTGACAGAAACTGATCCCAGTTAGAGGAAGTATTGTATGATCGCAAAGTCAAACTACAGGTGACACTATTATAACAGATCATAAACGACAAACAGATACATTTATTTAGAAAAAAAAACTTTCTATTTTGCCTACTGAGCAAATGATTAGTTGGGAAAAAATCCCACCAGTGCTTCGCCCTGGGCACATGTAATAAGTAGTTGCTAGGCTACGATTTGGTGTAATTCTAACCAAGGCATAAATATTCAATGTACATTATTTTATCAAGAAAATGAGACACTGACTTTCGTTATTATGCCATGTTCTTATATAAGAGAAGAAAATGATTTAAAGTTTACTTTTTCAAACAAAATGTGATCCTACTTTGAAATAAATACGCGTTAAACTGATAAAATACATACCCACAGAACACAGCCATCTTGAATAGTCATACTGGCGCAAAACAATGATTTAAATATAGATAGCAAATCCTCACTTCACACATCAGTTCTTTTATTATCACCACACATTTTGCATTTTAATGAAGCCAATATGAAAGTGCATAAGGTGCTTCAACTTTGTCGCTTTCAAAATACATTCCCAAATTATTCAGTTTTAAACAAAATGTTACAGCAATACACATCATATACAATGTTTGAACAGGCTTTATGTTTTGCCTGTTAAAGTCTGCAATAACAACATATTAGCTCACCTGGTGTGTTGTGGCTTAAATACCTTTAACATACACGTTTTACCAATCCTAGAATACATTAGAAGGACAGTATGTTTCACTTTGGTGTTAAGTTTGCTTAATATATTTTAAGTCTTGATACAAGTGCAATGGTCATCCACAAAGTTTAGTACGGAAGACTTACGTTACTAAATATACTGGTATCTAGTAACATTAACATTAAATCAGCACAAGAACCTTCTCTTGAAAGCCTTGGGATATCATATCAAGGAGACTGGAACCGAGGCAGGTTGGAGAGAGACCTCTGGCTGGTGGTTGGTCCTATCCATTTTGCGCATTGCCATACTTGTAAATTATCAGTTTTGACCGGTGCTGCTACGACGGCAAAACAAAAGGAACTACACACAGTACACAATGTCAAATTAGGAATATTTCTGTACATTTTTATCGGCCACACTTTGATAATAAGTGTCAGGCAACAACGAGTCTGGCGCACGGGGCCACTCTGCTCGTATGCTCGCACGATAATGTTTCTTTTTTTATACTTACACATGAATACTTTGTTGTACTTTTATACTCATACAGGGTCCATGGCATAGAATATAAAATGTACAATATAAAGTACATGATCATACACACCATGCTTTAGAAAGCGAACAAGGCCACTGGGCTGACATAACTTTTCAGAAAGAGGTCACTCACACCTGCTGTTGCGCCGGTTGGACCTCCTATTGATAGCGTATAACTCTTTTGTTTTTACATCATATTTCTTGGCATGTAAGTTAGTTTGAAGTCTGCTAGGCGAGAAATTTTAATTATGAATAACATTTTTGAATTGTGTATCACAGAGCAAATAATAAGAAACATCAAACATCACTTTGTCTTTGGGTTTTGCAAAGACTCTATGCCACTAATTTTAATGAACGGTATATCAAAAACAAAAACAAAAAGAAAAAAAAAACAAGAGTGCTTGACCTGATCTGTCAAATATACAACAAAAATGACGTGTATCCTCTTGTGTGTAAGGCTCCTTTGATCTATTGATCACCAGGAGAACTTGAATTGCTTCAAGGAGGGCTCTTTCTACCCTCCTTGATGAATTGGAACACATGTTGCAATACTCATACTGATTATGTCGGGCTCCTAAAAATGACCGACCCTATTTGTGTGAAGTTTTCACTCGGTTACGATGCTTTTACTTTAATTCTTGTTGCTTTCCTGTCATACCTGGGTCCATATCGTACGAAAGAGCACAAGTGTAAATAGGTGCCAATTAGGCCAGTGCTCCCGGTATCCAACTACTATTCATATTACAATTTTAGGTCAAACACAGCACGACCTCTTGTCTAGTATATAGAGTATAATTATTGCACGAGTTAACAATAGCACATCTTACACTTGCATGCCCGAAATATTGTGCCTACAACAAAGTCCAACATTAAACTATAATCCAGATATTTCTCATCGTAAATGAATTTAAACGTCCGAACATGACGCGTATCCCCTTAAGTCAATGTACAGCTCAGTCCTGTTGCTTTTCTTCACCATTCGACAGTGTTGCATGTGATCCGGATTCTTCGACACACTTAATGCATGTTTTACCGTCCAACTGCCCTCGCGGAGAAAACACGTGTCCTGAAAACAAAAACTTGCATGATTCAACCCAATAAACTGGGCTTACCGTGGTCAAGAGTTGAGATACTAAAAACGTAAGCGATCAATATTCCTAATTTATGGATTATCATTTTACTTGCGGAAATAGGAGGCAGCTGACACTTGGTCTAATGATGCAGGTTTACACATTTTCGCGCAGATAAAATTTTCTGAAATTTGACAACTTTGTCGCATCGACGGAGAACAAGAAAGTTAAATGCACTGACTGCATACGGCACTTGCCAGTTGGTCCCAAGATTGTGATAATGTCATGAATTTTTGTTCGTATTGCCAAAAATGCCCGTCACCATCCCACCGGAGAATGCGGAGAGGAGGAGGAGGAGGGGCATTATCCGGCGATCTGGAAAGAAGTTTTAGTTACCACGCCCGCGCAAAAGTGGGCATTGATTAAATTCCAACAGTCGCTTGCTGTGTCTCGTTTTCCAGAACTTTTCGAGCATTTGATTAAACGTACTGACAGGCAGCGTGAAAATTCCAGCGGCACAGTAACAGTTACTTTACTTAGCACGTTTCATTATTCATAAAATAATTTTATCTGTTTTGAAGCTTGTGTTGTCTATCTATCTATCTATCTATCTATCTATCTATCTATCTATCTATCTATCTATCTATCTATCTATCTATCTATCTATCTATCTATCTATCTATCTATCTGTCTATCTGTCTGTCTGTCTGTCTGTCTATCCATTTAATTATCTACTTGGTCCACAGCGGTATCCCCTAATGAACAACTTTGTTTGACTCCTTCATAAGGAACATATCTACCAAGTTTCAGATTTATCTGAGTGACACTTCTGGAGAAGTCGTCGAAAACATCAAAAAGACACAAACAAGAGGGCTGTGTGAACAGCCCATGCTAAATTGACCTAGAGATTCGTCACATTTGTGGCTCTTTAAACTTGGGATCGGATCAAGGTCACCTATGTACTGAGCAAGTCTGACCTTTATGGAAAGACACTAACATGTGCAACATCAATGTCCCAGTTCAAGTAGTTCTCAAGTTATGGAACGGGAGAGTAAAATTCATGTATGTTGCACTGTGACCTCAGACATGAAGTCAAGGTCCCTCATATACTATCTACATGTGACCATCTTGGACAAACATTAACATGTGTAACATCACGGTCCTAACCCAAAACACACTTTAAGTTATCAAGTGAACAGTAAATTTTATGTCAGTTTTCCTATGACCTTGGGAATGAGGTCAAATCTCCCATGTACTGCCTGAGTGTGGCCCTCAAAGAGGATCATAACGATGTAAAACCTGATAGTCCCGGCTAAAATAGTTCTCAAGTTATCATATGTAGAGTTAACTACATCTAAGTGACCCTGTGACGTTGAGAATGAGGTCACGGTCACTGGTGTACTGTGTTACTCAAGCTGTCATGCCCTCGAATGTTCCAATGCAATTTTGAGTTAATAGGCCAAGTGGTTTTAGAGACTATTTTTTAAGATATGGCTAAAAAAAACATTTAAAACATCCAGAAATCACTAGAGCATGGACTTTTGAAAAAACTTAGTAGATACCCACATAAGGTACATTCTCACCAAGTTTCAAGTAAATCCACACACTGGTTTTGGGTGAGAATTCAAAATCATGAATCACCATTAGAATCCCCATTCACTTGCATTTTAGTAGCCAATATGACTGTATGCATTAACGGGTAAGTTCCTGAATTGAAAAATTCATTCAAAATCGGAGTTTCACAGTAACGCCACCTTGTGAACAACTTTGGCAAGGCCTTCTACAAGGAACATTTCCACCAAGTTTTAACAGTGACAGTTGTCCGGAGATGTCCAAAATAGCGAAAAGACACTTTTTTGCATGACAAATATTTGAAAAATCACAGCCCCACCTGCTGAACAAATTAAGGTGTCAAAGTCCCTACAATTCTCCATAAAATGTGAATTGCGAATGGACGATGGACAACTGACCAACCTATAAGCTCGTCTTGTCGACAAGTCAGCTGAGCTAAAAATCGTTCAAATTTAGGAAAGATTGCTGCGCCACTTATTGTTCAAATTAAGAACTAGTAGTCAATAGGAGTGTTCCTGTTTGATATGAAAGCAATTGGGTAATTCAATACATTTGAATTGTTAGGTAACAATAGCAGCGCCTCCTAGTGAACAACTATGTCTGATCCTTCATTAAGTGCTTATCCACCAAGTTTCTGCCATATCCGAGTGACGGTTCTTTTGGAGAAGTCATTAAGATACAAAGCACCATAAAAATATAGAAAAAGATTGCAGTGCCACCTGGTTTAAAATTAAGAACTAAGAGTCCCTATGAGTGTTCCTGTGTCATATCAGAGCAATTGGTTGAGCAGGTTTTGATTTGCCCCAAAAGGAACATTTATATATATATCATGTTCGGAACGAGCGGGACTCGAACTTGCGACCTTTGGCATCAGTCACCTAGCTGAAATGGGAAACGTACAAATCCACTCGACCAAATCCCCATTCTTACGTATATATAAATACAAATCACTGAAGCGCACCCATTTCAACAAATTTTCCAAAAACCCACAGAAGATACACTGCCCCCAAGTTTGAAAAACGACCTGGCCACTGATTTTGGGAAAAAAAAGTCGAAAATGTGAATTGTGGACGGACGGATGACGAACGACTCAGTCTCTAAAACGTTAGGGTGACTGACAAGTCAGCTGAACTAAAATACGGACACACAAATACAAATCCCACTTAAATACTTTAGTTTGGGCCTAGACCCCTATCTCCAGATGTTTAAGTCAACCTACATTGAAACATCGAACTCCCGGCATATACCAAGTTTGATCCGATATAAAAGTATAGACCCATATCTTTTACATGGATTGCGAAGCAGGCCAAGCCTATATTAATCACTCTCCATGGCACAGATCGTGGCGTATACTTCCTACCTACATGTTTGGTGGAGGAAACCGAAGGACTCGGAGAAAACCACCGTGCACAGTCAGAGGGGTAGGAACTCTTTCCACATGCTTCCCCGGCCGTGAATCGAACCCGGGCCGCAGAGGTGGAAGGCGAGCGTGTTGCAGCTCGGCCAACCGATATGATTCTGACAAAACAAATACACTTCTTATCTCTGGGTATTATTCGTATCTAAGATGAGAATCGCATCTAATTTGTCAGAATAATAAATATGATGTTGCATAATCGTCAAATAAAGATATTTTACTCTCTCTCTCTCTGTAACACACACACACACACACACAAGAGGCAGCTCTTTGAAGGCGAAATCGATAATTTCCTTTGTATGTGACATTTTTGGCTCACAACGCCTTTGCGAAGAATTTGCGCTATAGAAAACTATACGGC
This sequence comes from Hermodice carunculata, assembly GCA_964020975.1. NCBI lineage: Eukaryota > Metazoa > Annelida > Polychaeta > Eunicida > Amphinomidae > Hermodice > Hermodice carunculata. Next base: position 44,191,295 of record OZ026624.1, on the reverse strand, counting down.
CTATTATTCCCTCACCCCCGAACCAAAAAGGATTAGTTTATTTATTGCACCTCGATGTTTTGATGATTTTTCTCTCATGTTTTGCGGGTACATATAAACACTTACCATTAGGACACCTAGTCCAGTCTTCTTGCACAAATCTTGCCATTTTACAAAGCGGAACAGGTTTGTACTTCTCAGACAGCTTTTCTTTCACTGTGATGAAGTTTTCAATCAATTTTTCCACGCTCCTTAAAAGATATTTGTTGGATTTTAAAGGCTTAAAATCGGGCCCGTCGGACAACTCGACCACGTCATTGAACTTATGAAGAATTTCTTGGCTGGCTGGACTCGGGCTGGCCTCCGTGCTTCCTATACGGCTTGTGTACCAGATTAGTGCCAGACTATGGAGTTTCTGTTGAATCTGCTCAAGCATGTGCTCACTCGGCAAACGACGCTCTGCGCTTTTCCACTCAGTGTCTGCCCCAACTGCAACGACCTTGGCACGGTACATGGGAAACAAAACTACCGATATGGCCTTCAAACCTTCAATAACACGGTCAGCAATTCCTTTTAGGTTTACTTCTGCACTTCCTGTTTGTACCATTTCGTATATCTCTAACAGCTTTCTGTGTACGTTAATTTGGTTCTCAATAACAGGTAGTTGTTCTTGTGGCACTGTGTCAATGATGTTTATCAAATGCTTGAGTGCATTTCGCCGTTCGAGAGGCTTTGAAGTCAAATTGCCTGTTGGTAATATGGATCCGATAGTACTGCGCAGGTGTTCCCTCGTGCTTTGGATATTTGTACTATCTCCCATTGCTACTTTCTTTGCCTTTTCCATGGCCTGCTTAATTTGCCCCAGAATATCTCCGAATCTGCAGCTGTCTCTTATCGGAATTTGACATCTAGGACACACTGGTAGTGCCACGGTCGTACCTGTCGCTAGTTTCTCACGAAATATGTCCATCAGTCTGTCTATGGTCTCCACGTCAATTATATGTCCACACTCTTGTATCTGAACATATTTCCTTTGTCGAAGTAATGACCTTCGGGTTTTTTTCTGCTTGATGGTATGACAGACTTCACATACATCAGGACAAGGCTCTCCACAGAGCCCCATGCATGGGTGTCCACATGACAGCTTTTTCCTGCACAATTCATTGCAGCGTGGTTTGTTGCATGGTTCGCAGCAAAGCTTCGTGCAAGAAAAGTGTTCACACTGCAAAACACATAGCTGTACACAAGGCAAACATGGATCCTTGCACAGGTGATTGCACTTTTTGTGTGGGCATTTATTTTCACATCGACGGGTACATGGTGAACATACTTCGCTGCATAAATTCTTGCATTTGTGACCACACAGCAGGATTTTATTACACTTCAACATACATTCCCGGTGAAATTTCCGAGACAGGCAAGAGGAGCAGGTTCCTGTACATTGATGGCCGCAAAGCAGTACAGCCTTGCACTCCTTCTGACATGGTTGGGAAATATTTGATTCATTACACTTCACTCTAATTTTATGTCCACATGGCTTTGTCTCCGTAACAATTTCGCAGCATTCAGCGGGTGCAGTGTGGTTTTCATCCCCACATTTCTTCTGACATTGGTGACCACAAGTGAGGATAACTTCGCAAGGTGCTTGGCAGGAAAATGTTGCTGGGTCCTGGCTGCAAGGGACTCGTTGATCATGCCCACATGATGGGATTATTTTTTCAACGACAACAGGGCATTCCATGCACTCCACACCAACATCTTTGCAACATGATTGTCTCAAACACTGATGGCCACATGGTAGGATCTCGTTACAATTTTCTTGACATTTATAGTCTAGTCTGTTAAGACTTTGGCCGCATGGGATGTTCAATGAGTGCTTACATCTGGATAGGGAAGTTTTCACTTTCTGGGTACATTTTTCGCATTTTTTGAAGATCTTTTTGCATAGGTAACAATGGGATCTGGAACACTTGTGTCCGCATGGAAGAACAATTGTGCATTCATGTTCGCAGTCAATTAATGAAGGGTCTTTGCTACAGGGTACATCCTGTACATGACCACATTCAGGGATTATTTTAAGAACAGTGACATTACACGGTCCACAGGCTTCAGAGCAGATGTTGTTACAACCATGTCCACAGGAAAGGATTTTCTCACAAGGTCTATTGCAGGCAATGGTTTCACCGCGTAATGTATGACAGGGCTGTTCAACTTTGTGCCCACACGGGGAAAGCGTTTTTAACACAGCAACATCACATGATCCACATTTTTTTCCACACTGACGTCCGCATCTGTGGCCACATCCATGTTTCTTTTCGCATCTTTCCTTGCAGATTACATCTTGTGGATTATCATAGCAGGCCATTTGGCATGTATGATTACAATTTGGAAGAGTTCTCTTAACTTGAATTTCGCATCTTCCACAATCAGATGTGCATGGCTTCGTGCATATATGACCACAAGGAAGTTTTTTTCCACATTTCTTCTGGCATTTTTTACATGGCTGTCCACAGATGTTCTCACATGCATGGCCACATGGAAATTTCTTCTTGCACTTCTCCTGACACGTCCATGTTGCTTCACTTTGATGACACGGTACTTTTGTTTCATGCCCACACATAGGTAACACCTTTTTGACAGGCTCTTCACATTTACCACAATCTTCATGGCACCTTTTCCTACAAGCATGTCCACATGGGTGGACAACTTCACATGGCATAATGCAATTGTGTGTTGCGTCTCCCTGATAACATTCTACTTTTGCTGAATGTCCACAAGGCAGTGTTTTGGTCACCAATTCTCTACATTCCTTGCATTTAACAAAGCATGGTTGGGGACACGGATGGCCCAAATGACAGAGTGCTTTTGTGCATGGTTTCCGACATATAAAATTCTTGTGGTTCTGGTCATCATTGTGACAATATCGAGTACATGCATGTCCACAGGGAAGGCGGGCATCACATATTCGCATGCAACCTCCATCTGGGGCCTGGAGAAAATCGTCAGATTTGGACACGTAAATTTTTGCATCGTTTGGATGATTTTGACAGTAAAGTGGTAGACCTGTACCTATCTTGCCCTGCTTTTGAAGGATCTCTACAACATGATTCCACCATTCACTTTTTTCTGACAGCAATGTGAAGTTTCCTATTACATACATCCCCATTTTCGCCCGAGACAGAGCTACACACATGCGATTTGGAGTTTTAAGAAACCCAATCTTGCCCTCGACATTGCTTCTAACAAGTGAAAGCAGAACAATGTCATTCTCTTCTCCCTGAAAGTTGTCAACTGATGTCACTTTTATCCCATTGAATTCAGCCTTTGGCATGTGAGTTTTAAGGCAAAGAAGCTGCCCTGTGTACATTGTCAATACAGTTATCTGGCTATGTTTGTAGCCCTGCAACAATAAATAGCGACAGAGGCTTACAATGAACTTTGCCTCATGTTCATTCTTTTGGCTTTTCAGGTCCTCATTTGTATCTTCTAGTTCAACATGGTCCACAAAGAACAAGTTTGAACCTATGCCTTTGATATCCTCATATTCGTGAACAGATGGGTGGTCTTGTAGGTTTGGGTATATGACCCTGAGGAGTTGAGATATTTCTGGGCGCATGCGATGTTGCACAGCCAGGGTCCGACAATGCATTCCATTATTGAGCATTCTCTCAAACAGAGATATATCTAGCCTGTAATGCTTTGCCAGCTCATACACTGTGGGATTCGGTCGCAGCTGCTTGTGGTCACCAATGAGTATGAGATGCTGACAGTGACATGTAAGTGACGTAATAATATGCGCTTCTAAGACCTCTGCTGCTTCCTCCACAATCACTATCTTGGGTCCAATTATCTTCAGTAAGTTATGAAGCCGTGCAGCAGCAGTTGTTGTTATTCCTATAATTTCCGCAGATTGCATGATGACGATGTCTTCCTGGGTTCTGGCCTCTTGATATCTGTCGGCTGCAAGCTGATAAATACGTTGAGCATTCTGCAACTGGCGTTCCAGTCTCTGCACACACAGTGATCGCCAGTATCGATACAACCTCCATCTATCATCGTGGGTCAAACAGTGAACGTCTTTGACTCTTTGTGCTTCATCCCTGGTCATCTGGTCATTGCTCTGTAAATACTCGGTCAGTTTATGCTTCTGTTCCCGTTTTTTCTTGGATACTAAGGAAAATTCTTCATCTGGAGCCTTCAGGTTAACAACACAAAGGTTTTCGAGCATGGTATTGCATTGTGAAACATGGCTAGAAGCTGACTTGCCACTGTCTAAAAGGTTTTTATCCTCATCATCAGATTCATAGTCCAGTTTTCGTTGTTGTGCTAATATATCAGCTTCCTCTTGAATTTCTATACAGATGTCAGGACTATCTTTGCTTTTGTCTGAATTTGCAGTCTCAGCATTCTGTGAAGAATCATTACTTTTGCCTTTTAATCCAAGCCAACTATGCAAACATGAAGCAACTGTCACACTGCCAATATCCTTCTGATGACGAGAATACTGTGGATGTAAAGTCAGACTGATGTACTGATCCCTGGGCAGGAGTTCTTCAAGGAAGGATTCTCTTATCAAGGCATACTTGGTTTCATTTAATAAGGAATACGCAGTTGTAAGGCTCTGCTCTGCAGCTTCTTTTTCTTGTCGAGCCTCCCAGGATGCCGTCCTTATCAAATTAGGGATCATTTTATCTTTTCTGTACTGTGCTCTCAATGCAGGCAAACTGAATTTCTGTAAGGTTTCATCTTGACACCTGCTTCCAACGCGAATTATGCCTTTTTTCCGGAACTGGTGAATGCCAGCAAGAAATTGGTCTAAGGCATGGTTTGTGTATGTGACTACAAGAATGGGACTGCCATTTCTATGTAGATTCGTCAATTGTGGGGACCAAACATCTTTGTTATCCAAAAGTGCTTCGGTAATTTTCAAGCCAACATAGGTTTTACCAGTCCCAGGTGGTCCTTGAATAATAGCATATTCCTTCGTGAGTGCAGTCTGCAGTGCTTTAAGTTGTGACTGATTCAACCCTAACTGTTGTCCTGTTGGCCACTTTGCTTTGTCCAGTATAAGTGGCTTTTTCCCTTTTGGACTGCCTGCATAGGACTGAGATGCAAAAGTGAGTTCATTGTCACTCTCATCAGATGATGAACTCTCTGGCATGTCTAATTTTGTGTCTGGAGCATCATGGGAAAAATCATCATCCAGGTCATCATCTGTTACGATGTCAACAATTTTTTTGTCAGAAGTTTTAAGGTAGGAAAGAGCCATATCTTCAGGTTGGACCATTTTCTTTGTACGAAGGGTATCTAAGCTATACCGTACGTCTTGCCTCTGCAGATATGAGGGTGGTTGGACATGGGTTTTACACGACACTATATACTGCTGGAATGGCAAATCTTTTTCATGTATTTCTGCCATGGTCTTCAACACATGTCGGTATGACTCAAAAAATGCAGAGGTCTCCGCCATTAAGTATGAAATGTTTGGATCTGTCATGGCTGTATTGACCACTGGTGATTCTATATAAATCTGGATTTCACCTTTGCGCAGGTCCTCAAGTTCTCTATTTGAAACACTTGCAAAAAGTATAGTGGTGAATCCATCTGCTGATAGACAAAGAAGTGATCCAAATATCAGTCTCTTGGTGGACTCCCAACGAATATGTTTGAATTTTGACACATCAAATTTGATCTTATATGCAATGCCTCTATCAGTACAAACAGACTTGAGAAACCTTACGTCTTTATACAGACGTAAACCTTGAGTCTTTTCCATCTTTTCACCTGTTGCTACCTGTATCTTGTAATCCTGGATACCCTCACGCAGTGGGGCAATGAAATCTTCCCGCATGAGTCGGAACTGAGTGTCTAAATAGTGCAAAAGACTGGTGAACTTCCCATGATCCTTATTTGGACGAATAAGTGGGCGATCTGTAAGCTCAAGTTCCTCGAGTGTAGGCATGATTGACATCCTTCGAAAATCATCTAAAAACTCATTTTTATCCGGCTCATTCAGCATTCTGAGGGTTCTGGCTTTCCTTTCCATTTGCTGATCTCTGGCTGATATCGCATCAGTCAATGCCTTTTCAATCTCCATTGTAATTCTTCTTTTGGTTCTTTTCAGATATTTGATATATGCTTCTATGATTGATAATTGAGGAACGACCTGACAAAAGCTTTGTGAAACATGCTTCAGGAGAGTTTTAAACACCACCAAAATGCCCTGAATTGTTTCTAATTCAATTAGTGTGCCAGGCTTTGAAATATCACAAAGGTAGTTTCTCAGGCCCTGTGTTAAATAATTTGACTTGCTGAGCCACTGAAGGAGAATACGCAATGTGTGTGGTGAATTATCACAAAGACATGCCCTGTGAAGTACAGCCAGTATAGCTGTGATCCAGTCATTTTCCAGTCGTTCTCTCTTAAGAAGCAGATGAAAGCCACTGCGCTTGAGGACTGCGATCTGTAGGACGTCTAACGGGTTTGATTGACCGAGTTGTTGAAGTCTTTGGAAACTCATACTTGCTTCTGAAGTTTCTTCATCCCTTCTTGTCCCATATGGCCTTCTTGGTCTACCTCGGTTTGGTTGACTCCTTGAAACAAATTTCGTATGCATGAGTCTATAACTACAATACAACACCACACAACCATTAACTTTTACAATCACCAATTTTCATTTGATTGCAGTTTTATTGTGGATCACTGCAGAAAATATTTGCAGGCTTACCACACCAATTATTTACATTTTAGAATGGCATAAATATTTAGGCAAAACTTAGCAAAAAGAAAAGGAAAAAATAAAATAATGAACAGAATATACCAGATGCTCTGCATCCTAATTTAGCCAGCATATACATCATAATGCCGTCCACAGAAGTTGCATACGTGAACACGTTAACTTTTCTAACACCATTTTCATGTATTAGCTACAAATCAGAGATGCCGTTCGCGCCTAACACTCACCCTTGCTTTACTGAGCCACTCATCATTGTGGCGCTATTGAGGCGCTGTTCATCCTGTGGTTCATACAGGGTGGTACCTCCAATGCTGCTATATAGTGGACCACGTCTGGCCCTCTCCCCTCGACGACTGTCAAATGAATCATACTCTCTCACTTGTTCCTGGCCAGAACCTTGGTAAGTGGTAAACATATTTTCTCTTCGTCGTCGGCCATTGACAGTTTTATCACTACCTGTCCCATCGTTCTGTGAGGCCTTCGCCATTCTTCACTGGTTTTAAGAAAAAAAAGTACAGATATCATTATAATGCTGGAAGTTAGTTCCAATACCCCAGGTATACCACCCATGCCCAGCTGAGCCTGAAATTTCAAGGAGGCAAAAATTCTCATTGACAATACTTGACGGTATCATCAGACAATGAATTTTTCACCTTAATGGCATATTTTGTACACATTGATCTATTCAAACTTCCCACCGGACCCCAAAAAAACCCCCAAAACTCAAAACAAAACAAAAACAAAATAAAGCAAAACAAAAAACAAAACAAAAAAAAACAAAAAAACAAAAAAAACAAAAAAACAAAAAACAAAAAAAAACCCGAGACGAACCAAAGTTTAAAAAAAAAAATTAAAAAACCAAAAAACAAAAACAAAAACAAATTCAAAGTGGTATACAACAGCAGCAACACATCTTTTCCTGTTGCAATTAGGCCTCTTCCCTGCACATGCAGTTACTTTTTTGTTGCGCCATACGGGCTGGATGAGTTTTCTCTTCCCCCTGGCTAATATGAAGGTGTCGTATTGAAGTTGGTGCTCAAAATGTTTCAATATCGAGTGCCATAAACGTGGAACAGCATGGCAATAGCTTGATAAATGCAGCATTTAGGTATCTATATTTTGTACCCAGACATTACAGGGTTTACTGAATGCAAGATTGTTCATATTTTGACTGCTATGAAATAAAAATTGGTTAGTTGTAAAGTTTCAATGCGTGGCCTGGTGTGGTTTATTTTCCGTAACCTTTGGGAAAATATCAAGTTAGCCTATCTTTAAGACTGGCATTGCTGTATCAATGTTTTCACTGACACAATTCTGGAGTCATCAGTTCATAATTTTTTAAATGAGAAATGGCAGGATGTATCATCACTAAAATATAAGCAAATATATCAGTTTCACCATTCAAGGTCCCTCATGCAAAGTTATCAACCCCAAAGGAACGGCATAAGTACTTTCCTATTAGTGTTTAGGAGTACCCATTAGTGTGGAGCCACCATTAACCAGATTTCAGCAAGGACGCCAAACTGGCCTTTCAATGTACCTTAAGTTGAAAATTAGCCACAGTGAAATATCCCACAGGTATTTTTCTTTTAGTGTTTACTAGTAACCATGGGCGAAGTATCCAGCATTTTCGACATCTTACCTAATGTGTCACATTTGCCGCTATCCTATAGTAACAATGCTAACATACACATATACCCTTCCTGATAATTCCTAGATCAAAAAATCCTTCAAAAGAAGGGAACGCCAACAGTACTATGTTTTGATCAAACTTATTGCAGACCAAGTCCAGGTATATTCCCATCAGGTTTGAATGACATCCAACGTGTGCCTTGGGAGAAGAAGACAAAGGTTAAGTCACACAACTGTTCAGAACAAGAGACTGTGATAGCCCTGTGCCCAGACAGCAGACCTTACATTCACAGACTGTTGATTAAAATTGCAATTCCTATTGACTTGTGTATTAATCAATATGAATGCACACTTCAACCAATAGTTAACCAGATTGAAAAAAAAATTAACAATCAGGAATCAAGGACATTATCACCTGGTGAACAACGTTCTTTAACATTCATGCAAGATACTTCAAGTTACAAAACAATCTGGATTAAGTTTTTGGGAAAAAAAAGACGAAAACAGCGAAACACTAACATTCTTCGAAAACGTTATTGACAAATTAAGAATCGGAGATCCACACCACCATCTGGTAGACTGGTTTGTGTCGTTTCCACAAGAAAGATTTTCATTAAATCAGAGTATAGTCTGAGTGACGGTTTTGGACAAGTCTAGCACAGACAAAACAAAAAATCATTCCAAATTTGAACAAGACGCTTGAGTGAACAGTTCTGCCTCAGCTGGCTTTGACATTCAACCCATGAAAAGTCCCACTCTAATCTAGGGCATGAGGATTTTTACGAGGGAGTAAAGGTTGGAGTTTCCATTGCAATCCCCGTTAACTTATAAGGTAACCAGTAGGAATGCATGTATAAACTGACAGGTACCTGAATTGAAAAATCCGTCGATTTTTACAGAAGATGTTGAAAATGTGGAAACCACACAAAAATACTTTAAAAAATCGCAGCAGCATCCGTTGTAAAAGTAAGGTCAGGGGATCTCCAGGGGTGTCCCTTTGCAATTTCAAAGCAAATGGCTCAGCACTTTTGGAAAGAAATATTTTTGTCGCGATTTGGAAAAAATGGAGGATAAAAATCACAACAAATTCGAAAGCATTGGACCGTAACTATCTGAATAAATCTGGTAGAGATCCACCTAAGGTGGATTCTTAACAGGTTTCAAGTGAATCTGGCTGACGCTTTTTGAAAAGTCGAAAATGTGAATTGTGGACAGAGGGACAGAGAGACGATGGACCATTTTATAACCCCAGTTGACGTGGCAACTGAGGTAAAAAAATCGCAGCGCCACCTGTTGAGCAAGCTAAGGCTTAGAGGTATCCAGAAACATCATCTTGCTATTTCAAGGAATTGTCCAAGCGGTTTCAAGGAAGATTTCTTAAGATTTTGCCTACAGAAGAACAAAACAAAATCATATCAAAATTTAAAAAATCCTGCAGCGTGAACATTTGAACAGATTCTGTTGACATGGAAAAGTGTCCCTCTAGCAATTTCAAAGTAAGACTTTGGCAAAATAAATATATATATATAAAAGAACATAAACATTAAAACAGTCCTGGGCTTAGCTGACCTCACACGCTAAGACTGAAGTGATTGTGTGAACTTTAGAATAATATCAGCCATCATCATTGTTGATAACATGTACATATCCTTTGAGCAATTTTCCCGAATTTGAATTATTTGTTTTGAATCAGAATATGACAGCACCAGAATGTAGTAAACAAATGTGGTGGAGATCAAATCCACTTACATTCCCAGTACGTTCGAAGAGCATCCGCTTAAGGTTCGAGACAAAAAAATGAAAATGCCCAGAAAAGTAAAACAAAACAGCAGCGCGATCTGTTAAAAAAACAAAAAAAGCTCAAGAGATCCCTTGACGTTTTTCTGTGCAACTGGAAATCCAACGGCTGAACAGGATCAGAAAAGATTTACTAAAAAAATTGTTACAAATTTAAATCACTGGGGCGTGACTATTTGAAACAAAATTGGTGGAGACCCACCAACTGCATTTCCCCACCACGTTGGAAGTGAATCTGGTTAACGGTTTTGGAGAAGAGGTCGAACTTATGAATTTCTATTCCAACCCCCTCCCCCTTGACCAAGGAACATATCACCATGTTTCAGCTTAATCTGAGTGACGGTTCTGGCGAAGAGGTCGAAAATAGCTATAACACAGAAAAATTCATAAAAAAATTAGAAAGAAATTGCAGCACCATCTGGAGAACAAATTAAGAACAAGGAGTCCCAGGGAGTGTTCTTGTGTGATATCAAAGCAATTGGGTGAGCAGTTTCAGAGAAGAAGATTTTTTTAAGCTTTGCCCAAAAAAGAACCAACCTGGCAGATGCTTTTTAAGAAGTCGAAAATGTGAATTGTGAACGGACGACGACGACGGACAACAGACGGACGACGGATGCCTCAGCCTCCTAAAAGCTCAGCTGAATTATCAGCTGAGCTAAAAAAAAAAACGATCTCAAGAAACTGTCTATTCGTTATTGAAAGTTTTAACCAAATCATAACTAGTTTCGAGAAACCTGTCATTTAAACAGTTTCAATAAAACCATAACTAGTTTAAAGAAACTTCTCATTTTATTTTGTCTCTAACAATAAAAGCTATGCATGGGCCAATCTCTTCATACTGCTTTCATTATATTTTCATTAATGGTATTATATCTACATTGCTCGTAGGATTGTTGTGTCACTGCCCTCTTTATTGAAAAGCCAACATAAAACATGGCACAAGAAACAGCAGTCTCCTACAGAAGTTTCCTCTTTTTGCAAAAATGGATGGGTGATACGATGGAAGAATTACTTCGTCGTTTGCGAGACGAAGGTAACGAAATGCACCACAGATTATTAATTGTTTGTGCTGGTAAAATGTGTCAAATCCCAAGACAATGGAAACCCAAAGTTATGGATTTTGCAGAACTTGCAGTACCACAATTAAGTCCTAAGGTTTTCGCTGCATGTTTCAAGTAACCCAGGAGCATGCAGATGAACTGGCCAGACTTTTGCTTGAGGAAGAGATATCAATAAATAGAGGAAAACCGAAAATATCTGCATTTAAACAAGTTTTAATTTCCCTTTATTATATTGGCAAGACAAGCACAATACTACAAATTGCAAATTTGATCGGAGTATCCGATTCAATAGACTTGCACAAGTCCCTGGTGCATGTCCCTATTTTCCCATCCCGGGGTCCCACCCAGAAGTGCGATACATTTTCCCCTCCTCGAAGTTTACTGTATAATATTATCCCAACTACATTGTGTTATTAAGTAGGTCCTACTGTTTTTTTTTTAACTGGTCGACACTGTCGCCGTGCCGGTTTCAACAGTAGCACTAGCAGCAATTGAGTCCTAGTCAGTTCTAATCCCATTATCATCGCGATAAGGCTGAAGGCAAAGTGGTCTTCAAATGAATGCATGGCTAATCACTGGCCACTCAAGCGAGACAAAGCTGACCGTCTCCCTCCGGCTGCCGACACCAGGGACTTGTCAAACTTGCACAAGCCCACTCTGGACTACCATCATTTCGGTGGGAGTGACGTCACAACATCCGGGGTTTCGCGGGATCCGAGAAGTCAAATCAGAGGCCAGATCAAGTTCCAGACGCCCAGAATATTTGAGTGGTCTCATTGTGTTGTACTAATTTACCCCCCCCCCCCCCCCCCCCAGCACTCTGGGCAGTTTGGAGATCTGGCAGAGCCAGCCACTGGGCATTTTTTGTTTTGTTGCGCAACATGCGACATGCTGGCGTAAAAGTGCCACAACTTTTTTATTTTTGCAATAATGCAAAATGATCAACGTCTTGATTTAAGTTTTGTTGAGTAAGACCTCTACATTTCTATGTGGTTCTTTTGTCAATTTAAACAAAAAAACTCGTGCCCTGCAACCTAACAAAGGGGATATATCGATCTCAATCACGATTTGATCAAAGTGGTCAAACCTGTGTGAATTATGAATACAATTGCATGGGTGCCGGTCCGCACATTTTTCTTGGTTGGCGTCACGAACGATGGTTCCTCTTTATTTTTTTTCTAAACATCGTTTGTGTGTTATAATTGTAAATAAATTATAGTGGTAGAGCTTGTTGCTGCAGTAAATAGTCGCAGTTACTGAAAAACTGTCAACATGATCAACACAAGCGGCAGCGGTATTTTAACCCGAGCCATGTTTACCCGAGGCTGGCGTATTTTACTCTCCGTGAAAAAAAAAATGGACCCTCTGCTCTATTGAGTATTGTACGCAAAGACTGGTACAGTGGTAGTATGTTATCATTCTGGCCAATTTACAGCGTTAAATTTTGTTTCTTGCTTTAATAAATTGTCCGTAATCGTCACTTGTGTTTACACAAAGTGACAAATGTCACCCATCTTTCAAGTTTCATTTTCAAGCCAGACTTCAGAACATGAGGCAGCGAGTACTACCGAACGAAACAGCGGTAGAAAAACTTTTTGATTGGACAGCGAACCCCATGTGATCGATTCTGGGGGCTGTAGTTTCCGACTAAAATAGCGACGCATCTGTTTGAAATAGAAGCAGTTTTGAAGGGATTTCCCCTAAAATACTTTTGTTTCAGTCAATGGGAGAGCTTGTTGTTAAAATAGACAAGGTTCTGAGCATTCTAACGATATAAACAACATAGCGCGCAGACGAACAAAAGATCGAGATCGAGACGATGAAATCACCCTATTTTTGCGCAGTTTTGCAAAGCTCCATCATTCAAATTGTCACAAGCAACGGCCCGGTCATTGATTTAAATCATCGTAGAAGGAAAATATTCATTTTAACGCAAAATGGAAATAGCCATCGGCAAGAACTGACGTTTCTCTACAATAAAAGGTGCGTGCTTGCATGTAAAGATTAATAAACAACAGTCAATATAAGGAATTTGAGACGGTCTTGAATCTGTCACGTGCCTGACTGCTCATGAATAATTCATAGCAGCGACAAGCCGGCAAGTTTTACAAGTCTCACTGGACGCCCTCTGCCTGACGCGCTGCGCTGCAATTAACCCTTCATTACACAGTAGCTCAATTAACAGCTTCTTATGAGGGGTGCCTTATGACCGCTCGCTTATCTGAGTGATAAGAAACACAGTGCAGACCGCCCGGCGCTTATCAGCTGGAGTCAATGTTTTCTGGTTATAGACACGTTCCACGCCAATTAGCTAGGTTTAAGGGCCTACCTGTATTGTAACAGAATAAGGCTACGACGTGTGTTTACTTAGAATTTCATTTTGCAATGAATTTGATTTTAAATAAAATACGGAAGACAGTCCAGTGAGACTTGAGCAAGTCTACCGATTCAACAGTGAATAATATATTGCATACAGTCGCCGAGAAACTGTTTACACGATACCGTGATTGTACTGTGATTGTGAAAAGTCGTGTCCACCGCTACATGTATATAAATATTAAATAGTCTACATGTAGTAGAGTTGTAGGCATATACCGGTCAACAGTGTGGGCAACTTCAATTTCTTGGTGTTATAGGCATGCCAATCGTGTTGGTAACATTAAAATCTTGCACCTACAGTTTATTTTCTGTCAGAACAGGATAGATGTAGCCTACAATTTCATTTTTATCGCTCTTCGACTATTTAATTTATCAGCTGCAGAAAGGTGGAAAACGGATCCAACTGCCTGAAGCATATATGATAAATTAATGCACGTGATGGTCGGCCAGTTTTTTAAATATTAACTACGCCGTAGACATGGCCTACTTACTTTAACTGAGGCCACTATTTCTACAAAGTATTCTGTTTCATCTGTTGCAGACGTCACTTGATCAGCAGTCATGTACGCGGTGTACCCGTTGGGTAGTGCACACGCAATGAATTCTGTGTGATCATGTCTCTCCACTGTTTGTTCGTTATTAAATGCCCGATTTCCTGCATACTCGATCTCTTCTCAGTCACTAGTATTGGCTATGTCCCTCTCCGTATACATGTGATGGATTTCCCGTAATATTATGTCAGTACCTGAGTGCCCGGTAAATGGAATGAATGGTTATCGAAACCAGTTCTTGTTCTGCTCAGCAGATGGTTTCGAAGGTTTGCAACACCAGTTTCGGTAATGTAATAATAAAATGGATAGTTTTGTGAAAAGGGTTTCGGTTTCCCATAGTTTCCCCGATTCCAGGTGCCACATTATTAAGTGTTCGGTAAGGAACGTGGTGCAGGTCCATAGGCGGTTTGCTGGACCTGCGAAATAAACCAAAGGACCAGCGAGCCGCAGCCGAGCGTGTCATTTGATTCATGGAGCAAGTTCCTTACCCATCTTAATGAACATTTTTATTGTTTGATCTAACTTAATATCCGATTTATTATCGTATTTGCATTGTGCATACAAACATTTTGATGGAAGTTATAGAACTATTTCTGATTGCCAATTCACCCGAATGTGGCAATACGTAAATATCGTCCTGTTTAAATGCACCACGGATTCCATCCACCAGCAGTGTGGAATGCATTCAACATGTGTAACACAAACAGAACGGCCATTTCTGCCCGTCAGTCGTGTTACATTAGTGTCCAGAAGATCAGATGGCAGGCAAGGAAGGTTGCCACTGTTCGAATCCCCTTTTTGCCTTCAAAAAAGTCTTTTTCGGATAAAAGTGTAAGGAACATAGCAAAATTTCAGTCCCAAACCTGCCAAGTCTCAAGCACTGAGCTTAAGACTGGCGCATTCTAGAGTCATGTCACGCTCTCACGCCAGAATATATTTCTCACTCATTTAAATACATTTTTGTTTTTGTTTTTTTGTTTTTTTGTTTACAACACACATTTGCCCAGCAGATGAGTAGCTCAGTGTATCTATTTTAGGCACCGGAAGACTATGACTAACTTTTCCCAAGGTCTCCATGAGTGTAAAAGTAAAGGCTTAATTCACCGGGTAAGCTGTCGAACAATTTAGTACCCAACAAAATGCAAGATTAAGGCTGTAAGATGTATCAGATTGCACCATTTGACATCAAAATTTCCGAGGGGGTGGGTGGGGGCGCATGTCCCAACCTCCCCCTGCCCCCTAGTTTCTGCCTCGCTCCGCTCGGCGGATTCTCACTATTTACGCATCCCCAAACTTGACAGCTCTGCAGGCCGTCATATCTGGTCACCAAAACTAGCACTGACGGAATCAGTAGTGCGTTTAAAACTGTAAGTCATCAGTTTGTATTAATGGAAGTCCTTCGTGGAAGTTGAGATATGGTCTGAAACAATAGAAAAGTTCGTTTGGAGGTCCTCAGTAGAAGTTAAGGTATGGTATTAAACAATAGAAAGTTCATCAAGTTTACAAAAGGACCCGCGTTGTTATCTTCCATTAATCAAATGCTCAAAGTATAAATACCTCATTTACGCCCCTCGCTTAAATATTCTGTTGGGTCGTCGTGTAGAACACCTCCAGTTCACCGTCTTCGAATAACGCACACCGTCAAGGGAAAAACACCCAGGCACACTGGATAACCGGGGGAAAATGAGGTTAGTCGCTTGTTGCCGGCGCGTTAAGAACAATATTTATATTTGTCTGTATGTACCTATTCATAAATTGCTCAATGGAAACCTCCCAAGTTTCGGTTTCGATACGTGCGCTTTCTGGAAACATGGCATTTAACCTCATGATACATTGTGTGAAAAAGGTCATGCGAAACTCAGCAAAGATCAGATATGATGAATGAGAGAAGATCACGTTCTTTCCGAACTAGTAGACCCCCAAACGATTCTGGAAAAGACTGCACCTTCCAACACGATATTATTTTGCCAACCTGCTAAATCAGATAAGAATCTAAAAATATCATCATTGATTTTGCTATATTGATCTGCACAACCCCCTTGAATCGTTGGCGCCCACAGAGACCCAACTTGTTTAAACTAAAGGAACAAGAACTGATCCTGTGCTCAGATGACTGAGTTTGAACTTGACGTAAGCCTAGGCTAGGGTGGGCTTGACAAGGCTAAGGCTATGCTTAGGCATGGCCTTCGGCTAAGGCGGAGGCTAGGCCAAGGCCTTGACCTAGGTTAGTCCTCAGCTTTGGTTAGGCTAGGCTAGGCTTGCTTATGGTTGCTAAAGGATCTATCTTTAACAAGCTATAAGCTAGTATTGAAGTTTGACCTTAAGTCTGGCCTTTCAAGGTCACTCAAGGTCAAAATTAACAACACCAAAAGAAGTCACATGGTTGTTTTCCTTTTCATGTTTATTAGTAGCCATTAATCTATATAACACTCAAGATCAAAGTTCACAATTATAAAAACACAGAGATCTTTTCCTATTGAAAATTAATAGTAACCATGGATTTAGGATCCACCATTTCCAAGATGCTAACCAATATTTGAATTCGACCTTTAGTTTGACTTTTCAAGTTCAAGATTAACATGGCCATCGTAAACCCCATATGTGCTTTCCTATCAATATTAAATAGTAACCACAGATCTAGCAGCCACGGACAGGATATAAGACAATATGTCCTTTTGACCTGTAGTTTGACCTTTCAGGGTCACTCATGATCAAAATAACATCACCATCAGAACCCTCATAGGTTGTATCCTATCAATGTTTCATTGTAACCATATAGACCTAGGCTACACCATTACCAAGATATAAGCAAAAATATCATATTTGATGAGACAGCAAAATTTTCTATATCTTTATATATCTATTTACCAACAAATGGCCAAAATGAAAAATCCGTTAAAAATCAGCATTCCATAGTTACGCCATCTAGTAAAAGAAAAGAAAACAGTTACGCCATCTAGTCAAAAAAAAAAAAAAAAAAAAAAAAAAGAACATTGTTTAAGCCTTCAACAAGGAACATTTCTGTGCCTTTCAGCAAAAATCTGAAAGACGCTTTTGGAGAAGTTCAACATAGCGAAAACACAAAGAAAATCATTAAAAAATCACAGCACCTTCTCGTAAACAAATAAACAACTAGGTGTCCCCTAGATTGTCCCTGCACAATTTCGAAGCAATTGGGTGAGCGATCTTGGAGAAGATGATTTTTCAAGATTTGGCCACAAAAGGACCAAATAAATCTTTAAAAAATAAAAAAATAAAAAAATCAATGCAGCATGACCATTTGAACAAATTGATAGCAACCATCTTGAGGACCATTTCCATCAAGTACGAAGTGAATCTGGCGTGATGTTTTGGGAGAAGTCCATAATGTGAATATGCATTAGATAGCTATTATGTTCACCACAATGTATGTAGTTGCCGATTAGTACCCAGAACAAACAAAAAATATATATTTAAAAAAAATATGTTTTAACACCACCTAGTGAACAAACTTATTTGACCCCTCCACAAGAAACATTCTTGCTATAGCATGGTTCAAAAATTAACAAAAAATAGGCCCAATGAAACAATCAAATTACTCGCACATAATGTTTGGTAGAGCCGACGATGAACCATGTTTCTAGGTTTGAATATACCCCAGCTTCTGGTTCAGAGGTAGTCGCCTAATAACATAAACACACAGATATTCACATAATTTTTTTTAAAAAAAGAAGAAAAAAAAACTAGCGACAACTATTGAACAAATTATGACCTGGGAGTGTCAAGAAGAGGCTATGTGTAATTTCAAAGAAGTTGAAGAAATTTCTAAGTAGTTGAAAAAGTGGTTTTGAAGCAGATTTAAACGAAAAATCCCTGGAGCATAACTATTTGAACAAACTCAGCGGAAACCTACTAAAGGTACATCTCTGCGAAGTTGGAACTGAATCTGAGTGATAGTTTTGGTGAAAAGGTCGAAGTCGAAAATCTTATTTACCCACGGCCATCCCAATTATCTGCCACTGCAATCAATTTATTGGGATGTATTTTGACAATATGGCGGAGCTGCAGTAAATCCTTCCCGAGGTGTTTGATAACGTTGTCCCCTTGAGCGCCGCTCACAAAGCATTTAAACCCTGTTTTTAATCATTACAGGTATCAGGAACTGACATTTAGCACTTACCCACCTCAACTACCATCCATGGCAAGCATTTGGTGAATCTGTGGTCAATTCTCAGGAGATTTTACGCAAACGTCGTCCCTTTTGGCGCCACTCACCCGCCCATCAAATAAAGACTTCAACAAAAGAATAAAAATGACAATACGAAGCTACATCTCACTAGTCACCTGGTCTCACCTCACATACGTTTCTCACAAAAACATGGTACAGATACGGTGAACATTTTTTTTTCAGTCACCTGGTCCCACTTCACATACGTTTCTCACAAAAACATGGTAGAGATACGGTGAACATTTTTTTCAGTCACCTGGTCCCACTTCACATACCTTTCTCACAAAAACATGGTAGAGACACGGTGAACATTTTTTTTCAGTTACCTGGTCCCACCTCACATACGTTTCTCAGAAAAATATGGTAGAGATACGGTGAACATTTTTTCAGTCACCTGGTCCCACTTCACATACCTTTCTCACAAAAACATGGTAGAAACACGGTGAACATTTTTTTCAGTTACCTGGTCCCACCTCACATACGTTTCTCACAAAAATATGGTAGAGATACGGTGAACATTTTTTTTTCAGTTTGGATAGTAATATCCACAAGACGGACAGACGGGTGGAAGATGCGGGGAACGACACAACCTTTGGCACGTTATGTGCCGAGGGAAAAAATATGTAACAAACTAAAGAGGGTTCTGCGAACAGCCCTCTGTCAGCTGGTATTGACATTTGGACCCATAATAAGTCCTACTCTTGTCTAATGGTGATACCCAAGATCGAAGCAATTGACCAAACGGTTTTTTTTTTTTTTAGCTTAAAAATGGGGAAAATCATAGAATAACCCAAAATCAATACATTGGGACCATTTGGTCAAACTTGATAGTGATAGATTTTTCAAGACTCTGTGGAGATTTGTTGAGATTTTGCAAATGGAAACAAAATTATATTTTTTGGATCAACAGAGCGCGACAATTTAAGGCATGTAGTGGTGACTTAACTAAGATACGATACGGTACGATGTGTTTAATTTCACACTAAAACAGGCCCATGCATAACAAAAAAGATACAAGTTAATCATATACTAAAAAGTTTACATAAAAGGTAAATAAGGACTAAAACAGTCTTAGATTAAAGGTCTATAGTCGCTCTCATGCTGAGTGTAGAGTGTCCTTGTCCCAAAGTGGGCAGCAACAACCGATATCACTATTTTTCAAAGTCTACAGTTGCACATTATCTGACCTTGATATTCTGCACATCAAATTTTACAGAAGTGTCCTTTGAAGTTCTCCGTATGTCTCAACATTATCTGACCTTGATATTCTGCACATCAAATTTTACAGAAGTGTCCTTTGAAGTTCTCCGTATGTCTCAACATTGTTTGACACTATTAGTTATTCACTGTTTTAGTGTCTACAGTAGCACATTATCTGACCTTGATATGCTGCACATCAAATTTTACAGAAGTGTCCTTTGAAGTTCTCAGTATGTGTCAACATTGTTTGACACTATAAGTTATTCACTGTTTTAGTGTGAAATACAGGAAGTATCTCCCCCAAAGACAGCTGTATTACCCGAGGCGAAGCCGAGGGTAATACAGCTGTCTTGGGGGAGATACTTTCTGTATTTCACACTAAAACAGTGAATGACGATTTTATCTCATTTTTGATGATGTAATTTCATGCCCAAAAAATACACATGTTCGACCCGCTGCTGCTGCAGTTAACTTCACTGTCCGCCATCATGTTGTCGTCTGCAGCGCGTCAAGACTTGTATCGCATGACAGAGACTTCTGGTGGCTGATCGATGCACTAACCAGATAGGGAGATACAGCGAGAATACCGCTGTATTCCCCGGCCAGTTACGAGAATACCGCTGTTTCAGGAATCGCGCTATATTTCACCGTTGCATAATTAATGCTCAAATAAGGGTTACACAAAGAGTGTACCATAGCTATTAACCAATCAGAAGCCAAGGATTCTATCAAAAATGGGATAAAAACATATCACTGGCACTACAGGACTTAGGGTACCTGAAAAACCATCTAAGGTACGTCCCAACCACGTTTTCAGACAGTCTGGCTGACGGCCTTGGCATGGAGGTCGAAAATGTGAATTTTCATTGCAATCCCCATTAACACACCTTGTTATCAATTGGATTGTGTGCATCAACGAACAAGTACCCGAACTGAAAAATTAAAAAAAAAGAAATCAGGGATCCAAAGGATGGCCACTTTGATTGACCATTCCACCAGGTACATTTCCATTAAGTTTTGTGTAATCTGAGTGACGCTTTTGCAGATATCAAAAATGGCGGAAGCGCACAAAAAATAGTCACAAAAAGGTAACGCCATCTGTTGAACAAATTGAGTTTTATGGATCTTCAGAAGTGTCTATGCAATTTCGAAGTATTTGGGTGGGTGGTTTCGCAGAAGTTGTCTAAAGAAAAGAATCTCGCTAACGGTTTTGGAAAAGAAGTCGAAAATGTGAACTGTGAACAGAGGGACGGATGGATCGACAACGGATCACGGCCAACAATGTGACCTCACCGGACTAATTATTAGATTTGTGACATTTGTGACATTAGATATTTCTGTATAAATATGTTCATGTGTATATATTCTGCCAACAAATGATCTCAGGGTTATCTTGAATTTTGCTTCACTTCAGTTATGAAGGAATTAGGTCATGCTGTTCATATTTTGCGTCCCTTCAAGTTTTAAGGATCAAATTTCGCAAAATAATCTAGCCATGGCTAAATATTCGCTTGATTTCCTTAGCCACATCGACACATTTCATTTCCGTGTGAAACTTAGAACTTGATTAAACATGCAAGTATTATTTCTTCATTTATGTGGGCCCAAGTATTTATCATATTACGTTTTTCGCTTATGCCTTAAAGATCCTCTTGGTCAAGTATGTTTCAAATTGATACACGGGTGACTCATGAGTTGTTTTAACCATAGGATGCACTTACAAAAATAGATGTGAAATTAATACTTATATTCACATTCTTATAATAATAATAATAATAATAATAATAATAATAATAATAATAATAATGATAATAATGATAATGATAATAATAATAATAATAATAATAATAATAATAATAATAATAATAATAATAATAATAATAATTACAATAATAATAATAATAATAATAATAATAATAATAATAATAATAATAATAATAATAATAATAATAACTCACTTGGCCTTCAATCGCGCTTTCCGTTCAGTTTCGACACCCAAAAGGCGCGAAAGGTCACAAACGCAACACCGCTGACTGACAGGGAAGCCTCTGACCATGATGGCGAGCAGTGGCTGTCAAGTGTCACTTGGTTTAAACATATTTTATTCACTCCTCATCAACAGGATTAAAAATTGCATGCGGAAATATTCATTTTTCATACTCTTTTACAGTATTTACAAATTAATCATCATTATGAATCTTATTCCAAAGCTTGCATTACAGCAAAATACAGGTCTGATAGTTCTGTGACTGTTACAAAGAATCACTTAAATATCAATGGACTGTAACAGTGACAGGGCCGGTCTAGGATGTTGTTACAAAGTATTACATTGTAACAAAATGTTTGTACGTTTAACCATTGCGATTGAATTGATGGAAAACAAAACAGGTGGGGAACAAAATCCAACGAGGACTAAAAGTTTCCTTACCCACATCTAGGATTGAACAGTCTATAACAGATCCCTGGGCTGGGTTAGCTGGCCACTAATGTGAATGTGTATGCGCAGCTTTATGTCCAATTACAACAGTATGTCGTGAGGTGTTTAATCAGATAATTTAAAAGTTTGGCTTGCTTGGGTAACAACCACTTTCACGCCTCACCTGCACAGCTGGCGAGTGGGCGGGCTGGCCTTTGATCTATTTCAGTCATATACACCATTCGTGACAGCGCATGGCCAGCTCCCAATAATCGGGGGTGAAAAATTAATTTCATTGCGTGTTTGTCGTTAATATGGACCCACAAAATAAGTCAGTCGGAAGAAAATATTCACCAGTGTTAGATACTCTTGACGATCTGAATGTACTTATGACGGTTGTATACGGAAACGTAACATACTGCCCTCCAAGAGTCGCGAGGTTACTGCCGGGTAGAAGTTTTGATATTGAAAGCCATACATAAATGCAAATTTAATTTTAATCATCCACAGATTGTACAGATGGTACGGGAAAATTAACTGTTTGTATAGACTTTTACATGCCCTGGGCGTAGGCTACAAGTAGCTGTTTCCGTCAATGCTAGAATTTGACACACAAGACCTGGCCCATCCTGACGCAAATTCCAACTTATTGCATGCATGTTTGCACTTGACTTGTTAAGGAAGTCTAGTATTTTTTGATAGGGAATAACTATTTTGCAACAGATTATCATTGGCCAGAGGGCAAGTTGGAATGGTCTGGCTGTCCCACGGCTACACTTCCTGCAGTACTAGACTACTGTCATGACCACAACTTCGTCACATGGAGCTCCTACGTAGTACGTACGTGTAGTAGGTCTGTAGGAGCTCCATGTGACGACGTTGTGGTTTTAGGCCCATCCGCCACCATCTTATTAGAACAAATAATTGACTGCACAGATGAATACACAATATTCTATTGCAGATATGGCCCTATGTGGGTCATTGAAAGCATAGATGTTCCAGGTTCACCCTCTTTGCTCCCCCCCCCCCCCCCGCGTATATCAGCACGAAGGCTTGACTGACTGAACGTTACGAGCCCCTGTGGTGACGGCAGGGTTCTGGATGTCCGACTCATGTCTGTAAGGCTGAATGATCGATCTTTTCCCCTGCTGTTACAGCTTTTCTTATCAATTCGTCTTCATCCTCATGAGACCATGTACATGAAAAACTCAATTCGGACTCTCCGAAATTACAATGCTGTGCTGTATCTGTCATGACTCTTGGCTAACTGAAGGCACTCTGGCTAATACCACATTAACCCTGTCCAGCAGGTTGCATTTGTAACGTCACTACCACTTCCCCGTGTTGGGCCACGACCGGAGAAAATTCCAAATTCATGTGGCAAATGTGGTGCACTTTTGAAGCTAAAAAAAATAATAATGAAATAAAAAAAAAAAATAATTAAAACTATTTGAAAATAAAATTTAACAATTCGGTTTTCAGATATCCTTTGTAGCCCCCCCCCCCCCCCCCCACAACAACCATCTAATTTGTGGTTTCCATTCAATCAGTAGGCTTTTAATTTTGGATTGTGGCGACAGAGAAACGCCTCAATACACGTACGTTGTGCAGCCAAACAAGAAATAAGTGGCAACATAGTTTTATCCACCATATAGACACCATTTTTTTCTTTTTCCTTTTTTGTGTATTAAAAAGAGCTAGCTTATCCAATAACATACTTTGCTGTCTGTTTTGCAGAGAAAACTATAAAACGTCTACATTCTACGTACTAATATCATTAAATGAACTGAAAAAAAGGAAAACAGGGCGACCTCTTCTTCCTCCTTGTATATTTTTAAATCATAGTGCATTTTTTATGGAATACATCTTCAGCGATTATCAAAATTGATTTAAACCGAAATATTCGCGAATTTTGCGTGCGAGTGTGCTCACAAACCATGATGCGTTTGGTGAAACTTGCATTCGAAACCCATTCATTATTTTGTAATGTTGTAGCGTAAATTAATACAATACCACATTTACGCCGCGACATCCAGAATCATCAGGTCTGAGCTGTTTGGAACACATTCACGTTAACCGTACTTCAAATATAAAGATCCAGTATGCAGCTATATGCACCCTGGATGACCGGGGAAGCAATAAGAGGATCGGGCGATCAGGTGAGATGTGCCTTACCTGCGTAGTTTTTGAGGAATGACAAGATTTGATATATGCCTCACTCATATGAATATCCCTACTTTCGGTTTCGATATGTGCGCATTTTGTGGAACTCGAGAACGTTGCCATTGACCTTGTGGTATCTTTTAATAGTCGAGGAGCTTATTCTCAAAATCGGCCAGGTTAAACGAAAAAGTATTCCCCCACCCATCCACCCCCACCCACCCCTAGTATTCATTTTATAGTTCGACCATTGCTGCAGACATGGTCATGTCTTGGGCATATTTTTAGACCTGGTGTGCCACCAAATTGTGGTATCACTAATATTTTGCAAGATAATTTCCAGATCATTGTGACCAAGTATAATTAGACAACAGACGTACTTCAAAAGTATGTATACAAGATAGAAAGAAGTCGTATTTGTGCTAATACCCATGCAATAATGATCAACTTTAGCACATAATAGCAAATTTGCATACAGAATGTGTTAATGATGTCAAAGTACTCACATTAAATTAGATATTTCCGTTTTAATGTGTGTTACAAGTCCGGTTAGATGATTGTTTCTCAATACAATGATCAAGAAAGTATAATTTTAAAAATACTACTTAAATATTCTTCTACAAGTATACCAGAAGTACCATTCATGTTAATTTCAGAGATTCTATACAAAAAATGGGAATTTTACAAGTGACATGGGCAAATAAACAGTAAAAGTGCAGACTCAGCAACTGTACTAAGATGTTTTGAAGCTGGTAGTTTTAATATTAATCTGATGCTTTCTCTCCAGTGATACATCATCCCAGCCTGCAACCCCATCCACCCACCCACCTAGACATGCGCACAGTCATGCACCAACATGCACGTATCATTTGTGCACAATCATATGCCCAAACGAATAGTGAACGATGAAAAATGTATGACAAAGTATAAATTACACAACACTGCTCATATTGGAACACAATGTATCAATTGAGAATAGGCTACAGTAAGCTTCATATAGTCATATATCTTTCTGGGAAAATAAGGAATGCAAAGTAACTAATATGGTGTCAAATTACTCATTACGAATTTTTTATAAAACTGGACATTGTATAGAATTATATCGTAACAGGTGTCTTAGAATTTTCTTAGTATTTGGTTGAACATATTTCAGTCCAAAGTGTCTTTGCAAATTTCAAATCCACGAATAATATGAAATTCTCACATAAACATATTAAATAGACATTTAGCAAAGTAGGATCACTTCTGTCTATTTATCCGTCTTAATCTCCATCACAGTCGTGTACGCGATACAAATTTGACACATATCGTCGCCAATACAAAGGTAAGATTCACTACAAAGCAGTGTGTGCTTTTTTGGAAAATTTTGTAGTTGCAAAGCATTTCATATCAACTAAGGAAAAGGACGTATCTATGAAGCATGGACAATATTTTAGTCTATTCAGCTCCATCAGAATCTTCATCATAGTCACTTGCAACGTGTATATTTTAACATCATACAAAGGCATCATTCAGTGCAAAGCAAATTATGTGGTTTGCACTGATACAAGTCTATTCTTTTGTCAGCCGATTCCTGACACTTGCATTATCTGAGTTGCAACGATGCACTAAGAGCAGGTTCTTTAGTCATAAGAATGGGTCTGAGTTGACCATCTACAAAATTTATGATGGCAGGTTGTGCATAGCCTGCAGGGAACGTTTCCACACAAATGCTTGGAAGTATGCCCTTTCCATATGGTGCTTCAAGCTGTGGGATGTTGGGGACAAATTTTCATTCCTTTGTTGCTTTCAACAGAAAAGCCAATAGCGGGTGTCATCAGCTGTGTTAGAAGCATTTTTTGCAGCATACATGGTACAAACAAATTTCTCGCAGGACATTTGATTGTCAAAAGACAGCTTTTCATTTTCTCCAAGTTCTGCTAAGCTCTGGCACTGAATTTCAGAACAATTAAGCAGATCCCAAGCTTTTTTCCCTACTCCCGAGAAAGCACTCGTACTATCAGAGCCTATAAGTGAATGAAAACCTGGATGGCCAGTGCAAAGTGTTTGACCCACGCTTTCAGCCACATGATGAATTGGTACATAGCACAGTTTATCCTTTGTGCCAGTGCGAAACCACAGCACAGAGCAATGGAGTGCTCTGTATCCATAAACACTAAGCACAGCAATATCCGTGTCTGGGGGCTATAGAACAACTCTCTCATGGTTTTTGGAAGCTTGAACTGGATGTAGTATCAAATGCGTGTCTACCTCCTCATGATCAGGCCTGAGTTCATCAACAGACTGAACTTGATTTGCAGATACAGCTTGAACATTCATGCCTTCCTTGGAGCCACTAGCAAGAACAATGCTCTTCCCATCAGGTAAAAGTTTTGGACCAATTTCACACCATCTTTCACTCATGAATGCAACCAGACTAGACTTGTTGATAGGATTGCTGGTATGTTTTGTCCACTGTTTTGGAAGTGAGGTTTTTTCTCCAGCAATATTTACTTCAAAAGCACTTGAAGTACCTGTGCGCTCATGTTCCTGCATTTCACTAGAATCTGTTAGGTCATAGTGATCAAAAACAATATCAATTCTGTTGCATTCTGCATGGCCCAATAGCTCTGTAAAAATATCCCAATACTTATCAGCTAAAGTTCCAAAGGTGGTTGCATCTCCAGGTCGATTCATGTGAATAGTGGCCATGCCATCTACCATGCGCACTGTAGACAATGGAATGTCTGAACTTGGGAGCTATGCTTGGACATCAACTTCTGTTTCTATTTCTGACAATAATATACTGTTAGCATTATTCCTAACTGTCCCATCTGCATGTACCATTGAAAATGGCACTGTTGAAAGTTCATATGCTAGAATAGATTGCAGAACAATATCTCTGGAATTTGCTGCAATTATGAGTCTCCCAAAAAGTTCCCTGTCAGCATTTACCATCTGAGCCTTCTCTGCAATAGCATTGTCCTTTTTCTTCCGTGACAAGCTGGCAAATGTCCTTGATTCAAGTTTTGGCAATGCATTCCCAAACTGTTTTGAGTTGCTGTTCAAACGATCTTGAACAAAGAATAATTGATCCATGTGTTCTCTCTCAATACGTCCAGTATTTACAAGATGGGGAAACATTTCAGATGGCACTGCAACCCCAATGGCAATATTCATCAAATGGACAGGCTCCCCCCTAATGCCCTGTGAAAGTGAAAATGTTTTATCATCAGTTTTGATGAAAACATTGATAGAAGTTTCTGTACATCACTTTCATCCCTGTTCAGTCGCTTGGACCCGCCTTTCTTGTGTGTAATGACTGCTGGGCTCTCTTGCAAGCCACTAATGTGCTTTGTTGCAGTTTTATCACTGCCTGGTCATGACTAGTTAGAAACCATCTCTCTAGAACTCCTTGTTCTTTTTTTTTTTTTTTTTTTTTTTTTTTTGTAATTCCAATGATGCCCCCATGTGTTTTGGAATCACAGTTTAGTGACTGATCTAAGGCCATATATGTCCAAACTTGACTGAATGGTTGGCGTGATCCCTTTACTGGATGGTTACGATTCATAGACTCCTCATGAACTTAAGGGTGAGCGGTTGGCAGTTGGTTCATGTCTGCAAGACATATTGACAGCCACCGTGAAAAAGAGGTATGGGCCCTATTTATATTGGTTTAAACATATTTTATTCCAAAGAAAACAATTGGAGAGAAAGGCAAGGCCCAATATTAGCCCCTCTTGTCGGAAGAAGACAATAGCACAGGACAAACGAGACGTCAAGGGCCCAGAGCGAAGCTCTAAACTGTTGGCAGTTAAAAGACACCGACAGGAGGAAGAGCTCCGCCCTGGATCAACAAAGTAAAGAAGGACACCACAAGTCACAAGACAGATAGTGGGGCGATTCAGTATAAAGAAGCAATGAAATTACTAATTAACGACCATCTCATTGAAGATTCATAATTATGTAGTGCAGTTATATAATACAAATGCAGGATTAATTGTAAATCAATTCATCATGTAACAACACAGGGTTTGAAAACGTTTGGTTTTTAGAATGTAATCTTGGACTGCCAGGAATATTTTCTTATTAATTTCGAGAGTGCATTCGGAAACGCCATATAAAACGGTTTCAAGGCCGAAAGGGGCATAGTTTGTTACTATCGTAGGAAGGCAATCACGAGGAACAGCATAATAAGGACAAACAAAGAAATGCCAGACGTCTTCAATCCCTTGATCGCAACGACAGTTTGGCGATTGAATAACACCAATATCAAATAGATGGGCATTCAATTGGCTGCGGCCCAAACGCAGTCTTGTATGCAAAACTGCGGCAATTCTGTTGCCGACATAGTACAATTCTGTTTGCTTGAGTGACCGAGGCTCATTTGAAAAATTTTGTTTTTAAATTCACTTAAAGTTACTGTAGTAGAGTTTCTCACATCAAGAGGTAATTGGTTCCATAGTTTTATCGTAGAAGGAAAGAAAGAATTCTCAAATAATTCAGTTCTGGTTCTGAATTGAGGCAAATCTGGGGCCTGTCTTGTTATATACCCTCTATTTGTATTAAACTTGCTTGTGAAAAGACGCAAATCGTGGCCTAAGATTTTCTATGGCCGTTATCGCCTGTATCTGGTTTATTTGACAGAGACTACCCTGTGCGGTGAGCTTAGGTCTAGGACACAGCTAGTGCCTGGCCGACACACCTTTAGTATTTACAAGGAGGGTACCCTCCTGGGTATTTAGCACTTCTGCTTCAGCATGCACACTGTCAGTAGTTCCCAAAACTATGCTCTGTAACCTCCATGATTATAGTAGTTTTCTTAAACTCTGTGACAACTAAATATAATCCTTCACCTCTTCTTTAGTACAGTAAATATTTCTGTAAGAACTATGTTTTCCTCCATGTTTATCAGAAATAAAAATGAAAAACAATGAATACAAATATGATATTCGAAAAAAATGTCGAAAATATCTTGTTATTTTCCGTGCATTACACACTTACTCATATCGGGTATGAGGTTATAGCTAAAAAGGTAAGTTCATGGCAAGGTCAGGGTTTATTTTCAATTTGTGCGGCAAGTCGAGCGCTTTCTACACACTGACATCGGATCCCAATGAAGAATTAGATGCAGTTCAGGTAGGCTAATGATTGCATTATATTGGACATACACGTACACACTACTAATGTACGATTGAAAAAAAAAGTTGGGAAGCCTGAGTTATCTACAGTACCAGTCGGACATTCAGACATTCAACAGTTCAGGTCAACATGCAGATTCAACACATGCACAAAAATGATGTACAGGTAATCTGCAGGGCTTAATGGGATTTTTATTGCCCATTACGGCTAAAAGACAGGAAAAATGGTTTTCTTGGCATGCAGGCCAACGTTAAGTCTCATTATGATTAGTACAACCTAGGATCACACCGACCCGGTCTAATACTATTACAGAAAATCTTTATAGCTAACATTTGTTGACCATTTTGATAAAGAATTTGAGTCAAGATTTACCATGGTAACGAAAAATGCAGTCATGGGCCTGTGTGTAATGCCATACAAATTGAGCTCTCTCACACAGGAGTTACAAGAAACCATCCTTATGTTTCACAAACGTGACCTTCCTAGCCCAGCCACTTTTCACCAGGAAGTGACCTTGTGGAAATCTCTGTGGATTTCAACAAGCGAGCTGTCCTCTACAATCACAGGAACCTTGTCCCATGACAGGGTAAATAGCAAAGTATTCTTAAACATTATCTCTATAACTGCGATTGATGTTGCTGATGCCTTCAACAGAGAGGGCAAACTCAGCCCCAAAACTTGTCAAATCTGACCGGAGAAGCACCATGAGGAAGACAGACTCATTGCCCGTCTCCTTCTACTGGTACACAAGGACATAAGCATAGATTTGGGAAAATATGTCGACCTTTTTGCTATCAAGAAGCCACGTAGAAAGGTACTTCTTAATCCTTTGAGTGGCGAAGTGTAAACAAGTTAAATATAACAGTATTTTACTGGTCATCTGGCTACCATCAATTTATTGTGGATTTAATTTTTTTTTATAAGTTCCTAACTTGTTTGTCTGCTGTGACCTAGTAAGCAGCAAAGTACATTAATGAGCAAGTGCCTCTCAAAATACATAGTAACTTGCCGGCAAGCTTAACACCGTTACTAGAAAACTTAGCAGTTATTGTATTGATTGTTTTGCACTCAAGTCAGCATACAAACAATATATTTGAAGATAACCTTTTTGGTTTCTTTTATGTTGATTTTACAACGAGACCAATGTACTGTTTTCCAGACATAAACTGAAGTAATGATTAATATATATATATATATATATATATATATATATATATATATATATATATATATATATATATTGTAGTCTCTGCTAGATGCTCATAAATATGACTCTTTGTGAGTTTTATACGAATCTCCGATGAGTCAGATTCGTACAAAACTCACAAAACCTATAGGCGCTTCCAGTGGTCTGCTCACACACACACACACACACATACATACATATATATATATATATATATATATATATATATATATATATATATATATATATATATATATATATACATATATATATATCCTCCAACCGGGAATGAGTTAATTAGGCAAAAATTTGCGATGTCTTCTAATGATCATTAATTTGGACTGATATTTCATAACCAAGGGTGATAGAATGAAGTATTTAACACCTTTATATTCAAAATCTTTCGAGGAGGTGAATGACCCCGGGCCACCTATGTAAGCGCCCCCCCCCCTTTCACAAATCCTGGACACGCCACTGATTTCAATGCTTTTTCACCGTGACAACACATCCAATGGCGTGCCGTTTGCATGATTATACTACAGACAAAAGAACAATGTAAGGGAGCCTGGATATTTCATGTACGCCTAATGGCCTGTCACTCTTTCAAATTTTCTGTTTCCCCTCTTACTGGAGATTTCTCGGAATTATATTTTTACATGACATCTTAAAATTTGGGACAGCCCACCTCAAAAAGTATCTGATCAATTCTTACACACTCAGTGGGATTTGGAATGTAAAAGAATGGAAACTTAGGAAGTCATTTCTCATTTTTCAGATATTCCATTTCTTTATATGACTTTTGAAGCTCCAAAATGAAGTAGTTGTCTGAGTCTGTCAAAAGCCCTTTGAATGCTCACAAAATAAAAACTTGCATGTTTAAGGAACAACAAAAAATGACTTTCTAAGTTATGATTTAAGGTAGAACTCAGCAAATTTTCAAGCTTGCGTCTGTTATAAGTTTCGAGAAATCGTGTCGCAAAATGTATATGAGACCCCTTCACAAAAGCACCGCTTGTGTTTGACCATAATATGTTACAACCTTTCTGTTCGCGGGAGAGATAACTACACATTTGTACAAAACACAAAATATATAGTTTTATGAGTGCAGATACAGAAATATAGTCACCTCAGTGCATTTAAAATGGAACTCCTCAGGAGGTGTCAGGATAGCTCTGCTACCTTAATAACTTAATCATCAACAGCTATGCCCCATGCTAAACTCTCCCGACAAGATTAACTGACTCTACGGCCACTCTCATAGATCACATTTACATCAAACTTAAACAGACAGAAATTAATGATCAAATTATTACAGGAAACCTTCTCACTGATATTATAGACCATTTGCCCAACTTCCTTCTACTTGGAACCCCAGTGACAGAAATAATTAAAAAAAGACCGTACATCCGTATATACAATGAAACAAACATAAGTAAATTCCAAGCTGATTTATCGGAAGTGAACTGGTCCACTACTCTTCAAGACAAAACACCCGGTGAAAAGTGCGACATCTTTATTTCCACCTATAGTACATTATTTAACAAAAACTTTCCCAAAACAAGACTCTCCCGCAAGAGACCAAAGGACAAGAACTGGGTAACTCCAGGCTTGAAAAAATGCATTCACAAAAAAAAACCTCACTCTACCAACGTAGACTTGAACATCCAACTGAAGAAAACAAGGAAAAATACAACAGATACCGGAACACTCTAACAGCCACTTTACGGAAAGCTATGGAATTACATTACAATGAATTATTTAGAACTAGAAATAACTCAGTCAAAAACCTTTGGGACACTTTTGGCAGGATAATAAATCCAAACAAATATAAGAAAAAGAAAACAATAGAAAATATAATAACAGACGGAGAAACAATATCTAATCCACATCGCATAGCTGAACTTTTTAACAACTACTTTTGTAACATAGGAGAAAATCTAGCATCAAAAATACCCATTTACCCAGAATCCGTACATACATTCTTACAGACACCTTCACCAACACATACAATGTACATTCGGCCAACTGATCCAGATGAAATATAGAAAGAAATACTGAAACTTAACACCAAGAAGTCAGCCGGGCCTGATGAAATTTCCCCCAAAATAATTAAACTAACTGCTGACCAAATACTACAACCCTTAATTACAATTTTAATGACTCATTCTATAACTCAGTTTACCCAGACCATTTTAAAGTGTCAAAAGTAATCCCGCTTCACAAGAAAGCAGAAAAAACCGCACTATGTAACTACAGGCCAATAAGTCTACTAAGTTGTTTCGGAAAAATTCTCGAAAAGCTAATACACAAACGACTCTACTCCTTTTTGATAAAACACAACCTGCTGTACTCCTATCAATTTGGCTTCCAACACAACTTATCCACTTCATTAGCTCTGGTAGAAATAACAGACAATATTAGAGAAAACCTAGATAATGGAAATGATGTTTTGGGTATATACATAGACCTGGCAAAAGCGTTCGACACTGTTAATCATAATATACTACTAACAAAATTACACCACTATGGGATTAGGGGAAAAGCACATGAATGGTTCAAAAGTTACCTAGAAGA
Source organism: Hermodice carunculata (assembly GCA_964020975.1). Taxonomy (NCBI): domain Eukaryota; kingdom Metazoa; phylum Annelida; class Polychaeta; order Eunicida; family Amphinomidae; genus Hermodice; species Hermodice carunculata. The sequence goes on along the minus strand of OZ026624.1, from coordinate 44,158,296 downwards.
CCGAAAACAATATGTACTAGCAAATAATTCAAAATCAGAAACTAAATTCAAATCATGTGGCGTACCCGAAGGGTCGGTCTTGGGACCCTTGTTGTTTTTAATATACGTAAATGACATTTGGTGCTGCATTCAAAGACAAAACTGTATCCGACTTTTTGCGGGTGATACGAATATATTCATATATGACAAAAATCTGAAACAATTAAAAACTGAAGGAGAACAAATATTAAATAATCTTTACAAATGGTTTTCAGTGAACAAACTGACAATGAACATAGACAAATCATGCTTTAGTATCTTGACAAAAAAACGCAAGGATCCAAATTTATTCTCACAGCTAACCTTTGGCAATCACATTATTAAAAGAGTTCAATCCGCCAAATACCTAGGAGTCATACTAGATGATAAACTAACATGGAACGACCATATCGAACACGTAATTTACAATATCATAAAGTATATAAACTGCTTCAAATATATAAGACAATACCTTCCGACCCATTGCGCCAGAATACTTTACTATTCCTTTATTTACTCCAGAATTGCTTATGGTATAGAAATCTATGGCAAAACAACCAACACCAATCTTCGTAAACAACAGGTTATTCAAAACAAATCATTAAAAAATACTATTTAATCAGAATCCTAGGACTTCAACCAATTTTATCTACAGACAAACCAACATCCTTAAGGTTAAACATATACACGATTATGTTGTGGTCAACTTTGTCCACAAACAAATAAATGGAAAACTACCAACAATACATAATAATTACTTTATCCCGAATAACCATGTACACCAACACAATACCAGGAATAACACAAAATTATTTTATCCTCTTATTAGTACATCACATGGTCATAAAATGAATAAAATTACGGGACCATATCTTTGGAATAGAATTCCTGAAACCATAAAAAATATTCATCAACCTGGAAACTTCAAAAAAGAGCTAAAAAACATTATACAAGTGAATATCATGATCAATAAATCCAATTTTTTTCTTCTACTTGCATACTTACATTGTATATACGTATAATTCACAAGCTTCACTAGATGTGTCAACCACTAGAGAAATAGTTTACAAGTATTTTACTTTGATTGTGCCTTGAATGGCAATAACATTGTTCCAAAGTTACTACCACAATAAGTGCCTATAATGCAGTTTAGTATCAATTTTTTTTCTTTCTCTCTCTTCTTTTTTTTTCTCAGCAAACTGTGTATTATAATATGTATTTAAGGTGCCCAGCTCGATGAGTTTATACTCCTCTGGGTGCCGTCAATTGTAATGTATTGTCACAACCACTATGTATACAATGTTGAAAATAAAGTTCAACTCAATTCAATTCAGCTCTGTTTACTCCAATTTGGAATTGTTCGTTATGCAGTTGCCACTGCAGATGTCCGATCAGTAATGTTGAACCATGTACCAGTCTTAATGGCCATGGGCCTAGATCTAAATCTTGCAAAGTAGAAAGTTATTTACAAAAATCAATATTTGTTGTGGGGAGGACATTTAATTTTTATTATAAGCTTGTGTGTGTGTGTGTGTGTGTGTGTGTGTGTGTGTGTGTGTGTGTGTGTGTTCCCTCGATCAGCATCGGCCTGTACCTATTCCGGAACAACACGCAAAACGTGTTGACCAGAGTCGCCGGCTGCATCAACATTCATCCCTTTTGTTCCCTTCTTGCACATAACATTGCATCAAAAGCTTCATTGAAGCTGAACCGCAAATCTACTGCCTCTTTTCGTGATTGACGTTGCCTTGTCTGCAAATGATGCCTCAAAAACAGGATGCCGGTTGACAGGCCACGTTGGCAACAGGTTCATCTTTTCAGACTTTAAGGCTGCGCAACTTTTACATGGCAAGTCGTATTAAAACTTGAGAAAGTCCACAGACCTGAGTGTATACTCCAAGGGAGAAAAGAGAGCATCCCGATTGGTTCAACAAAGGCTGCTCCAAATATAAAAAAATGGTTTCCTCTTACAACGTCCGCGATTATTTTGTTAAAAAGCGCCTTATATCGCTAACCTTGTCAAGAGGAAAAGCAGCCCAAGTCCGTATTTCGTACCATGTACTTGGTTACTCGTGCACTTTTATCGCAAAATGAGCAGTTTTAAATTTCAAACAGCTATTCGTATGCTAAAAGAGGAGAGCTTAAATCGGGCGTAAGTCTAATAGTAAAACAAACCCCGGCCACCACATTTTGTTGTATCCTTTTTCAACCAATCAGAAGTTACTGAGTTAAAATGATTTTTTTTAGTCAATCGTTATTCGGTAGCGTCTTATAAAATTACAAAATATGCATGCGCAGCAGCATGTTAGATTGAACTGAAGAAGTGTCTTATACGAATTGGGGGGGGGGGGGGGCAGGGAAAGCTCCTTCAGAGCCTTCGGCGTGCTAATATTCCAATATGGACTTATCTGCTACTATGGGTCCTCAATCAAAAAGTGAATCCAAATTTCAGGGAAAAAATATAATTTGTGTGAGGATTATCGACATTCTGCTTCCAATTGGATATAAAAATTCAGAAACAACTAGATATCTCCGATCGCATGCAGTTACTGAGAGCATGAAGCCTGCCCCACTCCCATTTTGCTGTTCGCGAATTTTCGCCATATAGATTAATGTCTTTGACCTTGACATTTAGGGGTCAAATTTAAATCACAAAAATGTGCGCTGTTACAATTTTACATTTCGAGCCTAACATGATGTTATGTAGCCTAGGGTACAGCAAAGTGAAATAAATATTCAGCAGGCAGGAAGAAAACCTAATTGCAATAGCATGTAAGTTATAAACGCAAAGCATGACAATATATCTATGGATTTTCCTTGATTAGGTGTAATAGCTGTAACAAGTAATGATGTAGCATATTTGTTTCAGCAGGTGGCCTTTTTGTAATTGGGAGAAGTACCACATAGGAGGTAAAAAGGACAGCTCTGCAGTTCCTCACAAATTCCACGCCTATATATAACGGTAATGGATCACACCACTGGTCTTATATTCGCCAATTCCCTTTATGTAACGGTATGTTAGTTCCCGTATGTGTGTGTGTGAGTTTTGAACTTACCATGGTAACACTTGCAATGGATTCTGTTAACTTGCATGGAGGTTTTTTGTCATTTTGTAACGTACAGCAACAACTGAACGTTTTAGTGTATTCATGGAAAATTACTCAAGATATTTTTGGCACTGATGAGTATTTTACCGGGTAAAAATGCGAAAAAGAAGGGTAAAAATGTAATTTGCCCCAAGATGTGTCGAATGTCCGATATCTACGTGGAACAAGATGGTGCTGCTCAATGGAACTACGATCGACAATCCTTGCAGTTCCTTGCAAAACGTATCAAATCAGTTCCGAAAAAAACTTCGAATGGCGGTTTCTTTGCTGTTGCAGTTGACTATGGTTTACATGCGTGGACTTGAAGAAAATACTTTCTATTGAATATATGACATGCCAGTTTCCTGAGGATTCATAGTCCGTGTTATCGATTTTGGGAAAATCACAACACATTTACATCTGTAACATATATTAATGATGACCAGGTGGCTTTTCTATAATTGAGAAAAGTACCACATAGGAAATAGCGAGATCAACTGAACAATTCCTCACACAATACAAGCAAGTGCAAAATTGTAGGCTTATGTATAACGGGTCATTCTTTTCCAGTGCAATAGACCTGGAGCTGCTATTACTTCCATGCCCTTTTACTAAGGAGACTTGGTAGAAGTGGAGGCGTGGTTGTGGATGCTCAAGTGCTTTCCAACAGCTGCTTCAAACCAATCTTAGGGTATGCCTCACCCAGCCCTTCTAATTCAAGAGGTTTAGAGAGGGTGCACCAAGGATCCAGGATGGTTGTTTTCTAGTTCCTAGCTCTCAAGTGCGGAAATTTTTATAATGAGGTTCCTCCCTCCTCCAGTCTGATAGTACATCAGCTTAAGTGACCTATTGTGTTGTTCTGTGTCCTTAATATGAAATTTTGCAATGTGGAACTATTATTAAGATACAGTAATCATCATAGGTCATTAGAATTTCCACCCAACCATCTCCGCTTTTCGGTCCCTCCTCGATAGTGCAGGAAACTGAATTGTGCATGTCTTGTTTGTATGTGTTGATGCCACCAGGAGCGTTGTGCCACACCACAGTACCTGGGGCTCAATGCAGCAGCATGGTTATGGCACTGGATCCGTGGAATTCGTATGGTGGCTCTAGTAAAGCTCCTAAAGTGCCTGGTAACCAGCTTAAGTGACCTATGCTGACTATTGTTTCTTATAATAGTCCGCTCTGGCTTGGTGTTTCAATGATAACATACTATTAGGGTTCCAGTTACTCTTCATGGTTTTAATTTTTTTGTAGTACAATACTTCCAAGCTTTCCTAGCTTGACTAAGTAGTGCGTGAACTGAACCCTCTATGTACACCATTGAAAATACCTACACGTGGAAGTTCCTGCTATTTTCAATAAGAGTTGTCATGCAAAATGTTTCCACTAATTTCCTGTAAAAAAAACTTGTACATTAATTTTTCTTTTGAAGCATAAAACCCTTTAAAATTGAGGCTTTTTATTATACAGTACTGATCTTTACATCTATATCCTAGCGTCCTTAAGGAAAGAGATCAATAACTACTCATAATATCAAAACCTTATGAATAGTTTGCCTCGTCGCCAGATTTTATAATTAAAACTTTTATATATATATATTTTAGATTTATGAAATCTCTATGCAAAACAAATTTCACGAACACATTTATATCTTCGTTTAGAGTTCTATACACAGTGCTTGTAGTATTTTTTAAAATATATTTAGGGCGTGATATACTTTGTGACTCTCATGTAGAAATGTTTAATTTCTGCCAATAATCACAATCTAATACCCTAACAAGTGTATATTTTCTGAAAGAACAAGTAACATCAAATTTGATTCTGTTACTGAATATGAAATTCTAGTGTCTCTATTGATGTGATTGAATTTAATAAAAGCTCTTAAATTTTGCATTAAATTTAAATTAACATTTTAAAAACTACAAGTCAGGGCGTCGTATTCTTTACGACTTTTGTGTATGTATAAATGTTTAATTTCTGTCTAATGATTACCACCAAATACCCCAAAAAGCATTTATACTATGAAACGATACATAACTTTGATTCTGGTACTAAAAATATAAAATTTTAGCATCCTTATGGATGTAATTAAATTTAAATTACAATTTTTGAATTTTGCATGAAATTTAATATAGCATTTTAAATGATAAAAATCAGGTTTAGTTTAAAGTAGCAAATGAAAGACAACATAACGCCTTCCAAAACTGCATTCTCAATTTTTGAAAATGGGCTTAGTTCTACTTTTATTGATTTTAAAGTTGAACTTTAATTCAAATATCCTGTAAATTTTGAACTAAAACTCTTATCCAAAATTTAAAATATAGTATTGCTACTAGAAGTGAACTGTTTCATTTCCCATAAGAAAGAAACGTTTCCCATTTTCGGTGTTTGTGCTATTCTGAAGAAGAAAAAAAAAACGGGTAAAATTAGTTTTTCTTAATTCAGCAAGAAAAATTCAATTTCTGAACACTTACAGAGAATGTATTATTTAAATAGCTAAGTCCAAATACATACTTTTAGAAACTATATAGTTTATATGATATTGAATAAGAACTCTATTGTATATAAGGTCATTTTGGGATCAAAGTTGTATTTTCTGAGTTAAGAACTCTAAAGTTGTACCACTTCCTCATACGAACCGGAGCAAACATGCTACATCTTCAGTGTGGTTCTCACCCCCAAAATATCACAATCCAATCTTTTACACTCCATAGCCGATCCAGTCACTGTCTATGTCCACACCTATAGGGTAATTACCATTTATTATCACGTTCGATTTTCAAAATTTTGAAAATGTGTTGATGAATGAAATGAAGTCATTGATTCTATTTCATTGACAAGTTTTGCTTTTGTTACCTACACAAGTTACAAGTTTGCAGAGGCTGAACAGGTTTTAAATTAGATGAATCTTTGTTGGAAGTGGGCAGTGTTTACAAAGGTTATGCAACAATGTTATAGATATTGAACTGGCGAGCAAATGTCACTGCTGGGTCCAGAAAAACAACAGCTATGCCTATGGGAACTCTGCCTGCATGCCCCAATGTATTCACTGCCCTGACCAAAATCCATCCATATTATAGTTGGTCATTACAGGGAGTTTGGATCTGTGTTTGAGTGATTTCTGGTAGCTGATGTGAATCTCCCGTTATAAAGACATACTAAAATTTTGTTCATATTTCATTGGGTGCTGCTATGTCACTAACCTATCAATTGTAGTTGAAATGGCACCTCTCAGTAAGCACTAGCTTATTGTGATGAGGAGTCACAAGAAGAAGGCTTCAGACTATGTACAGCCTCCTTGCTACACAATGCAGACAAGTTTACTTCAGCAACACAGCCAGTCACCCAAGGGATTGAAGGCAAGCCCATAGCATTGGGCACCACTGCCTCTGTTCTGATAGCCCCCGCACAGTTCAATTATCTCTGGTTGCATAATAGCATGTCTGTGGAAACAGTTACCAGCTTGTGGGCACAGTGGAGGGGTGGAGGTAGGGGCAGGGGATATGTCAGATGCACATGTATTCTGAGGAAATTCAGTGAATTTAACATAAATTAAGATTTTCAACTCTGTTTGCATGTTATAGGATTATGCTTTAACAATAGACCCCCTTATCAAGCTTGGAATGGCAAGTCTATCTAGAAAATTTTTAAGATATGCAAGATTTAAAATTCCCACACATATGTCTCGAACTTGCATAATTTTAACATGATGCATGTTCCAAAAAATATGCAAAACTTCACTACTAGGTCTATGACCATGCAAAGTTCCATACATATCGAAACAATAGTATCTGAGAAAGCTTACCACAAAACTGACACATGGAAATAAATAAGTAAATAAAAAATAATAAACAAACAAACAAATAAATGAATAAATAAATAAAGTATTTGAGAAACCAACAAGAACTCTGACTTAATAAGGCATCCACATTTTCACCATATGGCGAACATCTTTGTGTGATCACACAAGACACATTTCCATCTAGTTTCAGCCAAATCTGCAATCTGGTTTTGGAACGAAGTTGAAGAGCAAAAACACACACAAAAACTCTTTAGAAAATTAAAAAAAAAAAAAAATCAGTGTCACCTGGTGAACCATCTCAGTTCTAAGTGTCTCTATACAATTCCAAAGCAATTGCCTCGGCAGCTTTAAAGAACTTTTATTTTTAAAGTTGGTTAAAAAAATGAACTAAAATATCATTGGAGCAGACCATTTGAAGAAATGGGTACAGATCAACCTGAGGTACATTTTCACCCAATGTGAATTCTGGATGACTGACATATGGGCAGAGGGAACACATGGCCTAATGCTTACATGAGCTCTGCTGAGTGACAGGTCAGCTAGGTTAAAAAAGTCAGAAACTTTTAAAAATCATAGCTTACATGGAAAACAGACAAATCAATCCTCTTTGTTCAAAGTTAAACAATGATGAAGCCAAGACCCCTTCCTAGGAACATGGTACACAAAAAGAAAATAATAAACTGGCCAAGTGTACAATGTTATTCACCTGGTTACAGTAGTTCCTTTTGCAGAGGACTCCAATTGCAAAGCATGGGGACTCCTCTGAACAAGAATGGGATCACTTAGTGGTGTTTATTCTCAATGTAGTCCGTTTATTCGTATCCATCAATTATATCTGTAGGTTCAAAATGATGAAAAACACACAATAATCATATTTTAAAAGATTTATTTACTATTCAAACTAAAGACTGGAATAAATTTTCAAAATATGAAAAATTACTAAAAGTGTGGTGCTTAAATATATTAAGTTACTTCCTTCTGGAGGATTTTCACAATTTTGTTTCCAGTCTGCATTGCCCATTGTTTGTGGGTAATGCAGTTTTCATTAATGGATAAGTCTGAGAATATTCTCCTTGGTTAGCTGCATACACATGAAACTAAAAAGTGATTTAATTTCTTTTTTTTTTTCCTGGGGTGGGGTCCTTCCCTCTCCCCCCTTTTTTTAATAAGTTCAGCATCATTGTCAATATGGTTATTCCTACAGCTTATGCTTTAGATGGAGTCAACACCTTTTCTCAGCATACTTTGGACCCTATTGCACTGAAAGCCTTGGGTAAGCCATTGACAGAGACAGTTGTTTTTACACCTGCACTTGCATTTTGGCTTGTATTTTTTAGTGAAAGGTCTCAGTTCAGGAAATTGACCTTTGATGTCATTTACAAACGGCTATGGAGAATACCATCATGCTCACAGAAAAAAAAAAGATGGTAATGACCAATACATGTAGCTGACCGATCTTAATCCTCCTCTGTGAAAAGGAACATTCGTAAACCAAATCCAGGTATACTCATAGGGCAAAAATCATCAAATATGTGAAAGAAAAATTCATGTGACATGGCACAAATTAAAATTCAGTAAACTTTGTCAATGACACATGCTGCCAGCAGGTGAGTCTTGGTGAATTCCTTCCTTCAGTTGGGTTCTTTTGTCCCATGATCATGGCAAAAATTGAATATGACACTGCCAGTGTCATATGGATGCATGCAAGGCATGGGGTTCGAAGGTCTAAGAAATAATTGGCCAGGACAAGCTGTCGCTTGTAAATATAGGTCAAGTCCAGGAACCACTGTGTTGTCAGCTCAAAATTTCATCTGTTTAAGAGGTGGAAGGTCTGATTACATATCAATTTTTCTGCTCTAACCAACATTATTACTGTGCCTGTGGGAGGGAAAGCCTTAGTTTCAGTTAACTGTTATTGATAACCGCCTGATGATGCTGCAGTTGTTGAAAACCCCAAAGCAGGGAAATCCCATGGATAAATGCACATCAGATCCACTGCCTTGATGAAAGTAGCTATGAATGATATCATGATGATGGTATAGGCCAGCATTAGCACTATTCTGGACAGGTGGTAATTTTCCCCTCATCAGATGGTGCTGTATGTACCTTACAACTGGAACAATCCACTGCCTTGATGAAAGTAGCTATGAATGATATCATGATGATGGTATAGGCCAGCATTAGCACTATTCTGGACAGGTGGTAATTTTCCCCTCATCAGATGGTGCTGTATGTACCTTACAACTGGAACAAAGGCCTTCTCTGTCAGCCAACTGTCTGTTTGTACCATGAACTCTGTACCTCTGGTGCATCCATGTTATGCAATCACATTCAATTTTCAATGCTATTTTGGGACAAAATAACCTGATGAAGACTTCTCCTAGGCTACCTGTAGGTAGGACTGTTGGTAACTTTCCTATGGTATCAATCTGTTACAGGTGGAGACACCTGGGGGATATATAAAACCTGCTTCACTGATTGATTGAAAATATCATGTGACACAGGAAGCAGGTGCTGCCACCATGCAGAATAGTCTATCTGACATGCCCAAATGGACCATCCCTCTTTCCTAATGGGGACTGGCCAGCCTACCATCTTCCCAGCTTGGCTCCTATAACTATCCACTGCTTTCAACTTGTGTGGAATGGCCTGGCTGGTGGCTCTGGTAAAGCAGCTGCATCTCAAAAGGATGAATTGTGCACTGCTTCAGGCAGTGTCAATTAAATTGGCAGGATTGCTTCAAGTTTTTAATCAGGCTTACACAATAAATTGCAATTTACTAACAATATACAATGTATGTTGCAGTTTTCCACTATCATATTGAACTTTAAAAGAAGAGCAACAAATCCATTCTGAAGAAGCAAGTCTTTTCATTTGTCACTTGCTAAGCTGACTGAGCCATTATTATTTTTACATATAGGTCAGCCAGCTAGCTCAATCCTTGCACGACACTGGTCCCAAAGCTACATGCACCGTAAGTCTCTCTTTAACAGTATTAGCACAAGGGCTGTTTGTGACCAGCATAACCAGGTACCATGGTTATGGTCAGGTGACTTGGTGTTTGACCAGTAAGAGACATGTCACAGTATAGCCAACATTTATTTGGTCCCATGCACTAAGCCCCTCACCAAGGTTATTACAATGTATTTAACAAATTCCATACTATGACAGGCGTTTGTCAGTGGTTATGGCACTGCCTAGCAAGTCATGCTGCAGCTGCCCTTGCAGCAGCTGCAGCATGACTTGTCAGGCAGTGCCAGAACCACTGACTTAAGACTATAGGCATGTTGGTACTTGAATGAAAGCACTTTCATGAAGAATTTAAATATGCAATTGTCATCTTAAATCTAGGTGAATATACAGAAAAATCAGGGACTGGTAGGGAATAAATTAACTGTTTCATGTTGGTTAACATTGCCTGGACTGTAATCACTCATCCACTGCAACGTTGCCACATTGAGTGAGGTCTGAAGTGAAACCTTGTGCAGGGTTCCCTCCATGTAACTGACCTGGGGCCTGGTTATGACAGTATGGAAACTGACTTTTCGATCTGTGCATTACAAATATTAATGGTTAAGTAACCAGTTACAAGTATGGTTCTGACAGGTCACAAACCACCCCATGCAAACACGATGATACACGAGGTTAGAAAATAGGTATCTCCATTAAAAACACACTAAACTGGATCCATCTCTATTCCATAGTGTCACATTCTGATCACACCAGACTCCAGAAAACATTAATACTGTTAGCTGATACTGGACCAAGTCCTAACAACCACATGTAGCTCTTGCTTACTTTTATATTCACCAGGCACTTGAACATGTAATACTTGTTAGTGTTTAAAATCGAAAAATGTTCTGAATTGGACCATACTTTCATTTAAATCCATTTTAAGTGATACAGTAGTCTCTCCTTTGAAAGACCACTCCTTTGGGAGACCACCTCCTTTGAGAGACCACAGCTGTCAGGTCCTTCTGTAGTACTTTTCATGCTATTTATACCTCCTTTGAGGGCCCACCTGCTTTATGTGACCGCCTTTTGGGTGGCACTAGGGGCAGTTCTGGAAGGAGGGACTACTGTATGCACATGTACACTGCTATACAGGACATTTAAACATATGAAAATCATAGTATAGCAACAGTCACAGATACATCTTAAAAATCTTCTTGAAAGAGGCAGAACAATTTCCAGACACCTAAAAATATTCAATGGGGACAGATCAAATGAAATGCATCTCTGTTACTTACATACCTACATCTATACGTAACATACGAAAATATAAAACGTTCTGTGCAATCTATTCACAAATATAAAACTTGATAACATAGAAATCTTGTTATCATCAGGCAATATCAAAGGTAAATTTTTGCTCACAAGGTATTGGTTAAAAGAAATATGAAAACAAAGCATCTGTAAAGTTACATGAGCTATCACAGACCTACATGTAAGAAAGCATATGTACATGATGATAGGCTGAATTCTTGTTCTTACTTTTATACATTTAGCAGATTAAGGTAAAAGCATATCTATAAAATACATGGTCACAAGCTCAAATGTAAGGTAAAATGAAAAACATCTAGTATGTTTCTACTGTGTAGACATAATCACTATGGAACTTGTACACATGTTTTACCATAGAATCACCAGATCTCAAACCAACAATTTCTGCATGCCCAAAATTTGCAGAGTATAATTTCATATTAATCAGTCACAGGATAATTTGGCCTAGATGCTGGGGATACAGTTTGTTTGGCCAAACTTTGAATGCCAACATTTGACCAGTTCTATTCACAATATCAAGCATAATCATACTCAATGTACTGGTGTCATTCCATCTTGCATAACAAGAACACAGTGGTCCCCCCATAATAAGGCCAACCCAAATGCACTAGCAAAGTGGCCTTATCAGAGGAGTGGTCTCCCTTCAGGGGTAAAATACAATGAAAATGCCATACTTGCTGCATGGAGAAGTGGCCTTTGTAGAAGTGGTGGCCTCTCTTTGGGGGGGGGGGGGGGGGCTTATAAGAGGGGGACCATTGTAAACTTGTGTGTACTGTATTTTATTGTGGAAATGCTGGACTTCTTCATGATACGGTTGTCAACACATTTCGGGCCTTGCTACAGTGTAGAATTCACCACTAACTATCCCAGTAAACGCTGTCATCATACATGTGTGCAATATGTATCTGTACACCTGGGACAGCAAATCAAGATGCATTCTTTATACATTGTTATTGTAAGTTTGACTCCCTTCCAGTTGTAAGTTTGACTCTCTGGAAAAAGTTGCGGTTACTAGAGATGGGCTGATATTCTTGTCAGATATCAGTCACATCAGCATTTTTTTTCACAATATCAGACTGGACCAGATATCAGGCACATCAAGCCTTTCCTTTGAACATAAAAGTGATCACTTAAAAATTCTGCATTAGTCTAAAATGCCTACGGTCACACCTGGTGCAGTATGTGAAGAGACACAGAATGCTGTTGGCAGAGAGGCTTCATCAAGAGGGATCATGGTGACAGGAAGAACAAGAACTCATTAGGGGAAATGGCACTTTCACAGACCAGCACTCTGTGGATGAGATCTTGTTAACCGTCACCAAACGTTTCCAGCAAGACAATGTATGGCCACAAACTGCACGAGTCAGCACACAGGCAGTACCTGCAGCAGCACAACATCCAAATGTTAATTGCCATGGCCAGCCTGACCTCCTGACCTGCCCCCATGTAACATTTATGGAATGTTCTTGGGTGTTGAGTCACTGCTGAGGAATGAGTACGGTGAACCAGTGGCCACCCTGGACCAACTGACACAGTGGGTCACAGACCAGTGGACCAAATTTCTACCACTGCAATATAGCCATACATTACATAATACTTAAGGTGATGTCACTGATATCGAAGGGGACCCAAATTTCCATGCATCCCATAAATCTTGAAAGCTGTGTGGGGCGAACTTGAAAACTGTAATCTGTATCGCATCTACAAGCAAAAGTTAAGGGACAGATGGACAGACAGACATGAGTGATTACATCAGCTCTGTGACACTTGGTCAGCAGAGCTACAAAATAAAGTGATTTTTAACCCCATCCTGAAAAAATTGCAATATTCTGCATTATAATTATGTAAGTTCAAAACCAGGCTTGGCAGCATTTCAATGCTTATCATTTATTCACTACAAATATGGGAGAATGAAATGTATCCTATATCACCCCTACTACTGCCATTGCTGGCAGCACTTATTTGTGAAACAGGTCACTGTATTTGTCCCAATGTGTGCCCTGGCCACAAACATACCGTGAAGACACTAAAGTGATCAGGTCGCTTTTTTGGACCAACACTATTTTACACGTTACAGGTATGATGCAATCACAGATATTTCACTGAAGAATATTTAGCAATAGAAAGACAAGGCAGAATATTTAGCCTTATATTAACTCTTTATGATCCAAGTTAGGTGAGCATGCTCAGCAGAGCATGGGCACCTGCTGGAGGTATACGACACATGTATTATGAGCACAAGAAAAGAATGCATTCGATGCAGTCATAGTTATGGTCCCACTGGGCATACACACACATGTAAGTCATATGATGATAAAACATTCAATAAACAAAGGTACTATTATACATATCACGTAAAGCATACAAAAAAATAGTCATTGCAAATTATCTGTTTAGTCTTGTCAATCTATATGTACATGTATTTAGTCATTAAATTTTTTGTCAGCTTACCCGATGGCTAAAAAAAAAAAAAAAAAAAAAAGACTGTGACAGTCCTGTGCTCAGCTGACCCTACATGTACAGACTGAAATGGTCCTGTGTCCTAGGAAGATACATTTACCTGCAAGTACCTGAATTTCAAAAATCGTCAAAAATCAGAAATCCACAGCAGTGCCTCCTGTGGAGCAACTTTGTCTGACCCTTTCACAAAGAACAAATCCACAAAGTTTCAGCTTAATCTGAATAATGGTTCTGGAACAGAAGTTGCAAAATAGCGAAAACCCACAAAAAAAATCATATTAAATAGAAAAATTGCAGTGCCGCCTGGTGAACAAATTAAGAACTAGGCATCCCTAGGAGTGTTTCTGTGTAATATCAAAGCAATTGGGTGAGTGCTTTTGGAGAGGATGAGTTTTTTAAGATTTGCCCCCGAAAAAGAATCCCCCCCCCCAAAAAAAAAATCATAAAAAATCCAACAATCACTGGAGCATGACCAGTTGAGTCATCTTGGTAGAGACCTACCCAAGGCACATTGCCACCAAGTTTGATGTGAATCTGGCTGACACTTTCAGAGAAGATGTCGAAAACGTGAATTAGCTTTAGAATGCCCATTGACTTGCATTATAGTAAATTAAAATCAATAGGAAAGATGCATTTGCTGACAAGTACCCAAATTGAAAAAAGAAAATCGTAAATATCAGGAATTCCTAGCAGTGCCACCTGGTGAACAACGAAGTATGACCCTATCACAAGCAACATATCCACATTAGTTTCAGCTTAATCTGACTGATGGTTCTAGAGAAGTTGAAAATAGCGCTAACAACTTGAAAAAGTCATTGAAAATTTTTTTTGAAAAATTGCAGAGCCACCTGAAGAATAAATTAAGAAGTAGGATTCCCAAGGTCTGTTCCTGTGATTCAAAGCAATTGGGTGTGTGGCTTTGCAGAAGATTTTGTAAGATTTGCCCCAAAAAGAACAGAAAAATTCATAAAAAATCTCCAAATCACTGGAGTGTGACCACTTGAACAAACTTGGTAGAGACCCACCCAAGGTATATTGCCACCAAGTTCCACCAAGTTTAACCTGCTCAGTGGTTTTGGAGAAGGAGTCGAAAATGTGAATTGTGAAAGCCAGACACCAGACGCAAGAGGGACAAAGATCGACCCACCACATAAGCTCAGCCGACTGACAGGTCAGCTGAGCTGAAAAACATTGCAAAACAGGTATACAGTAAAACCTGAGTTAACTGGGCGCCCTTGGGACCGGGCAAAAGTGCCCACTTGAGACAGATACCCACTTAGCGCAGGTCCATTAACATGGGAAGTAAAGGGAACTTGGCCAGGCAACAGTGCCCACTAAATACAGGTGCCCACTCGGACAGGTTTCACTGTATGCATGCTTAGCTTTGTTGATCACTATGTAAGTGTACTTAACTCTGATCCAACACATATAGTTTTGTTACTAAATCAGTTTGCATATCTATCAGCATATCCTAGGTTATGAGAAATATGAGAAGCACCATTTCGTATTAAAAGGTAGAATACAATATAGTCATTATCATACATATGTTATTATAAAGCCTTAATATTAATCCATCACAGCCAACATGCACCTCCTGTACCAGTGTACACCATCATCAAATAAATGGTTTCACTCCATGCACAGCAGCATACATTGTGTAAAACAAGGTTCTGCTATTAACCTTCCTCCAACTGACCCCTTCGTCCAATGGTCTTGAGTTCAAATGCTGCTACGTTTTCTGGGGTAAATGTCATTGTATTGTGGGGGAGCTTCTTCTTTTTGATGCTGCCACTCTCCTTGTCTTTGGTCATGTCTTCCCAAATGATGCTGAGGTGGCCTGTCTATATTGTAGGTTCCAGTTGAGGGAACTATTTGTATAGGTCTGATGTTATTATAGGACATTGCCATCTCATTATCATAGCTGGGGGGTGGCCCTTGAGCACTTGAGCCAGCCAGGTTTCCAGATTGGTACTGGTTGTCCTGGAAAAAAGTCAAAAAAGACAAGACATGTATATTTTTACAAAATGCAAAAATACGTTAACTAGTCTGTTGATAAGTGAAGTGGATTGTGGGTCAACATTTATTTAACAGATGCAAGATCATCAGATTTTTTTTTTCTTCCCAAAAAATAAGTAATACATGTATGTGGAAAACCACATTTAGGTGTAACACATGCATGTAGTATGCAAAAGGTTCATCAACATAAAAGTATCTTGAAAAAAAACAAAAAAAAACAGGCAAGACCTGTAATGGAAAATAAACAGGAAGATCGAGGATAAGTCAGACTGGCTTCCTGTTAAGGGATACTTGTCAGTGGCAGTCAGGATCACCAGATCCTGCTGCATATACATGCAGGGGTAAGGTTGCTAATTACCTAACATAAGACCAATATCATGGTGGCTGTTAGTCATGATGTACACTATTAATAAAGGCTATGCCAGTCAACTGTCTCAATGTACAAGTTGGAGTACATGTATATATAGTGGCAGATAGACTCAGAATGAAAAATTTAGCATACTACTTGCATAGCAAGTGAGTCTTTCTACCCATAACATTGAGGCCCAATGGTTCAATAGTATTCAACTGGTATATATAGTGTGGTTTCCTCTCAAGTCGAGTGTTCCTAGCACAGGACTCCTTAGGGGGGATGGGGATGTGCTTCAGTATCTGGGTGACTAATGGGCGAGGTTGACAGTATCTTGGCCAGATTGCATGTATTTATCTTAAATACAAGTGTGCGTAATTCTAACGACTATTACCTTTATTTTATCAAAGATTAACCTTGTGTTCACTTGCCATTCAAGATACACACATGAAAGACTTCCACAACAGAAGTGGAAGTTCATTTTAGTTTCATTGAAACACTTTGGCTATCAGTAAAATAAAAGACACTAGGTGGTGATATTGTAAGGCTTTACTTTTTTTGCCTTTGGAACTTTTGAAAATGTAGTAGAATCGAACCTGAATTAGGGGTTGCAGTACAACAGTGCCATCTAGTGGCCTGTTCTGGTTGTTCCTGTTGTCAACTGCTGGTGGTGGTGACCGGCTGAACCTGGCTTGGGGTGCCAAGTCATCAATATCATTAACGGCTGCAATTTCTCTTCCACCGGTGGCCTGTGTACGTTGGCGCTGGACGAGCTGCTCCTCGGGTTTCTTCCGTTGGAAGCAGCGACGGTATATAACCAGCACAGCAAGTACGATGGCAATAATAGCCAAAATAATGCAAATAGCTACGATCACCCAAACATGTGTATTATTTGGTCCACCCTTATCTGCAAGAAATGATGTCAAAGTGTCGCTGCAGACATACATCCTAATTCAATTTTGAAATACATGCACATAACAAAGCTCATTTAAACAAAAGGATTATGACAGGCCTGATCAAGCAGTTTACTGACCTTGAGTTCAGACCCATATGGTCCAGTAGTCTAGGAAATAGGTCAAATTCACCCAGTTCTGATTTAAACCTGGCCCTTTTTGACCAAGTCCTACATGTATCTCTGTTTGCAACATCAAACTCTGCTCACATACATGCACTAGTTTTTCACTTACTGAGTCTAAAGTTACATCATTCACTATAGGAACCCACTGATCTTGAGAACTATACATCGTAACTTAGTTCTTCAATGTGCAGACTCAACTAAGATTCTTACAGAGGACAATCACCATCCGCAATATCAATGTCCTAGCTCAAATATATTCATACAGTGATATCTGTTGTATTTGACCACTGCCGTGAGAGACCATCTGCTGTTTGTGGCTACATTTCTGAGGCCAAAAGACTCAATTTCTTTGTAAATTTACCTGTGGTGAAAGACCATCTGTTGTATGTGACCATTTTTTTTTTGACAGAAGGGCTGGTCACATTCAGCAGGTACATGCAGTTAAGCCCCTGTTAAGCTTAACAGTCACCAAACACATCAACCTTTTGGAAGCTTTTCCCAGCCATTTGAGTGAAAGGCAAACCTGTTTAAACACTTTCCAAACCATTTCAAAACCATTTCCTCTTATTGCATTTAAACACTTTTAAACCTTTTTCTCTTATATGGTTGACAACCATTCCACACACTTTCTCAACCTTATTGATGAAAATGTTGAAATGGTTAGAAATGGTTTGCAACTGTTTCAACCATTTGAAACCCTTTATCACCCTTTTACAAACCCTTTGTCAACCTTTCCAAACCCCAGTACAACACTTTGCAACACAAAAAATGCATTTGGCTGTTAAGTTTTTGACGGGCTTTACTGCATCACTGTAGTTCTTGATTTATCACACCAGCATTTAAATTTACTAAACTGGCCTGTGGCCATGGGAATAACATCAGAATCACTGAGATTTAGTTTGAGGTGCCCATAAATTAAAGAAGCAACATAATGTGTGAGCAGTATCAGATTTCGAGGGGAAATATAAATTTTCACCAATTATCAAACTAAAATGGGATTCACCAAAGTTACTATGTGCCTTCAGAAGTAGGTCAAGTTAACAGAACGAAACCTGGCCACAGTCATGCACAATTTCAAAAAAACATTCAAATACAGTGGTACCTCTCTTGAGAGACCCCTCTAATGAGAGACTGCAAATCTTTTTAAGACCGCTCTCTCAGAACACTGCACTATCTTTTCCATGTTGTTGTACCTCTAAAGAGAGACCACCTGTTTTGAGAGACCACATTTTGACCTGCTGTAGGGGTGGTCTCTCAAAAGAGGTACCACTGTAGTTCTCGAGTTAACATGCAAACACAAGATTCAGCAATGCTGCACAAGTAAAGTTGAAGAGCTATATCAATGCATATGCTGGCCATCCCAGACTCAGCCACTTGCTGATTGGACAATCAGGCCAACAGTGGAATGCATAATCAATTACAGTCCAGAAAAGTTTGGTACAACCCGTTATGAACAGTTCTATTGTCTGTGAATAGGACAAGTAATATATGGGTCACTGTGACCCAGAAATCTGATCAGTGTGTATCTTGGTTTTGGGAGATATTTTTTCATACAATTGGTGAAAAGAGAGGGTAAAGGACGTCTACAAAATATTGGGTATTCAATGATACTATGAGTTCATTATCATGACACAAGGATATATTGAAGAGCGACATATGGCTTTTAAGATTTTTGGATTCACAAAACTAGGGGAAAATGACATTTTTCCTCTACGATGATAGCACATGACTAAGAACCTTCAATGCTTAGAGATGAAAATGTACATTTGGGAAAAATACCTATCTGTTTATCATAGCCCTATGTGGTACTTGTGTACAGTATATATTTATGAGCAAAATTGGTTGAGACATACATTTTTGACATACCATATTCATATTAAGAAGTGCACACTCCCTGATAAGCACACACCCTCATTTTTTTCAAAGAAAGGACCTCCCAAAATATCCCATAGTTTTGAAGCAAGTGGCAGAATTTATTATTACACTTAGAATCTACATTTTTTCAGCTTTTGAGGATGAAATTTTTTCATAGTGCATTGTGCACTTATCAAGACGATTCAGATTCAGATTCTTTTATTCGACAATAAATTCAGAACATTTCAATTGTTAGGTACATGTTATAAGGACAGAAATATATATAAACAAATGCAAAACAAAAAATAGGAGAAATAGTACATTATTACCACAGAGAACAGATAGTCAGGACGACTCAGCTAAGGATGAAAACATCCGCTCTCAAATGAATACAGTACACATGTGCCTTGGCGACAAGGATTGACTGAACAGTTCAAGGATGTACACATGGACAGAAAGACAACTACATGTATGGGATGAAATAATAGGACAGAAGCAGTGCGAAAGTGAGTACTCATTTTTCAAACAACAGGAATGACTTACGGAATGCTGTAAAAGACAAGTAGATCCCACCAAACTGCACAGAATCTGTAGTCTTTCCTTTGAACTTGATAAAAACATGGCTGCCTTTACTTATCACTGATATGGGATCCTGGTTTCGACACCAAGTGACAATCTTTACTGGTTTTCCTGAGCCTCCTGCTGCAAAGGAAGAAAAATTACAAGCATTATAACCATGCTGCATATGTACATGTACCTCCTGGATAAAATTGACCACTAGGTTGGGCGCTTTAATAGGTCAAGCGATCTTTGCCCAACCCCCAATCCCCCAAATGTAACAATCAGAACGACCTTAAGACCCCATGGCCAGGGTAAAAATGTAATGATCCCTGGTGACTTTAGTAACAGGTCAAGGTTGCTGAATGTTAAACTAGGCAAAGCTTTTAATCACATGCTTCTACAGTACAAGTTTCATGATAGCTGCATATGCTCAATTTGTTGAAAAGTTGTTGCATTTGCAAGCACAAACATATGATGACCCCTGATGACTTCAAAACTGGGTCAAGGTCCTGAATATCAAACTCAGCCTAGCTTCCAATAAGATGCTTCTACAGTACAAGTTTCAAGGTAGTAACTCAATTTGTTCAAACAGTTATTAGATCTTCAAGGGTAATAGACAGACAGATAAGGACGGTCAGATGCATGCATGCATGTGTGCATAGACATGGCTTGCCCAAAAGCAATTCCTCACTGGCTGAAAAGATGGGAGGGATAAAAACTGTCATGGTGTCCAACTAGATGTAAACACAAGGAGTGGCTACAAGCAATAGATACCATGTACTATACCCATACAGAAATACTCTTATGTACCTTGAACTGGGTGACATATGGGTCACATAGCTGTGCTACCTACAGGTAACACACAAATGGGCAAGCTAACTGGGATTTTTACCATGCAAATAAGGTGGTGGGTGAGAAGTGGGCTAGAACTGGGTGACAAGTGGGTAAATGAGAAATAACTGGATGGGTGTTGGGCTACTGGGCTATGACTGGGTGGAAACTGGGCTACAACTTGGTGAATGGGCTACAGTTGGGCACATGGTAGCTGGATTTACATTAGAATAAATTCAAATGTACAATTCTTGACCTTAAGCTGCCCAGCCCTGCAACTGGAAGTATATCAGTGTGTATACACTGTAGCTCACACGTAGGCATGATGGTAAAGCTGTTCTTCCACACAGATCTGTAAAGCTGCAGAAAAAAGGAACATATGCTTGGGGTGTTTGACAAACATAAAGCCAGGACATGAAATCAGACTTATTTTGTCAAACTTGACACTAATTGCACTTTATACATGTAGTATATTCTACTTTTTACTTCAGACACCTATACAGGCTACATTCCTTCGTTGGCAGTTATTACATGCATATCTGGTTCAGCTATTGCATACAGAATCACTATATTCTGTGATACTTCATGAACCAATTATTAACTCCACAATGATATGAATTCATAAGAAATCAAGTATCAAGTAAAATAACGCTATGTGCACTCCATTTTATGAAAGCAGTTGTGAAGAAGTCTGCTTAAAATGACAGGAGAGGAATTAAGTGATGTCCAACTTATACTGGGTTCGCATATAAAAGTTTATCACTCAGTTGTAGCCCGGTACCATGCAAGTTACTACCCGTCTTGAGTCTCTTACCGTTGCCACATAGGGATTAAGCTTAAGTCTGTCGCCCAGTGATTCTTTTTCTAAGTCCCCTGGACCCATGGGTAGCCCATTGGCCCATTTCTCCCTTGCAAGTGGTCAGTACCCATCACCACAAGGTGACAAGTGGCAAATATTCACCCAGTCAGTGGAACAGTCATGTCACCAAAACTCAGGGTAGCACTAGTGTGACCCATTGGTCACCCATACATTGCAAAATTATTAACATTTTTCTATGGGTAAACTATGCATATTATTCAGACCTGTGCACAAAATCATGGTGTAAATTATATGATGTCACATGACACATTGATAAGTAATATCTTTTCAGTCATAAAGAAATATATTTACCATCTCTAGAAGGTAAAGAGAATACAGTAAAAATAAATATCAAAACAACAGAAATGTTAGCATCAGTGTATGGCACTAGATGCAGACTAACTGCCTCTTCTTGTTACCTATGGAGTGGTCAGGAATTAATGTAAACTGATCCCTCCTCATACTGGCATTGTGCTACAGCATGCATTGCTGGGCACTGGATACTATTTGAATGAATCATTCCTAGCCAGTTTTTGTGGTGTGACTGTAAAGTGCTGCCATCTTGTGGGTGGGTTGATACATGTACTGTAGATGATGGATTGGATGATGAAACCTTGCGCTTGCAGGCGGAGGCAGGGAGGGAAGGAAGGGGTGAGAGATATATATTTAATTAATTAATCCAAACAGCAAAATAACATTAGTATCATGTTGTATGGTACAACATTTGGCCAAATGTTGTCACAGCATTAGAGTGTATGGTGTTAGTAATATTTTTTCAGTGTTTTACAAAAATGTTATTTTTTCCTTATCTTTATAACATCACAATAATGTTTTCAAACATTCTCCCATTATCATAAAAACATACTCATAATATTTGTGAAATTAATATTTTTCTGATGTTATTACAACCATACACCAGTATGGTATAATACATGCTGAAAACAACTACCTTGAAGCACTGTCCAGCAACTGAAGGTTCCTTTCTTGAACCTGTTATCTCATATTAATAGTAATTGCAAACACTGACTGATTAAAAAATGCCCCTCCTATTATGAAAACAAAGGAAACTACTTTCTCTTCAAGATAAAATCAAAGTACCAGCAAGCTCATCCAGGGCTAATTACTTGCTTTATCAGATAAATTAGCATAAACAAACACTTACAGGGATACATCTAAGGATTATACCCTACCCTGGATTTTCCCTCAAATCCCAGGTTGGAGCCCAGTCAATGTTTCAAGCATATAAAATTCATCATGATAATATTTTAGCACAAAATGTTTTTAAGTGTTATGTGCTGGCTTGAGAGAGAGAGAGAGAGAGAGAGAGAGAGAGAGAGAGAGAGAGAGAGAGAGAGAGAGAGAGAGAGAGAGAGAGAGAGAGAGAGAGAGAGAGAGAGAGAGAGAGAGAGAGAGAGAGAGAGAGAGAGAGAGAGAGAGAGAGAGAGAGAGAGAGAGATCACAGACTGTGAAAAAGCAAAATTTGAAATTCTCAAAATGTGCCTGATATTTTAAATGTAAACCAGGTTCTCTTAAAACAACATGTAACCTGTGAGATGACTAAAATTAACCTTGACTTAAAATTCTGCATATGTCATACCATCAAAAATGTCTACATGGTCATAGCCATCACATGTGCTGGCACTTTTAGGAGGCTGAGGAAGATCAGATGGCAGCACAGTCACTTGGATCTGGTATCCTTGTTTGGCTTGAATCTTCCACTGGCATTCCTTTTGGAACACGTGACTCAATGAGTGAGGCAACACAGTCCTTATTCGTCCCTCCTGTGCATGAATTAATGTGGTATCTGGGAACCTTGAGCAGTAGTATGTCTTCACATTCCCTGATGTTGTACCTACAACATGTAAAACATGTTGCTGCTGATGGCGGCTAGACCAGGCTACATCCCACCAACCCACAATTGTGATATTGGGTACTTTAATATGAAAATTTGGATAAGATATGTTTGAGTGAATGATGTAAATTACAGTGGTTGAAACGAAAATGCGGTCAGTTAAGTTACGCTCAGTCAAAAGCACCTAAACTGGAACAGCTCTCTGAAAATTGTTCATTGCTAAGTAATCTCCCTCAATCAATTGGTGGATTAGAAGTAGTTAGCAAACTCAAACTATATGAAAGCACATCAGCCATACAAAGTTTATCTGTCATAATGGCTTCCTTGAACTTCTATTTTTAAATCTAGTTATTTTTTATTTAAAAATCTAATTCCTTGCACATAACTATCATGGATTCAGCAATAATAGGGTAGGCATACTTAATAACTTAACAACCTTTGCTGATCAATTAAGGAGGACAAAAGGAAAAGAAAATATCATACATGTATGTATCATGCAAGCTGGGTCTATCTTTAGTAACCATTTCCAACAGCTAGCTGCATTTTTCGCAAAATAGCCTCACAGAGGTCTGATGACATTTAATGTGCATTTGTAATAAATTTCCAAACAAGAACAATCAATCAGACAAAAATGGCAAAAGGCTAGGTAAGGTCTATCTGGGTGAGGATATTCTCTGTAGAGTGTAATTTATTCAACCGCAGGTGAGAGTATTATTCCCAAACTTTACTTATCCAATAGCAAAGTGACCGCAACATGTTGGTTTTTACATGTATCACTTTTCTCCAGTTTTTGCTTATGCTTTACAGGACATTCAATATTTTTCACCCTGGACTAGCATTTAGCATTCAATTATACAGTAAAACCTCTGTATGTGGGCACCTCGTCCTTACAGTGGGTACTTTTCTTCGGTCCCGTTTTATTTTTCCTATTGACTACATTATAAAGTCACCTCTCTAAAGTGGGCACCTCCCTAATCTGGCCATTGGGCACCCTAAACATATACCAAAATCTGTTAAAGCAGGCACTACCCTTTTTTTTTAATAAATATTTTGAGAATACTAGGCAAGTGTTGATAAGAACAGATACACGGTGTGCCAAATAAGCCTGACGCTTTTCGTCCTTCACTGGACTCATCAGAGGCTAATAAGTAATGATTGACCACAGGTTGAGCATAACTCTGGTCTTATGCCCAGCTGTACAGAGAGTTGAAATCTTTCAACTTCAGGGTCTAGTGGTTCAATCAAAACTGAATGCAATAAATATTTTGCTTTGTAAAAGTGTTATTTTTTGCATCAGGACTTGCTACCTTTAACTTTTAATTCGTCAAGTGTGATTTCTCTATCTTTTTTCATTTATTTCATGTGGGATTAAGATGCATGTATCTGTATACATGTATATATAAATATACATGTACATGTAGATGTGTATGCATGCATGTGCCCTGCCTAATCTTTGTTGGTCATTCACAGAACCCAAAATGGCCATCCCTCTGTAAAGTGGGCACCTCCCTAAAGTGGGCATTTTGCTCCAGTCCCAAGGGTGCCCGCTGTACAGAGGTTTTACTGTGTATACTTGTACATGTAACAAATTTGTACATTTGATACTGTGCTTACAATTTACACGAGATCAGTACTTAACATATTCAAGAGTGCTACGTTGAGTACTTTCAATTTGGACACCACAAACATTATAAAGAAATTTAGCAACCACAACCTATCTCCAGTGTCCATAAAACCAAGCAAGTGTAGAATAGTTCAGCCCATGTTGTTCTATTTGGCCACATCCTGGATTATGTCAGCTCTTCATTCTGCAAGAAAATTATAAGAATGTCGGGAATTTAACAATCTACAAGGGAGCTGGATTATCCATATAACACAGGTAAACCTTAATCCCAGGGTTCATATGAAGTTCGATCTCCACAAGACAGCTGATATTCTGGTACAAGAAAGTAAGGGTTTGATTCCAGTCTTTGAAACAAATTTAAAGAAATTAGCTTATTTCTGACCTTCTCATCATCGTGGCCATGCATTTCTGGCAATGGCACTTTTTCATTACTATATCATTAATCAATTTATGACATGAGAAATACAAATTGAATGTAAACTAGGAAAGAGGACTTGCTACATATAGCAAATCAGTGTGTGTGTCTTCAAAGCATATTGGTATGGCAATGTACAACTATTCCATAACACAGGAGTAGAGGTTGCAATGGCATCTCTATCTATTATAGCTTTGAAGTCATTCAAGATTTTAAATTTCTAATGGTGCTATTTAGCATAATCTAAATCGCTACAACTTTTATTTTTAATTTGTAAGGTGTGCAATGGTCAACAACCCTCTAGTAGAAGTTGGAATAACATCTCTATCTAAAATAGTTTTGAAGATATTCAATTTTTTAAGTTGAAAATGGTGCAGATTAGTATAATTTAAATGGCTACAACTTTTTCTTTAGATCCATTAAATGCACAATGGTCAACAACCTCCTAGTAAAAGTTGGAATGACATCTCTATCCATAATAGTTTTGAAGATATTCAAATTTTAAAATTTCCAATGCTGCTAATTAGCATGATTTAAATTGCTACAACTGTTGTTTTAATTAGATTAGATGCGCACTGGTCAATAACCCCCTGGTAGAACATTGTGTGTTCAGAATAAAACACTATGTGTTCCAAACTCAGAACGCACACATGCGTTCTACATGTGTTCCACGGAGAACACATGGATGCGTTCTGGCCATGTTACAGTTTGAGAACACTTATGTGCGTTCTCAGAGCACTTTCAGAACACACAGTGTTCCCAATAAGCAATTAATATGTTTTCATACATCAGAAATGAGAATGCCACCTGAAAATGGTAAAAAATCAGGAAATCCCCATGTCTGACAAGAAAATAGATGCACATTGTAAGCAAAAACATGCAAGTACCATTAATAGTAGTTCAATCACATTTATTTTCAGCAAAATACCTCACATAATTTTATGTAATATTGCAAGCATACATAAACATGTGAACATCAGTCTTCCATGAAAATATTGCATGACTAATACAAATTATACTGAGCACCATATTTTCACTTGTAAGTTGACTAAGTCCTTGCCTGTAATTGGAAATTGCAAGTTTTCAAAGTTCCACTTGTGACATCTTAAACAGTTTATTTTCATCAAATTATCAGGTTTTTTTCATCTAAATAAGAAACTTATACAAGACCTATAATTTAGATTGTAATGTGGACTAGAATTGGAGAATGGTTTTCTCTAATGTCAGTTCATAACATCTCATTAAAGACTAAATATTGCATTACTCAACCAAGTACTGAGGATTCAAAAGTAACCCCAGAACTCATTTGAATTCATGTGGTATCACCAAATCAGATCTGCACCTATACATTTCAATCACGACATCTCCAAACAAACAGCACTTATTCACCATTCCACGAATTTGAATATTCTATGTTCAATATTCAAACAGCACCTTGGATGAGAAAAAGTACAATAGACTAGAGCTGGCAATAAAAAGTAACTGGAATACCATTCCTACTAAATTCTCAAGACAAATGAAAGCAGCATTTAACATGATGGTATCCTTGACATTTCTTGGAATCACACCACACAGTATTCTGGACGGCATTAAAAATGAGAATACAAAAAGCATAAAATGGACGATTAATAACAAATTAACTTCACATGAAATGTTTAGACAAAATATTATACATGTATAAGAGAAGCAGATAAAACAAATTATCATAATGGACAGTATGACCAAGAAATTATTGGACCAAACATTTCGCGAAATGCAGACTGGTGTGGACAAAAATTTTCTTTCACTTTAATAGTTGTCTGTCATAAAATTGACCAATAAATGCCCAAAATAGAGAAAGTTATCTTGAATACCATTTCTACTAACTTCTCAAGACAAATGGAATCAGCATTCAACATGATGGTATCTTTACATTTGTTGGACACACACCACATAGTATTCTGGACGGCATTACAAATGAGAATATCTCCATTTAAAGGCTGACTAGGTCCTTGCCTGAGGTAGCAAATAGTTGTATCTTAAATAGTGATTTTGCATCACATTATCAGTTCAGAATTTAAAACAAGCACTGTAATGTACACTGTAATGTGGACTAGACTTGGAAGAGAATGGTTTTCTGTAATATCATATGCTGTGTTCATAGCCTTCAACTACACCAGCCAAAAACGCAGATTGCATGTGCCAACCGTTCATATCCAGCAGGGTGAGTAATGCATCACTATGCATATATAGCTACATTATGCAAACAAATAAATGAATAATAATAAATAAATAAATACGATGCAGCATATTAATGCAAACATTGTATGCCAACATAGTATGTCTTACAATAATTTTCCAGTTTACCACACATTAATATGTTTGCAATGCAAACCATAAATAAATAAATATACTCTGACTTACAAAGTTGCATGTTAATGCAAACATTCCATGCATATGTTTTTTTTCACAAAAATATTCCAGTTAACCATATATTAGTATGTTTGCAATGGAAACCATCAGCCTATGCAAAAAGCTATTTTCTAGTGGTGGACATTTCCTCTTTCAACACGGTCCATATGAATTTTTGTCAGACATAATATTATCAATAATAGTATATATATATATATATATATATATATATATATATATATATATATATATATATATATATATATATATATATATATATACATATATATATATATACATATATATATATATACATATATATACATATAATGTTCAACAAGCATGTTTTTAAAATATCTGGCCCCTTTCTCCAACAAAAAAACCAAGTAATATAATGGCATTACATTTCTGAACAATTGTGAGACGATTTTGCTTTTTTGTTAACTAAAAATCACATTCTATGCAGGAAACTATATTATGGAGGCAACATACTATATTATGCAATTAGTCACTGCTCCTCTCTAATAGCCGAAAGACACAGCTTTTTATCATCAGCAATGGTTGTGCTACTTAGAAGTAAATGTGTGCTAAATAAAGAAATGGGATCCAGTGATTAAGCTTTGTAACATTAAGGGAGCATACCTTTGCCATGAATGCTGCTGCTGCGTCCAATTTTATGTACATATTTCATTCCATTTATTGTAATAACTTTGTCTTGTACCAGGAAGAAAGGTAGGGTACCCCCCGTTACTTCTTGCATTTCACATAAAGCTCACTGTATACCCCTGGAAACGAGCGTATCGGGATACCACTAGCTTTCAGAAATTTTTGCAATGGTTCCAGGTGTTTCATTGTGTTTGTGTCCTCTACTGCAGTATAAGTCCCTTATGCTTGATTGTATGGAGTATTCAATTACGTGCATTTCTAACACATTTGGTATACAACTGTGTAGACTGATCACAACATAACTGCCTAAATTAGAATCCTTGGTTTGTTCTCATGCTATCTAGTTCATGAAGTCGATATTATCGTGCATTTAACTATCGACATGTGATAAACACCGTTTTACGACTCCATTTATAAGTACACAGAGCCTACTGTGTAGCATACAGGTCCTGCAGTCATAGATTGGAATTTTAAATTTTGGGGTTAAAAAATATGTAAATGTTCCCTTTTACAGCTTTTTTACGATGTCAAGCTTGTGAACTTTTGGTGAGCCCTATGCATGACTTGTTTTATGTCGGAGAATCTTGGGATAATGCCTTTCTATGGTTGTAAAGATGTCGTGGTATTTGTCGATACATTTTCATAACATATCACCCACTTGATTTTTTCTCTCAGGCTCACATCACTCATAATTTGTTCATCACTTAGTAATGCTGTCAGTATAATGGTCCATGTCAATATTCTACTGCTCCACCCTTGTCGCCTTTTTTTTTATCACAATGAAGTCATTTTTCAATTCATTCATAGCTTGTAGTTCTTATTTAGCTGGGTTACATTTGTTTGAGGTAGAAGGTACTTTTAGCAGAGTGCGCAATCTCTTCCAGTCTGTCAATACATTTTCCTAATGTATCATTTTCACTTTTAAATGGATGAAACTTTTATCCTTGATCAATGATTTGTCTGGCTCATTATCTGCATTCTTAAGTCGGAATGTGGACAAAATTAGCATATATCACACACTTGTTACTCTGTATCTTTGTGCGGTGAGAGTGTGAATTTGAATCTTTTTTTCAAAAGTTTTCTTTGTCCTTCATATATATATATATATATATATATATATATATATATATATATATATATATATATATATATATATATATATATATATATATATATATGATTAATGCATATTATTTAATATTGTTGGATATGGTCTACAAGAACCATTACTTATTTAAGTGTTAATCTCACATAAATTTGACAATAACAAGTTCAAAACAATGTTAATGTCTAAATCAACATGTATGATGATGGTAATTATACTCAAGATCCATGGACACAATCTCCCAAGGGAAGATTTTATATTATAAATGCAATGAACTGGGCAGTACAAACCTTACATTAACTCTGCCATCTAGTGTTAATATTTTCAACTGGTAAAACCTTATGGCAACCAGCATTGTTATACAATACCTTGTTCTCTATTCTTGCTGTCTTAGTTCTGCTACCAGCATTCTTGTAGAGGAAGCAATTCTGTGATTTTGGTCTCTTTATTAATACTAGAAAAGAAACCCTTTCGGAACCATGTGTGAATGTCATAAAAGATTTTTACAATATATTAAACCCAAACTGGAGCAGGATTATACAAACAGGGTAACGCTAGTTTGCTGTAACTATTGTATTTTCGATGGTGTTTCACAAGAGTGATGGAACTGACACCAGATGAGTATACTGACAGTCATTTTTTACAGTACTGTTCAGTTCAGCGAAGTAGAACCTTTGTTTCCTACAAAATGAAAAAAGGCAAGTCTCTTTTGCATCAATTAGGTTGGGTAGAATTTTGCTGCAAATAATGTCTTCTTTACACACAGGATTAAAGGTAGCACTTTGAAATGAGCTGACAAGATCTAAAGCATTATAAAATAAATATTTTCTTTCTTTTTTTAATTCTATATACATGACAAACATAATTGAGAGAATTAGATTTCGCATCTAGTTCTCTGCATATCCAGCCTACTACATAATTGTACACCTTTATTTGGACCATAAAGACATCTTCAACAAACTTTTATAAAATCTTGAATGTAACTGACGCTTCACTGGCTGGTCTTTAAATATTAAACTAAGATACCAATTGTGAGCATTCTTTCCTGTTGCCCTTGAGTTGAAATTAACGAATATGGGCAATGTTTTTCTGAACTACAGTGAAACCTCTCTAAGGGACCATTAGGAAGAACTGTGAAAAAGGGTCCTTCCTGACAGGTGGTCCCTTAAGTGAGGTCAAATTAAAGTAAACTTTTCTAATTGGAATGTTGAGACTGGTCCTTTAGTATAGGTGGTCCCGGAGGAGAGGTGGGCTCATAGGCAGGTTTTACTGCATATGTAACAATGGATTTTAAGTATCCATCTGACACATTCCACCTTGCAGGGAGTTTCAGGATCCATCTGGCATACGTTTGCTATGTGACGACAAACTTACAAGTGAATACGAATATATCGCAGAGAACAATAAATTGACAGAAAGTTTGATTTGAAAAGTCTGTATTGGACACAGGACGACATGGCCAAATGAAGCTATCAGTAAAATAATTCAGAGCACATACCCATAAATTGACACAAAATATGATTTGAAAAGTCTGTTTGACACATAACAATGCATGTCCAAATGGAGCAATCAGCAAATTAAGTTTTGTACATAAACCCGCATTGACTTGGTCAACTTGCCTTTCTGAAATATCATTACCAAAGGTGATTCTAAATGAGTCATAATCCACATGCTCTATAACGTCACTATAGTCATATCCTCGAGAAATGCTTTACTCCTAAACACTACAATTTTACTTTTACGTAAAGCCAGATAAAATAATCTGCAGGATACGCAGTACTAAAATTTGAGGATAAACATCATTTTTGTACTGTAACTGTGGTGAGAGACAGAGGAATAATGTCCTCAACATAGGTGAGAGCTCCAAGCAATTGTTTCTCAATATGACATCCAATTGCAAGACCACTTTCCTTACATCTCATCAGCAACCTATCTTGATAGGCCACAGAAAGAATGACTGACAGGTCTCGACATACTTCACTCGATTACTTACATAGAATGCATCATTATATCACTAACGATAGCTTACACTAATATTCGCATTCATCATGTCAATATCTTTACTCGATGGAAACAGTTAACTGCTTCTGTTGAAATGAGTGTACTTCATATGACCTCAGTTAACCAAACTTGATTTATATTCAAATTAAATGTTGTTGCTCACTGTCACAAATATTACCAACAGCTCCTCTTAAAAAGTTTTCTCCATATCTGTTTTTGCATATCTGTATATCACTCACATGAGATGAAGTTAATTGATTGATATTTGATATGTGTATTTTCAAATTATGGTCGAAATTATCAAACCTCTATGACACTGTCATTCTATCTGTGCACACAGAAAATGAAAAGATTTGTGACAGAAAGACACTGGTTTCAAATTCGACTTGAAAGGACATTTATCAGTCCTGGTAATATATAGAAACATGCTGTTAGGTGAGTTACTTCTCCTGGCAGAGAAACTAATATAGTATGTCCAATTGCTCTCAACATTCAACCACTTTTCACATTGAAAAGTGGGTGTTTCTACTCCATATTTATGTCAGGAAAATATGATATGAATTTCTCAATTATATGAATCATGCCATGTATAACACATATATAAACACACACACACACACACACACACACACACACACACACACACATACATATATATGTAAACATTGCATTTGGAATTTTTGGCTTTTGATGTTACCGTGTGTACCCTGTGTCACTCCAAATTTGATCGATACTTAATTCCCCATGTCCTTTTGTGGTTTGTGTTCTCGAAATCGAAGTTATAAATGAGACAGAGCATTTTAAGTGTCCCGGATTCAAAAATGCATGAAATGTTGTAGGCTTACTTTCTTCTTTTGCTGTCAGTTCAGCTGAGTGAAAGTCGATAACAAAACAACGTGGAAACCACCAGCCAGTTGCTTTTTATAAGTGATTTTCTGTTCAAGTCAGGAGTGAAATTTGTTTATTCACATTGGCATTGGAAGATGCATGTTGGTGTTTTGGTTGTTTGCTGAATCTCTGCCTATTGCTGTAATTAACTTTACTCCCATTGTTGGCTTGAAATTTATTATGAATATGCTATATGTTTTTATGAACTTTTTCTCGTTTTTCGGATTTAAATTTGTGAAATTGAGTAATATTTGTTTAAATTATTACGTACGGTGTACTAAAGCTATCTTGTCAAAGTTGTTATTACCGTCTTGTTAAGCAGCCAGCACAGCACCATACTGGAGCTGCCCATTTTTTTTCTTTTCAAAGAGCTATCTTCAGCCATCCCCACCAAGCTTAGTGTGATGTGGAAATATACCAAGATATATTATCTGCTTAATTTGATATAACAGATATATTATGGAACTGTGCATATTTAATACACAAATTCGGATATGTTGCTTAGTTTTAGGGATTCAGCAATTGAATGCAAGGAGTACACACCTTGAAACAGTGCAGAAAAACATGATCCATATTCATAAATTTCAAACCCAACAATGACAGCAAAGATATTCCAGAGTTGCGAAAGCATCAGCATCCATCTTCAAATACCAATGTTAAGAAACAAATTTCACTCCTGACTTGAGACAGGCAGTCACCCATGAAGAATGTTTATCAAGTAATGATTGTTTGACAAAAAATATACCCCTGTTTAAATATATGTATATAAATGTAGCATAAGGTGCTTTTGGAATATTTTGGCTGAGTTTGGTGAAATTATTAT
Organism: Hermodice carunculata; assembly: GCA_964020975.1. Taxonomy (NCBI): domain Eukaryota; kingdom Metazoa; phylum Annelida; class Polychaeta; order Eunicida; family Amphinomidae; genus Hermodice; species Hermodice carunculata. The sequence continues at coordinate 44,125,330 of OZ026624.1, read as the reverse complement.
GTTGCAATAAATTATTAACCATCTGCTAAAATGCAGGATGGAACTATATGACACTGAACTAGTATGACTGTATGACTTAAGTGGTGACGAAATTAAGTTTAGCCGAACTATATGAAATCATGCCTAAAATAAAAACTACAACAGAAACGTAGGGGCGCCATTTGCTATTATTTACAGCTTTAGTAATTTGTGCTTGGGGTGACCAGGAGATGAAAATCCTTGTCTGCTTTAGAATGGTTTACACAAAACTGTGGCAAAATACACAAGTCTCAACAATTCCACCTTATGCCGGCTGCTGCAAAAAATCGATCGGACACCACAGTTCCATTTGCCCGATCAGAGGGCAGTATTATCTGTTCAGCTTCTGAAAAAAATCTATTTAATCGTCACTATGTTTTCATAGTACTGAATTTTCATATCAAAGACTGCTGAAATACATGGGCTGTTTTTGTTTGTATCATGCGATATGTTGTCATCTCTACAACACATGCACCTTGCTATCAATGCTTCTGTGGACACATGTGAACTGTACAAACAGATGGCACGGTGTCATATCCTCCATGTCTGCACTTATACATATATCTTATTTTATCAGTATTTTCACACTTGATGCTGACATCTAAATATTTTTAGGATTCAACAGCCAAATTCATTCATCACAGGAAACTATGAAGTACTTTCTGCAGTCCTGAATTACTAAACACATTGCAGCATAGCCATCTTGTCCGTCAGTTGTGCTTGTAGGATGGCCAGTCATCCATCTAAATGTCAATCCATCAATGATTCACGTTTACACTTGTCACCAAAAAAAAAAGAAAATGGTCGGCAGGTCGACTTTAAACTTTTTTAAATGATTTTTAACATATTTAGGAAAAACAAGAAAGGGGTATGTGTGCACATGAGTACTGTTACTGTACAATACAAATTGCAGAAGATCCCATTTCATGGGTAACTGCCTGTCTCAAGTCGGAATTAGAATTTATTTCTTTACGTTTGTAATGATTGATGGATTTTGATGTTACGGTAATTCTAGAATCTCTGCCATTGCTTGATTAACTTTGCTGTCATTGTTAATTTCAAATGTATGAATATGGGTAATGTTTTTCATGATTGGGACACTTCTTTGAAAACAGCATTCAGTCTTGCCCCGAATTTGCGATCGACCGAGTTGGGATGATATCCCGAGAAGCTGGCTGTTCCTATTTGTTTACATACGGTATAATTGGTGATAAGGCCAGGGACCCAGCAGAAAGACCCGCTGATTTAGTTGTTTGATCTTCCGCTGCTATATGCTGCCTACGTGACTGTATAATTCGGGTTAGAGGTTGTGTGTCAGCTACGTGAAGGTGACAGGTACTAGTAGTTCCAAAACGTATGATACAATTGCTGCAATTTTCATTTGAAGCGACAGGTTAAGCAAGTTACAGGTCAGAAAGCTGACAATTTTGATGCCGAAATGCAACAAGAAGTAAGGCCCACAAATGACCGACACATCTTCGGCCTAACTTGTGCCGGGATGATTATCACCGCTTGATGCTCCACACACACACACACACACACACACACACACACACACATTTGTTGCTTGTTTACTTTAAGATCTTACGAGTTACGTGACCAGTGGTGACTAGGCCAGCATCATTTGTAAGTCATCTGAGCAGTCAGTATTTGACAATGTATCCATTGTTGCTTCCCCATTACGATGGATTTGTTACATTTGCCTTTTCTCTTTCTTCCTAAGTAATTGTGATTGTAAGAGTATACGGTGATTCAGAAATTTATTATTAAATATTGGCCAAATGTGTTACTATAATTATGTGGCCAAATAATTTCACACCTGATCCAGCCGTCAAATGTAGGCGAATGAAAAATGCCAGTCAGTAGTTACCATATTGCTCAGGGAGGGGATACAGCTACAGGAGGTCTGCGGGTAGGCTCGAAATAGTTGCATGGAACTCTTACAAAAATCGACCAGATAAGGGCTATCACATGTTGAATAAAATATATTTTGATTAAAAGTGAAGTCGAAGTTTTTGATGAGGGTAGAGGATTATCAAAGTATTAATGATGTATGAAAAATTCATTTGTGGTGGATTCCATCGGATTCGTTCGATATATTTGCATTTGTTTAACCAAGGGGGGGGGGGGGGTAGGGGTAGAGAAAGAGGAGGGATTGGTCATCTGCCATGCATTTGACTCCTATTTTGTTCTGTGTCACAGATTGGATCCATTTAAACGTTTTAACGAAACTATAAAATTTGGTTGATTGCTCCAATAATATTATTGTCTCATGTCAGCATCTAGCGATCACCCGGAGCGATAGCGACACATTTGTGTTTTCGCAGAGGCTTCGTTACGGTGCGGAGACCAATCTCCATATTTTCTTGCTTTGCGTCACAAATTTTTACTCCTAGCATACTCTGTGTTTAAAATTTGTTCCATGCAAGCCTTTTTGTGAAGCTACAACGTAACAAAAATAGGTCCCAGATTCAATAATTTGAACGTGCAAGCGTAGTGTTCATCTTCTGAGTTGGGGACATGCTGGGGGTACAAATAGAGCCATTTGATTGGATGGTGCATGTCACGTGATTCATTGCACCAATGACGGGCCTTGAAACCATCGACTTCAAAAAATACTGACAAAACAAAATCCTGAGCTTTCCAGCGGTATAAAGCATTATGACAGTCAGAGAGAAACACGGAGGCCGCAATTGGGACAAAGTTTCCTTAGTTTTACCATAAATGTTGGACTGCATCATTCAAATTGCGACCCAAACGGTTGGGTGTTAGATTTTTATTTGTTTGACAGGGAATTTCGCCTTTTTATCAAAAGTGAAAATAGCCAGTCGCAAGTATTGAAGTTTGTCTACAATAAAAAGTACATGCTGGCAGGTAAATAAACAATACGGGCGAGCGGTTAGCTGGTGAATGCTTGCTTGCGGTGCGGGTGAGTCGACTCACAAACGGTGGCAAATAATGTTGAAACCATAGGGAGATTACGGGTAAAGTCAAACACCACATGAAGTCGGACACTTAAGATTTATGGTTTCTTTTGATGATTACAGGGAACAAACTGTAAAGAAAAAGATTTATGTTGGTTGTTCAAGACTCTGTATTTTTATTTTATGAATTTACAATTTTTTGAATCTTAACGTGCTGGTCACCTTCGACAAGACAAAATACACATATTTTGAGGACGAGCTACCTTTATGTATTTTTATACATTAAAGCAGCTTGGTCGTTTTCATGACACCACCTGGGAAGTATGATTGTGAATTAAACGGAATTTAGAATTGATACAAAATAATAATCTAGTTCCTGTGATATTTCTGTTTGTCCGAGTTTGGCTGAGTTTTCATTTTATCTCGAGCAGGAGCATTCAGGAAAGGCTGGACAAATAGATAAATTAAGTACCTTATTAGCTTAGGCTTTAACCTAAGCTGATATCCTTAAAGTATACCAAAATGTTTAAAATGATTGTTTGGGGTTACATATATTCCATGCATTCATTTTTGTGATTATAATGTTGGAGGTGGTGTAAATTGACCAAATTAGAATAGGATTACAGCTATCTTTTGGTACTTACTGAATGTTTAATCAATTTAGTCACAGTTACTGATACAAAGAAGCCTTTCGCTGCGATCAAGCTAAATATCGCGGTCTGATATTATATAAAGAAATGAACACATGTAAGGTGTAAAGAGATTCACCCCATGAGAGCATGAAACGAAACTTTTCTTTTAACTTTTACTCCATTTCAAGGAAACACGTAATTTAAAAATATGGAAGTAAGGAATCTAATGTTCAATTGATTTATAATGTTGTTTCATTATTTTTATTTACTGTTTCATTAATTCCTTTGCATTGTACTTTAAGTGGTCACACTTATTAGTGTTCCACTGTTGCTACTAGACCTATGGTAATATATGTCTACCAACACAACACAATACAACAAAATAAGTTATAACGCAATACGTATATCACAGGCCATCGTATTCCAATAGGGTTCCGTACAACACAAAACACATAATACAACGCAATACAAGTTAGAATAAAGTGTCACCTGCTTCGGGAGATGAAGGTTAATGGAAGGAACTCCGGGCAGTGACAAGGGGTGGGGGTGAAAGTGTGAAGCTGGTTGATCTCCACGAGGAGGCGACATGAGTACGAAAAAAAGAGTCTTTGGGCTTTATTGGTATAGATACATTGTCTAATATGTCTATTGAATTCCAATTGTTTTCGAAAGATTAACCCCAGTGGTTTTCGAGGGTGAGCTGACACGGTTACTATTGTTTCTGTTCGACATACGGCATTGATCTCTCTTGACTGACCAATTTGAGACGAGAAAAACTTTGTTGAAGTGCATGAATATGTAACAGTTAATCCTCCCTAAATATATTCGTATAAACAGAAGCTCACATGCACAACTCGTGTACCCTGACCTTCGGGTCATTATAAATAAAGTGTGAACTTTAACTTTGAAAGACGCAAAGCTGTATTACAGAATTATTGACGTCATGTTAGAAAAAAAAATCTGTTTTGTTTCACACATTGGCTTATATGTCTGTAATGGTGGAGGGTACACTGATACTTAGTATACCACACTAAAAATAAGGTGCCTCAGGGGTCTCTTTGGTGTTGTTAACCTTGACCTTAAAAAGTCAACTGACATATTGGGTACTATGTCAGTAACGGTGGATCATAGACCTATGGTTACTATCACACTCTTATGGGAAAGTAAGGTTAATTGAATGTGTTTGTATATCATGGTCACAGTCGATTCTATCACCTTTTATATGCAAATTACTCACGAACTGTATGAGTGAATAATGTTGTTACAGTCATGACTGGTCTGAAGCAAAGGTACCTTTGATATTATTTTCAAGGCCACAAGACCGTTTTATTCAGTGTTTGCCGTATCAGTGCAGCCAGGACTGTTACAATCCTTTTGTTTACTATATGTAAATGTTGACCCCTCAAATTACTCCTCTTTACATTCTCTGAGCCCTGTAACTATGCTTGCAACCTTTCAAATTAACAAGTCATTCTTCCAATATTCTGAACATTTTGTGTACAAGCAAAGTAAATGGTCCAGATGGGTTCTGCATTAAAATGCTTGAAGACGCTGCTATAATTTTTAATCCATCTTCATGTATGCTCATAAATTTGACTCTTTTAAAACAAATTGTCCATCGTAATGGTGGAGGCAAATGTGACTCCCACTTATAAAGGTGCAAATGTCAATGACGCTGACAATGATAAACGCATAAGTTGTGAATGTAAAGTATGTACAGAGCAATCTTGCAGATATTCTTCAATCTTGTAGGGATACTCAGTGGGAAACAGATAAATATTCTGACTTCACTCCAAATGATGGATCCATAAATCAGCGCATCTAGCTGCACCAACAATTTTGCAAATCCATAAAGTAGCATAAGGAAATGCATAACACTCTTTATACTAGAGACATTCAATCACGTTTGCCCATCTCACGCTAGTATATAAATCATCAAATGCTAGAGTAGCTGGAGAGCTCCTGGTGTGCTTTAAACACCATATTTCAAATCGAATGCACATGCTGAATATCATTGATGAATCATCTATCTGGGGCCACACTGAGACTGGTAAAAGATAGAAGTCAAAATGAATGTTTAAAATTGTCGGTTGGATTAATTTAATGTGCCTATATATTCTGCTTCCTGAAGCAGTGCAGACTAAAGTATTATACCATGCCTCCTTTGTTTTCCCAAGGGATATATGTCACCTGCTTACAAATATATCCCTGCTTGAAATTTCTATGGCTAAATTTCAACACAGGACTGATTTGCTTTGGTGAATACATTTTAAAATGCATTTATATTCATGAAAACAAAGAAGGCATGGTATAAAAAGGATACATCCCTTTTTCTCGTGATTTATCTGGAATCCTGCATTTTTAAATCCCTACGCTTCGCTCCAGGGTTTAAAAAAGCAGGATTCCAGATAAATCCCTTGAACTTGGGATGTATCCTCTTCAGATATAGTGTCCACACACAATCAAGTTTTATTCTCTTGTTGAGCTCACACAGATTTGCATAATTTGTTTTTGCCTTTAACCATAAAGCTGTCAGACAGTTGGCGAATTGAAGTGAGAAGGAGACAGTCTTTCCAGGAATGTAAATCAAAATTGAATAAAGACAGGCCCAAAAGCAGTCAACGCGAAGGGGGGGGGGGGGGGGTCCAGAAAGCTCAGAACAAACTTGTAAAATTTGAATTTCAACACCAGAATGTGACTGTCTCACAGCCAGTTAAGATGCTTCTACTTTAGAGTCCCAATATAATGTGTGACTGCATTCTTTAAACAATACAGTAATTTCTAATTTCTGTTTAACTGTTAGATGGACTGCATAACTATCACGATTTTGTAAAACTTGAAATATTAGGCAATTGATTAAATACAGTGTACGGGGAAAATGCTTTTTTCACGAGCCAGGTTCATATATTCTGTACCTGCTCTCCATTCCTTTTTAAATCAAATGCAAGCATACACCCTATTTCCATGTACCCCGTATCCATCAGTGTCTGTAAACTCCATTTCTTCATAGATGCATGTATCAAATACGCCCAATAGCACTCAATATTAAGTGGTGTATCTACAGTACAAGGAAGAGTCAGTTCTTAATTTAAATACACTAGTACATTGCTAGTTAAAATTTATTAGTTTATATACATTTAACGCTTTGACAATATGTTTTAACCCAATGCAGCCATATACCCTACTTCCATGTATTGAACCATTCATGTGTGTTTGTATACGTGTTAATGTTTGCATTAATTGGCACATGCACATCTTAAATGCAAACCAAAGTGAACTCACTTCAATAGGTACATGCCAGTTCAGCTGTTTGTTTTTTGTTTTTTTGTTTTTTTTAATGCAGTACCGCATGCTTCCCCTTACCAATTTTTGCTGGATGCTCAGAGATGAACTACCTTGTTGTTTTGGTAAAGTTAATTTTGCAACCTGCATGGATATTCAAAGTAGAGGGATGTTATCTTATGCTTTTGGTGGCTGATCCCTTAGCCAAACCATCGATTGTGGACTTGGGCAGAGTGGTCTAGACAGGCAAGATACGCTGCTTTGGTGTCATCAGTGTGATGGTTCACACTAACTTTGGATTCATTATGAGTGTACAAAAAGCCCCTCAAAAATTGCAAACTGGAGCCCATGGAAAGTGCATTCCTGCTTTAACGGGATAGGCTCTAGTTATGAATGTAGTAAAAATTGCAACAACATGCATTTGGTGTATGTTGACTTATATTCGTACATGTATTTACTAAAATGGTAGTTCAATGTTTGTTAACAAAAACAGATCAATGGATAAGATCAGTGTTATGCAGTGGATGATACGACATATACCTAAGTACCCAAGAAGTGTACCTACCAGCTAAATTTTCCTTCCCTTATTTCTCCATTCAGGCCAATGTGGTCATGTGTGATGAAACCACCAAGCTAATCCCCTTTCTAACCATCCTGTGACAGGCATCTCAGTATTTCTTATTTTCTCACAGACTGTTTATTGTGTGTCTTACTTTCAGTCAGACTGCTTATAACTATCACTGGCCAAAACACTCTCTGTTGATACGCCTCTCTAAAATGTGGTAGGTGTTGCTCAAAGCTTTACTTTGGCACGGCCAATTTATATGATAAATTTGTTGATGCTTTTCACTTTCAAATACAAGCAGAAACGTTATGCATTCCTTCAAAGTGACTAAATGACCAGACGAAAAATCAGAGTGACCCTGACTATTTTGTCCATGTCCTTATGTGAGCGATTAAATAATACCAAAATGTGTGGATTCCATTGACACTAGAAGTGCTTTGCATTCTGGACTTGAGAAATGGGCGCAAGTGCTCTGTCAGAAAAGGACTCCAGGTCAGGGACTGGTAGCTAATAGCATTGTACATCATCAACTTAGTGCAAAATTAATGTAAAAGCATGTCTTGGCTAAACTATGCACACACACACACACACACCTACACACACACACACACACACACACACACACATATATATATATATATATATATATATATATATATATATATATATATATATATATATATATATATATATATATATTACACAGGCATGTTTCCAAAATATCTTGGCCTCTTCCCCAACAAAAAAAAAGAAAAGAAAACAAGTCATATTATGGCACTACTACGTTTCTGGACAATTTGTGATGCAACTTTTGGATTTTTGTCAAAATTTACAAGATATTCTATATAGAAATCTACATTATGGAGGAAAGCATTCTATATAATGCAGGTAGTCAGTGCTCCTTTCCAATGGCTTAAAATAAAATCTTTGGTTCCAGCCTTTTTATCATCAGCAATGCTTGTGTTGCTTAGAATTAAATGTGTATTAAATGAAGAAATTTGACCTAGTGATTTAAGTATTTGGCATTTAGGCTATATACCTCTGGCAGAAGCGGTTGCCGTTCTTTTCACCAGTCTATTAGTCTTATCAACTTCTCAAAATTGTCTTTATGGAATGCCTTGATTTTGTGCTCTAATGTGCCCCGGGTGGACCTGTTTGTGTGTCAAACAAGATAATGAGGACATAAGTGTTCTATTGTGATTTTTTTTTCTTAAACAAACTCTTTTGAGAAACTATGTAGTCAGTTTATCTGATAGTGCATACAGGGTACAGTGTAACCTGGGGTCACCATGGTGGTGCTTCAATTTTTAATAACTTTTTGTGTGTTCAGGCTACTTGGCTACTTTATCCCCAAAAGGACCAAACATAATTGTCAGAGATTTTATTAAAATAGAGCTTGCCCTACTTGGCACGTCTAGTCAACTGAACGTACAGTTTGACTATGTGGTGTATGGAATAAATTGAGTCATTTTAAAAGTTTTTCCACCAAAAAGGTGACTGCAAAACTTAGTAACATATGGGATGCCTCTTTTTGCGTAGCATCCGTGCCATGCTATATTTAGATTTTCACACATATGGCATACTAGCCTAATTTACAAGTTTTCAGCATTATATTTAATGACTTTATCCGACTGTAATCCATTTAGTACAAAAATTAAGATTGTACATAAAAACATGACCCATATCCATAAGTTCCAAACCAACAATGACAGGAAAGAGATTCCAGAGTAACCAAATCATCGACATTCATCTTCCAATACCAATGTGAAGAAACACATTCCACAAAGAATTGCCCCTTGCTACTAAAAAACCAAGAAGTGATACTGCAAAGTCATCAATCAAATTAAGTGACAGAAAAAACACGCTTAAGTACGTACTAAACAATAAAAATGAAATAGATAATTGTACCTTATGGTAGATTCTCTATTCTTTCATAGGGAAATTAAAAATCACGCATTCTGTTTTAGGATTTGCACAGGTGTGGACAAGATATGGCTTTGTTTGTAAAACCTTCACATTCTGTTTATGAATTTTCCATGTGATCACGTCCACTGCTTGTGATAGCTAGTGATGGGGAAAGATATACTTTGTTATTTGCTTTTGCAAATCTGTTCCAACGTGGGTCCATCTCGGTTTGGACTTGATAGGTCATTTCACCAGATTGATGTACTCAGATCAATGGCAGGCTGCTGTATTTAGAGCTGTGTCAAAGTAATCTTAGCCCTTCGCCCATTTCTGTAGACGATTGTTTTGCTGAATTATATTTACATGACACTTCCATATTCACATTTTTCATAAAAAGGAACAAGTTAAAGTAGTAGCATGCCAAATTCTTTTTCGGGACACCCTCGACATGAAAAAATTTCAATTTGCTCCACTGAGAGCTGGCCTAAAATATTCTGCAAATTTTTCTTATTTTTAATAATTTTTGACCAGTGCAATTGTGTCATGCAGTGACGAGAGCAGTCGTGCACTGCTGACTCAGCAGAATGTTTAAAAAATGCTGTAATGGTGAATGTTAACACTTCATTGGCCATTAAATTAAGAGTAAAGAGAGTGTCATATCCACCATGTCCACAAGATGCCAATCTAAAAATACATTCTGGCACACATTTATACTTCAGAAAAACATTACCCAAATGCATAAATTTCAAACCGCAGTGAGAGCAAAGTTGCATACAGCAAAAGGCAGACATTAAAAAATCACCATATTGTTAACATTCGTCCTGCAATACCAATGTGCAGAAATAATTTCACTGCTGACTTGAGAAAAGCAGTCACTTGTGAAAGCCAACTTGTGGCTGAAACCGGTCTACCTAAGCTTTTGACATATTCTTCATTATCTACAGTCTAACCATTTAAACCCAAAATTTATTAGTTGTGCCAAAGATAAAAAGAGACATGCTTGATCTACCACTTTTTGTTCTATTGACTTGTCAGTCAGGTGAGTTACGAACAAAAGAAGAAAGTGGGTCTACATCTTTTTTTTTTTTTTGGACATTTATGAGTCCGGGTGGTTATAAAAACACTTTACCTCCGGTATAAATATCAGTCAGAGAAAAGAGAATTTAGGATGCTGTTGGCAGAGACAGAAAAAGCAATAGAGCATGAACTCAACCAAAGAAAGCTTGTTGTGGTGTTTGGTGCAGGTATTAAAATTGTAACTCTGGCTTTATCGCAGCTGTACACTACGATGACCTACATACAAAGCCAATATCCCAATGTTGCCCGTACCATGAATTTAACTCCCTTTCATCGATGCTGCAGTTGAAATGGTGTATCCTCGCTAGGTAATATAAATAATGATTATAATCATCATCACCATTTACCTGTGAAGTTCTATCCAGCTATAACTGATCAAGACTACAGGTGTATATATATATATATATATGTATATATATATATATATAATCAGCAATGGTTCTGTCACTTAGAAATAAATGTGTGTTAAATAAAGGAATGGGATCTAGTGTTTAAATTATCAGGATTAAAGATACATAATGTTGCCAGAAGTGATTCCCTTCCTCTACACCAGTCTATTAGACTTATCAACTTCTCAAAATTGTTTGTATGCAATGCTTTCATTTTGTGCACTAGAGGTGGACATCTTTGTGTATGGGAAGAGATAATGAAGCAATACAGTTTTTATTTTTATGTTTTTCTTATGCACACTGCTTTCTTCTGAGGCACTAGTTAGCCAGTTTATGTGGCAGTGCAAAAAGTGTACCTGGGGTCATTAGTTGGTGGTGCAACAACTTTTAGATGCCTTCTTGTGTGTTCACGCTACTTTGTTTCGAAAACGATCAAACAGAATTGTCAGAGATTTTATTAAGATAAAGCTTGTCATATTTGGCATGGTTAGTCAACTGAACCGACAGTTTGACTATGTGGTTCCTAGAATTATTGATTCATTTTAATAGTGTTTTACACTTAAAGCTGGCTTCAAAACTTGATCACATAAATTATGGGCTGCCACCTTTTACGTAGCATATATGCCATGCTATCCTTAGATTTGCACACATCCGGTATACTTACTTCCGTCGGAGCTTTTCAATATTACATTAAACGGCTATAAGCAACTGTATTCCATTTAGAGCAAAGCAATGAGAGTAAGCCATCGGTACTGCGAATGCAACCAGTAACAGTACAAAATAAAAATGAAAAATTTGTGTGACAGAATAAACACGTTAGAACACACATTAACCACTAAAACCGAAATAGGTAATTCCACCTTATGGTACACAAATCCCTTCTTGCATAGATAAATTTAAAATCAAGTTTTCTGATTTAGGATTGGTACAGGTGTAGGCAAGATATGGCAAGATAAGGCTGCGTTTGTAAAACCTACATATTCTGTTCATGCGTATTATATGCCATCACGTTCACTGGTGCACGATAGTTAGTGATGGGGAAAGATATGCTTTGTTATTGGCTTTTGCAAATCTGCTACAGCATGGGTTTATCTGTGTTCTAGACTTTGCAGACTTCGCAAACTTCTTGAGATGAAAGTATTCACATCAAAGTGGGACTCTGTATTTAGAGCTATACCAAAGTAATCTAACCCTTTACCCACGTTTATGGACGATTGTTTTGTTGAATTGTATTAACAACACTTCAATATTCATATTTCTCTTAAAATCTAAATAGTTAAAGTATCAGCACGCCAGATTGTTCCAGGGACACGCTAGACTTGAAAAATAACAACTTTCTTCACTGAGATTTGACTTTAAATATTCTAGTAATATTTCTCATTTTTAATAATTTTTCAGAAGTCCAATTGTGTCAGTGGCTGCTCAATCAACAGAATGTGTTGAAATGCTGTAATTGGTGAATTTGTTACACTTGTGTAGTCATTAAACTAAGGGGTTTAAGGACTACACAAGTGTTAACAGGTGTAAACAGGCCCCGCAATGCTATTCACCATACCCGCCTCCGTTGGGATGCCAGTCCTCTAAATTTGCATTTATTCAAAATCGGGGTTTAAGATTCACCTTCCTGCTCTTGTGGCTCCCCCATTGAAGATACATTTCACTACTTTTTCTGTTGCCCAAAATATAGTCAATCACGTATAAGATTACATACCAAAATTGTTCATCTTGCTCCATTCACCCTCCAAACTATGCTTTATGGTTCTCCCGAATGTTCCTTACAAACGAATGGTGACATCTTTTCAGCTGTCCATGACTACATTTCTTCTACTGAGCGCTTCAAATCTGCCGGATTGGCAAGTTAGACATTTTACTCTGCGGTACAGATCCTAGTGGATTATACGACCATCCTAAACATACCCTTCTGCACCAATTTCCCTGGTTACACCCCACTTTCTCTCTTGTCCATGTCTACGTGTTTTTATTTGTTTTGTGTGGCTCGTTTGTCCTGTGCACTACGTACTTTCCTACAGGAGGCATTCAAATAGGGCAAAGCCTTCTTTCCCAATTGTGTGTGGAACAATTGAGTTATGTACTATTGAATTTTAAAAAAATTAAAAATATGTTTAAACCAAACTAAGGGGTAAAGACGATGTTATATCTGCCATATGCAGAGAATGCCGCTCTAAAAATGCATCACACGAATATAGTCCAAAAAACATTACCCACATACATAAATATGAAACCACAGCGAGAGCGAAGTTACATGCAGCAAAAGGCAGACATTCAAGAATTACCAAATCATCAACATTCAGCCTGCAATACCAATGAGCAGAAATAATTTCACTGCTGACTTGAGAAAGGCTAGTCTTGCTTAAGACCCTTACTCAGTTATTTCGTTATAAACCAAAATAGCTTATGAATATTATAAAGAAATGAGGCAGCGGTCATAGCGTCAACCTTAAAAAGCCAGGCCATGAAGCAGCCCTAATGAGGAGTGAAGAAAGGGTTTTCTAACTTTGAATGGGTTCCAGTTGCATCCGTTTAGTGGCACTGAAAAAAACACACCGGGCAATAGTCAACTAAAGCATGCAGGTACACTTTGATAACACGTGCTCCAGCATGATTCGGGGATGGCCAAGCAATGTAGATACATGTACTTAAACTACATGCTCCCCAAAACTCAGATGTGTGAACCAAAAACAATGTATGAGAAAACTTAGCTCAAACTTTTGTTTACGCTCAAGAGTTTCTGCAGTGATGACCATATGGGCTTTATTTGCATGGGCATGATAATGAACCGTATCATTGTTTGCACAGTCATTAGTCAATAACTCCTGGAAACCAGGTGAGTCACTGACAAGGGTCACTCATACGGAAAAGGAAAGCATTAGCCATAGAAAGAAGAGTAGGCGAGTACAGACTAATCATAGACATTGTTGTGACTACTTTGAATTTCTCTACTGGTGTAAAAACAAATAAGCACAATCCACTTACTGGGCTCCAATAGGGGAAGACACGTCTGAACCCACACTCAAACAAATTAAATGTGGCGTTTGATATTCCCAACTTACAAAAAGACGAGTTTTAAGCCGAAAGATGTGCTTTTTTAATCACAACATCACACAGGTAAAGCTACAAGTTTATTGCAATAATAAAAACACAGGGCAGAATTGAGTATGTGTCATATTACAGCCATAAATGCATACAAATTAGCAACAAACTGGCATCTGCTTGTACAATGTACCCCCCCCACACACACACCCCTTGCCAACCCCCACCCCCCCACCCCCCCACCCCAAATGATAGTTGCTGATATCCGTCTATAGATACAAACATGCATATTTAGGCTTATGTGGATATGTCTTTTTCCGTTTGCCACAAAATTAGTATTTGTACGCATACGTTAGGTCTACATGTACTTGTCGGGGAAGTAAATGTCACACTGAAGCCAATTTTAATCTGCTGTACATTCGAGAGAAGATTAATTATTGAATGTGAATAGAGTAACTTTCATGTTAATTGCTGAAAGGAATCTACTGGTAATTATTGATTTGCATGATGTGTGTTCATTTTAGAAAGCACCTACATTTTAAAAAAATAGGAAACGGTGAACCACGATGCAAACGTTTCCTTGCTGCAAGATGCTACTGCATATTGTGCGCTGTTATCACCAGTTACATGGATCTATAAAACTGTAAACAGCTTGTCAATAAAACCAGACCAGGATTGTTTTAACTTAAGATCTACAAGTTCATCGATATGCCTTTAATATAGATAAGCTGGGCTAGCAGTGATGAATCTGCACCTTCAAAATTTGTAGCCAAATTGGGAAATTAAAACTGATATTTGAAGAATTTGACCATTGTCTTATATAATTGGCATTAAAACAAATAATCCATTTTTACAGTATTTTAGCCAAATTAAAGAAACATTAGCATTTGGTTAATGTAATGGCACCAGTGGTTCTTGGCTTGTATATTTGACAACGAGACAAGCCCCCCTCCCTTTCTGACATTGAGTTAAAGTTGAACGATGTTGATTTCTGGGATTTCTAGGACCCCATGTTTGCATGCATTCAGTCTGTAAGACTACATACATGCAAATGTGAGTTTTTGTTTTTGCACTGTTGGCATTCACAAGAACCGTTGGATATTTGAGCACTCAGACCCCATTGTTGTATACTTACAATGCAACTCACTTCAATTTCAGGGAAGACCCCCCCCCAAAAAAAAAAAAAAATTAGTACCTTTTCTGCATCAATGAGGCAGGTTTCTTGGTAATGCATGTTAAACTGTTCAAATTCCGGTTGAAGCACTGATGACATGAAACAAAATGTGTCCAGACCGATATATAAGTACACATGTTAAATTTATTTCACGCAACCCCTCTCGAATGTCAGTTGGAGTCTTCCACTCATGGCGGTTTTGAATTTAGAGTGAAGTCAAATGACAAGGAAAAGAGTGATTTGCCATTATGCTGAACATATTGTATATATTCAGGATTTTCGTAATATTTTGCTTTCTCTGCCTGTTGGCACGCATATGGTGACTGAAATTTGACCATATACAAAATTCGCACATACGCCTGCAGGTGGCACCCATGCACGCACAAGCCCATTAGGCCGTAACATTGCACTCAAAACAGAAGTTTAAAACTTGTCGAGGTCATACTGATAAAATATAATGGTCTGCCGAATATCCTTCCATGCATGAAATACCGGATCAACAGCTGCATGTATTCCTCCTCCTTGGTTACCAAAGAGTATGATACACCTGGCAGACAGGTACTTGCCATGAAGGGGCTGTCAGGCAATACATACAAAGAGTTCCCTGTTCATATTTAGCACTGGCGGACGAAATTTACAACAAACAAACAAACAAAGAAACAAAGAAACAGATACAAAACCAAAAAAAGCAAAAACAAAAAAACAAACAAACAAACAAAAAACAACAAAAACAAAAACAAAAACAAAAACCAACAAGCAGAAAAAAACCCCATGAATATATATATATATATATATATATGTATATATATTTAATGAAAAATAGCATGTCCATTAACAAAATAACCACATCATGGGCGTCATTTGGGACTTCGGTTGTTGCTTGACGTCAGGGACGTGCACAATGGCATATCCCTGGGATCATGCAAAATACATTAAATTTGGATATTGTTTCTTCTTCACGTGGAAAAACACGATGCTGCTAACATTTAACTCGTTCATATTTGCATGCATTGTATTTTTGATGTTTGATGTGCAACAAATTAATAGGGAGCATTAAATCTGGCAGATCATCTACAATACACACAACTCAGATTACTCGCCCCCCCCCCCCATAAGAAAACAGTAATAAATAGATACATAGATAAATTGACAGATAAAAACTTTACGCCGTATTTCAAAACGATGGGGAGCGTAGTACTATACTTTGTTATTAAAGTGTGTGTGTTAACACGCGATTTTCTGTTTTTCTAGGAATTCTTTCTTTCGTTCTTTCTTTCTTTACAGGCAAATTTGTCCGACATTACATTTGAAAAGTATTACATGTAGAAAATCCAAACTTGGCACAATTATACTTCTATAGATAAAGTCGGACCTTTTTATAATTAGAGGTCATGCTTTTCAAAATTATGCAAATGAGGGTTAATAAAGTTTTAAATCTTAAATATCTTATATACTGTAGAAGATGTGGTTCCGAGTGTATAGGAGCTCGATCATAGCAAGGTAAAGGTCATCTCAAATGTCAAGGTCATGTCAAGGTCAAAGGTCAATTTTTGGCCAAAATGTAATTTTTGAGGTCAAGGTCCATTTCAGGTAGAGGTCATCTCAAGGTCAAAGGTCATTTCAAGGTCAAAGGCCACTCTCCATAGTTGCTTCCTTCCAGCCATAACTTGGTCAATTTTTATCCAATTTTGATTATGTTGGGCTCAAATTGTAGCTATGGTAACACTTCACATTTGTGTATTTTACATGTGAGCTCTAAAGGTCAATGGTCAAGGTCATTTGGACCTTTGAAAGTTTCATCCAGTCATAACTTGGCCAATTTCCATCCAATTCTAATCATTGGACTCAAATTGTAGGTATTGCAACATTGCACATTTTTATAAGAACATGTTACCTCGAAAGGGCAAAAGTCAAGGTCATTTGGCCCTTTGAAAGTTTCATCTTGCCACAACTTGGTCAATTTTCATCCGATTTGGTTCATGTTGGGTTTAAATTTTGGGTAACACTGCGCAATTAACATGTGACCTGTAAAAATCAAAGGTCAAGGTCATTTGGACTTTGAAATTTGTATGCAGCTATAAGCTGAATGTAATGTGAAGAAACCAAAGGATAACTGTTGTAGCATTTAATATCTACAACTTTTAAAGGCACTCAGATAGATTTGCTTTGAAGCAAATCTTCTTTTCTAGTTTTTTTCTTTCTTCTTTCTTCCTTACCGGCAAATTGTCCGCCACTTTTTTCCGACACTATTATACATAGAAACTCCAAACCTGGCATGGTTGTACCTCCATATAAGGACTTTGACATTTTATACAGAGGAATGAAGATGTTTAAATTTATGCCAATTAGGGGCATTTTAAATTTTTAAATTTGACTATCTGCAAAACTATTATATATAGAGATGTCATTTCAATTTCTACAAGGGGATTATTGACCATTGTGCATATAATGAATCTGACCCAAAATTTGTAGCCATTTAAATTTTGCTAATTAGCAGCATTGGAAATTTTAAACTTGAATATCTTGAAAACTATTATAGATAGAGATGTCATTTTAACTTCTTCTAGGGAGTTACTGAGCAGTGTGCACGTAATGAATCTAAAACAAAAGTTGTAGCCATTTAAATTATACTAATTAGCAGTATTCGAAATTTTCAATGTTGAATATCTTCAACACTATAATAGATAGAGATGTCATTCCAGCTTCTACGGGGGGGGGGGGGGGTTGTTGACCATTACACAGCTAATGAATTAAAAATAAAAGTTGTAGCAATTTAAATTATGCTAAATAGCACCATTAGAAATTTTAAATTTTTAAATAACTTCAAAGCTATAATAGATAGAGATGCCATTCCAACTTGTACTCTTGTGTTATGGAATAATTGTACATTGCCACACCAATATGCCTTGAAGACACACATACACACTTATTTGCTATGCAGCAAATCATCTTTTCTAGTTCACAATTTGCATTGTTGCTGCAGTTTTACACTGAATTTGCAAAATGGCCTAAATTTACTCTACTGTCAGATTCAAAGCCAAACCAGTTTATTTTATTCGTGTGGTGTCAGCAATTGAATATATGAATTTTCCTGGCAATCAACGAAAAAACTTAATTGCAGGTACCCTCCTTGAAGTGGAAGTTGACCTGAGCAAGTTACGAAGAGGTACCATGTTGAAATGACCTTCCCAACTCAGTCTTCAAACCCACCGAATGTTGTTTATTCTCAATAGTTTCACAACCCACCCAAGGATGTGTATTCTCAAAATTAGTACTAAATATGATATAGTTTGCGATTAAACCGTTGGAGAATTGTTGCACAGATGGATCTGAAAAAACAGTATGGCTAGTTATAACGTTGATAGTTTATGTTTATAAACTGATACTCTTTTTACTGAAAACGATGTCATTGTCAAAGCACGTGTGTGTGATGTCGTCAGTCATTTCAGCTATGACATCGGCACAATTTTTCCACCTGCAAGTGCATACTCCTTGCACATACGAGTGAGCAACATCTCTAGTTATGAAAAAAATTTGGAAGCATGAATATTCTTTGACTTGCCAAAGCGCACGTGTTAACTTTGCTCATTGCAAACTTTGCAGTAGCGACTTTTAACTTGAACAAGGTTGTAAAAATTATTACAAGAAGCATTCAAACACGGGCATTTTTACAACATATTCCGGGCTGCAAGTGCATACTGCTTCCATATAGATCACTTGTTATAATATGAGAACAGGACAGGAGAAATTAAAGTTGAGTATGCCACGCATGTAGACTTATTTGCGGGAAGAATTAATGTTCCTGTCGAAAATAACAGTGCCTCACTGCTAATGCTGTCTACTTGTTCTCAATCGACTTGAAATACAATTATCATCAAAATTCAGTATCTCGGATAAGAGATAGGAGAATGACATGCTTGTTTTTCAGATTTCAACCAATATCAAAGTGCTCGATTTCCATCTGGAGAACCATTGTTACAACGGTTAAGCTCACAACGGAAGAGCGGGTGCTTAACTCTTGGCTTTT
Source organism: Hermodice carunculata (assembly GCA_964020975.1). NCBI lineage: Eukaryota > Metazoa > Annelida > Polychaeta > Eunicida > Amphinomidae > Hermodice > Hermodice carunculata. The sequence goes on along the minus strand of OZ026624.1, from coordinate 44,106,286 downwards.
ATAGCGGTTGTGTTCGCATATTCTACACATACCAGTCAAACTTAAGATTTTTGCAAATGCTTTTTGCTATATTTTCAGATTTCCTTAAAAAATATTTTTAATATAGCTTCACAATAATCATGTGGAAGGAGGCTTGTGTCAGCTATATGCGCTTTGAATTCGTGCACGCAAGTTTTTTATGCAATGTCTGCTGAACTGATTCTCACGCCGTTTATGTATCTGGTTGTTACAGTCAAGGGACCTAGGTCTGCTAAGCTGGCAATTTTCACTCGACTTTTTACTCATTCGCTTTATAAGATGTGGCATACAGAAAAAAATCCAACAATCCAATAAAACCATGAGTGGAAATTTAAACCCTGCCTCCCTCCCCTGGGCTCCCTCCTCTATCCGTCATCACCATTAATATGGAATATATCAAAAAACAAAAAATATGTATATGTAGTTTTTACATAGCAATGGTTATATTCTAAATCAAGAAAGGAATGACAACAGAACATAGGCATGAAAAAATTGTGATCTTTCATACAGATTTTAATGTATCCCTCTTGTCTTATTTCATGGACCGTGATAGTGCATGTCCCAGCTCAGAGACTCATGTTACGTAAGCTCGCTGTGCTATAGTTTTTAGGCGGCACGGATAAGTGATCGTGGACTATGCTTGGATAGAATCAGGAAACAGAAAAATTTATTTTGACCAATAAATATATGATCAAGAAGACATGCAGACACAGCACTTGTAAAAAGGCCCGGTCATGGAGACTCACTCTATTAAAGATCATAGAATTATTGCTACCGTGAATATCGAATCGAATATTGCTGCTGCGTCCAATCTTATCTACATCTTTCATTTTATTTATTGTAACAACTATGATCGTCTTGTGCAGAAACAAGGGTACGGTAACCTCCTTCGGTGCCCGAAGGGCTGTCGTACAGAGCCCGGAATAACTTGTCCCCGTGTGTGCATAAACAAAATCTAATATACCACAAAAGTAACTACTAGTATTTGGTATTTTCTGCGTATATATATATATATATATATATATATATATATATATATATATATATATATATATATATATATATATATATATATATATACATATATACACACACTTCATTTGACTGACCTGCTTAACACACCCTCAGGCCATTTTTCGTATCTGGCTAGTGGCCCAACCCAACAATTAATAGCCTTTAGTCTGCTGGGCAGGCAATATTTTGACATAGGTGACAAAAATCTTGACTACAGTACCTAAAATATGCTCTCTATACTACAATACCTCACGCAGATTTGAAACGTAGCATTCAAACATTGCATTTTAAAGTTTTTGAGAAAAATAAATTTCAGAAAATTATAATTGGTCATTAACATGCTTTCTTTGGTGATTCTGCTAAGAATGGTCAACATGCATTTGACTATGATGTGTTTATAAAACTGTTTGAATATTTGATAGATAATATTTACATTCGTTTTGGTGATAGTGTCTTTAGACAGGTCATAGGAATTCCCATGGGTACAAATTGTGCGCCACTTTTGGCTAATCTTTATTTATTTTATCACGAGTATAATTTTCTAATGAAAATGGCAAAAAATAAAAATTACCATGCTAGATCATTTAATGTAACTTTCAGATATATAGATGATTTATTAAGTGTCAACAACAAACATTTAAAAGCTTACATTACATCAATTTATCCTAGTGATCTGGAACTAAAAAAAAAAAACCACTGAATCGAACATAACATGCTCATTTTTAGATCTACTCCTATTTAATGATGGTGGTATATTAAAATCAAAAGTGTATGATAAAAGAGATGATTTCAATTTTGATAAAGTAAATTATCCATATATAACTAGTAATATTCCTATCAATCCTGCTGATGGTGTCTATATCTCAAGACTAACTGCTTTCGCAAGAAACTGTACTGATTTTAAAGATTTTGCTGATAGACATAAATCACTTTGGAAGACTTATTAAACAGAGGTTTTCCAAAATAAGATTAAAAAAGGTTTTTCTTAACTTTAAAAATAAATATCAATATGTTCTACAGAAATATCATGTTGATTTATATGAACATATTAATAAGGTATTTTCTGAGTGTCAGTAAAACACATAGAAATATGTTTATGTATTTTAATGTTGTAGCTGAGATTGTTTTACCATGAGCTTGATCGAACTTTCAATACTGGAACATAAAATTTATCATAATTACAACAAATATAAAATGAAATAAGGACCATTTACGTTCTCCGGCATCATGTTGAACAATACAGGCCTTCTATTTTCTCACCCTTTTGAATATAGTGACAAAATGTAAGTAATACTTACTCAGCTGATGTACGTAATATTTTTGTAACGAATTTTAGGCCTATTGTGCTGTTTTTTCTAGTGAGAATGGAACATGGAAGAACTTAACCATGTTTCATAATAAATATAATATTGGCATCAAATTTAGTTATCCTGTGTTCACGTGGAAACTTTTTTTGGTGTTTAAATTCAAATTTTGACATGTTACGCAATTCTAATGTAAATATAGTAGTCTGACTTAAAATTTTTAATTGTCCTGTCATTGTTTGGATGATGTCTGTCAACTATGGTCAAGTAATTACCTTTTATAACTGTACATTAACATTAAGGGCTAAATTTGTTTTAGGTCTACTTTAAATGAATGTGAGTGTTTTCCAAAGTGGGAGGATTGGGGTCCCGTAAAACTGGTTTAACCCTCTGCCAATACGTTGGTAACCTGTTCCAAGTCAGGTAGAAGATACTCTCATTCGTTTAAATATGATTACTGTTGGTCATGGATTCTTCTGACGACGAACACTAGCATGTCTTACTATTTCGCAAATGATCCTGGATCTGACAAGGTTAAACTGGTATTCGGCTTGGTCTCATCACTATCATTGAAAACTGTTATCCACTTCTCTTTTCATGGAACCCTTATATATTTGGTAACAATTTGAACATTCAGGCATTTTCTGCACATATTACAGTGCAGTAAGTGTTCCAAGTGTAGTGAAACTGATGTTGTTTTTTATAATTGTCTGATGAATATAGTTTGTTATTGTGAAAGTCATGTCAGGTTGGCTCAAAGTGTTTAATGTACTCTTTCTCTGTCTCTCTCTTGTATAAATAATTAGCATCTAAATCAACTGACTGACAAGTTGAGCTAAGTTTGATTATAAATGAAAAAATTTAAAACTGTTACAGGAAAACAGTTATGCTTACAGTTACCTTTAGGAATTTCAAATGATCCCTCCCTCTCTCTCTCTCTCTCTCTCTCTCTCTCTCTCTCTCTCTCTCTCTCTCCCTCTCTTTTCATAAAACCGAATTCTTTCTCTGATAAAGGTAGTAGAATTTTACAATAATTAGTACTGTTTTACAATTTGACCTTTTGAACTTTATAGAACCACGAGTTGGATGTACATTATGCTTGGCTGACTCACAGATGAC